>CM035438.1:142401277-142436277 GCA_020310875.1 Ceratopteris richardii
CCCATGCCTATGTGAAGGGACAAATTCACAAGTGTATCATACTTGTAAAGTTAGTTCACTTTAGTTCTAGAAGTTTTTTAAAAATCACGGGAATGAGAAAATCTATATAAGTTAGTTAGTATTAACTGACGCGATGAGAAACAGAAGAAGGAAGACAATGAGAAAGTGAGAAGAACTCATTTTTGTATGACTGAGTATAGTCGGGCTTCTCTGAGTGAGAAAGCATCTGTAAAACTTCTGAGTTTTTTATAGTTATGAGAAGAACTGAGTAAAGTTCTGTGTATGAGTCTCTCTTCATCATCTCCATGTTTGCCTACTATGTGATGAATTAAAAAATTCAAGTTTTCTGAGCAATTCGATGCCTGGCATCGAATCTTGGCTGATAAGTCATTTTTTCATTCTCTGTGTGTTAACTATTGTTGAATCTTTTAAAAATATGAAGTTTGTGGAGCAACTCGATGCCTGGCATCGAGTTTGAGCATAAAGTCGATGCCTGGCATCGACTTCTAGCATACAAGTGGTCTTCTTCATGTGTGTGTAAAAGAGAGTATTTCTAGTGCAGAAAAAGGGCCTAAAAAAGCTCAAAGTCGATGCCCGGCATCGACTTGGACTGAAATTCGATGCCAGGCATCGAATTTTTTATTTTTGGACATCAGGAATACTAAAACAGGCAAGATTTCCAGTCTTGGAAGGTCATACAGGGTCATCTTGTGAGGGCCATAACTTGAGTTCTAGAGCTCCGTTTGATGCATATGATAGCTTGTTGGAAAGCTCTACTTTTCTAGTTTCAGCCTATAAGGTTTCATGGAGAAATCATACTTGAGCTAGGAGAAATTAGCAAAATACTGAAGGTATGTCATTTCGGTGACTAGGAATTTCTGTAGAAGCAAAGTTCTCACTTTAAGCTATTATTTCTCAAAGTTTGGAGTGGCAATGAGTTAATGGTGACCATAGAGGTGTTCTAGTGTCACATTAATTCATTTCTTGTGGTGTTTTATACATCAACAAGTGGTATCAGAGCAGAAAGATTCTCGAGAGCAGAAGACGACAAAGGTACGAGAAGTTTTGTAAAGTTTTCCATTAAAGTTTGAAAGGTGAAGCATTTGAAGACACAAGGCATCAAAAGATTACTTTCAAAGTATCCTCATCCACAAAGAACTTCAAAAGGTGATCTTTTATCCTTTAAGCTCAAAGGTTGCAGCAGAAGGGAAGGAGTATGGCAGATCATATCTCCATTGACAAACTAGACAGAGATAATTACCCCGCATGGGTAATGAGAATGGAAGCCTTACTTATGAGTAAGGATCTCATGGTATATGTAACAGGTGAAGAAGAGAAGCCAGTATTTGAAGATGAAAGCCGACCAAAGAAAGAAGAACTTGATGCTTTAAAGCATTGGCAGAAGAAGGATGCAAGTGCAAAAGCCTACATCTACAATACAATCTCATATCATTTGCTACCACACATCAGAGGATTGGAATCATCAGAAGATATATGGAATGCATTGGAATATCATTTCCAAAGCACTACTAAAGCACGGAAAGCAAGTCTATGGTCAGAGTTTACAACATTCAAGAAGAAGCCAAGTCAAACCATTAGTGATTATGTCACTAAGATGAAGGATCTAGCAGATAGTCTTGGATCCATAGATGAAGATGTTGAAGATCACAGATTGATTGCTCAACTACTTGCAGGCTTGAGAGGGGATGAAAGGTGGAAACCTTTTGTCTTATCAACAGAACTTTCATTAAATCATTATGTTCCAGATTTGAACCAGTTGCTTGGTTTGATGCTCACATATGAGCAAGACTTGAAGGGAGATGGAGATAAAGGTCAAAGTTCTGCAATGTACATGAAGAATAAGAAGAAAGGAGATAAAGGTAAAGCAAAGGATGAAGAGGAGTCTAATTCTCAAGCTTATTATGCAAGAGGTAAAGGCACTGGCAGAGGAAGAGCAAGAGGCTTTGGAAGAGGAAGAGGTAATCAAAATAACAATAAGAAGGCTTGTTGGATCTGTGGATTGAGTAATCATTTGGCTCATGACTGTTGGCACAACCAACAAGGATCAAACCAGAATCAAAACAACAATAGCAGAGGTCGAGGTGGAAGATATCAAAGTAATTTTCAAAGAGGTAGACAAAGTCAAAGAGGAGGCTATGGTAGAGGTGGAGGAAGAAGTTGGGGACAGAATCAATCCTACAACACCACCTACTACAACTATGCAAATGACACACAGAATGAAAGTCATACATCATTGATGATGAACTCAATCAACACATCAGATAAAGAAGATCTAAAGGTATTTTACATTGACTCTGGATGTTCTAATCATTTGTCAGGAAACATAGAATTGATGTCAGAATTGAAAAAATGTATTTCGAGTCACACAGTTCAAACTGGTGATAATACAAGACATAGTGTACATTCAATTGGAAAAGTGAAATGCAAGAGTGGAGCAGATTTGCTAACCAATGTTTTGTATGTTCCCACAATACCTAAAAACTTGATTAGTGTGGGACAGATAGTTGAAAAAGGTTTTCAAGTCAGGTTTACAAATGAAGGAGTATTTGTGGAAGATCCAGAGAATGGATATAATCAGATTGTCTCTGGTAAGAAAGAAGGTAGACTCTTTACTTTAAGAGTACAAGGGAACATTGGTCAAGCTTTGCTCACACATGGTGAAGCAGTGATTACAGAACTTGATCTCTGGCATAAGAGATTAGGTCATTTCAATGAAAGAGGAATTAAAGCTATGGTTGCTAATCAGTCTGTACTAGGATTACCAAATGTGCAAAGTCAACATATGGTTTATAAATGTGAAGCATGTCAAATGGGTAAAGCACACAGGTTACCATTTCAAAAGAAAGGATTCAAACATGATGGAGTACTTGAGCTCATTCATACAGATGTATGGGGACCAACAAAAGAAGGATCTATCAGTGGCTCAAGGTATTATGTTCTTTTCATTGATGATGCTACAAGATGGATAACATTATATGTTTTGAAGGAAAGATCAGAAGTGTTTGGAGCTTTCAAGCATTTTCATGCATATGCAGAGAGAGTCACAGGTCAAAAGCTTAAGAGACTGAGGTCTGATGGAGGGGGAGAATATTTCTCCCAAGAGTTCAATGATTATCTTTGGAATGCAGGTATTAAGAGAGAAATAACTTGCAGGTATACACCACAACAAAATGGTGTAGCAGAAAGAAGGAACAGGACTTTCGTTGAGTTTGCTAGAGCTATGCTAAAGGAGAAGTACTGTCCAAATTATCTTTGGGTTGAGGCTGTAAATACAGCTACATATCTTGTGAATAGATTACCATGTGCAGCTCTGAATGGAATGACTCCATATGAAGCTTGGTGGGGTAAGAAACCAACACTAGATCATTGTAGAGTGTTTGGATCAATTGCATATGCTTATGTGCCATCACAACTTAGGCATAAACTTGAACCAAAGGCAGAAAAATATGTGTTCATTGGTTATGATGAAAAGCAGATGGGTTACAGATTGTGGAATCCTCTAACCAAACAATTTATTGTTTCTAGAGATGTTACATTTGATGAACAGAAAAGTTGGTATGCAGATCAAAGTCATACAGCTGAAGAATTTGAAGAAGAGGTAAGAAGATGTGAGAAAGGAAAATCAATTGTGCAGGTGAATAGAGATGAAGACTATATGCAAGCAAGTACATCCAGAAGTGGATTAACAAGAATGAATGAAGAAGCTCCTATATTTGATGAAGAGGTGTATCCAGAAACTTATGAAGAATGTGAACCAAGAAGGTCAAGCAGGACAAGGAGACAACCAGAAAGGTATTCTTATGATACTTCTTACATAACTCAGAAGAACTATGCATATATGGTCAAAGATGATGAAGAACCTCAGAACTATGATGAAGCTAAAGGTAAAAAGCAATGGGAAGAAGCAATGAAGGAAGAGTTCAATGCACTGGAGGAGAACAAGACATGGGAACTTGTTCGTAAACCAAATGGTAAGAAAGTAATTGGAAATAAATGGGCTTATAAAGTGAAGAAGCTTGCAGATGGAAGTATAGCCAGATACAAAGCTAGATTGGTGGTGAAAGGCTATGCCCAGACCTATGGCATAGATTATGATGAGACATTCAGTCCCGTAGCTAAGATGTCAACTATAAGGACAATCATTGCTATTGCAGCTTCAAAAGGATGGACTCTAAGTCAATTGGATATAAAAAATGCATTCTTGAATGGATACATATCAGATGAGGTATACATGGAACAACCTCAAGGGTTTATAGATTCCAGGTATCCAAATTTTGTTTGCAGGTTGAGAAGAGCATTGTATGGATTGAAGCAAGCTCCAAGAGCTTGGAACTATAGACTGGTGAAGTATCTCAATGATCTTGGATATCAAAGTTCAAAAGCAGATTCAAGTCTACTTATCAAAAGAACAGAGGAAGGTACAAGCTACATTTGTATTTATGTAGATGACATTATAATCACAGGTACTTCAGATGAAGGAATCAAGGAGGTAAAGAGATTACTTGAGAAAGAGTTTAAGATCAGTGACCTAGGAAAGTTATCATACTTTCTTGGAATGGAAGTTACTTATACAGATCATGGCTTATATGTATCACAAGAAAGGTATCTTCTAAATCTATTGAAGAAGTTTGATATGGAAAATTGCAGAGAAGCTTCAACTCCACTTGAAGTTAATCACAAGCTCAGTAAATATGATGGTGCAGACTACAAAGATATGAGGAAGTATCAATCTCTTGTGGGTAGTTTGATTTATGCTACACTAACAAGACCTGATCTTAGTTATGCAGTGGGAGTTTTGTCACAATTCATGCATTCTCCAAAGGACCCACATTGGATTGCAGGTCAAAGAGTTCTCAGATATATCAAAGGAACTATAAAGGAAGGATTATATTATCCTTTTACATCAGATTTGAAGTTGAGAGCCTACAGTGACTCAGACTGGGCAGGTAATCAAGATGACAGGAGATCAACTCATGGTTACATGATATACATTGGTGATAAGCTTGTAAGTTGGTGTTCCAAGAAACAACATACAATAGCATTATCATCAACTGAAGCAGAGTACAAAGGACTTGTGGAAGCAGCTAAGGAAGTCATATGGATGCAGACATTGTTCAAGAGCTTAGGCATTGATCAAGGTACACCTACAATACATGGAGATAATATGAGTTCACTTTATCTTGCAGCAAATCCAGTATTTCATGCAAGGACAAAGCACATAGAGATCCAATATCATTTTCTTAGAGAAAAGGTAATGGAGAAGGAGATTGAAGTGGAATACATTTCTACTAAAGATCAGTTAGCAGACATAATGACAAAGAGCTTGGATGGTGTGAAGACCAGCAGATTCAAAAGCATGGCAGGAGTAAAAGAAAAGAAGAAGATATGAAGAAATAGGGAATGTCAATTAGTGATTGAGGGGGAGCTGTTGGAGAAACAATCACTAATTAGACATATATTTGAAGGTCAAATCTTAGAAAGAAAACCCGATGCCTATGTGAAGGGACAAATTCACAAGTGTATCATACTTGTAAAGTTAGTTCACTTTAGTTCTAGAAGTTTTTTAAAAATCACGGGAATGAGAAAATCTATATAAGTTAGTTAGTATTAACTGACGCGATGAGAAACAGAAGAAGGAAGACAATGAGAAAGTGAGAAGAACTCATTTTTGTATGACTGAGTATAGTCGGGCTTCTCTGAGTGAGAAAGCATCTGTAAAACTTCTGAGTTTTTTATAGTTATGAGAAGAACTGAGTAAAGTTCTGTGTATGAGTCTCTCTTCATCATCTCCATGTTTGCCTACTGTGTGATGAATTCAAAAATTCAAGTTTTCTGAGCAATTCGATGCCTGGCATCGAATCTTGGCTGATAAGTCATTTTTTCATTCTCTGTGTGTTAACTATTGTTGAATCTCTTAAAAATATGAAGTTTGTGGAGCAACTCGATGCCTGGCATCGAGTTTGAGCATAAAGTCGATGCCTGGCATCGACTTCTAGCATACAAGTGGTCTTCTTCATGTGTGTGTAAAAGAGAGTATTTCTGGTGCAGAAAAAGGGCCTAAAAAAGCTCAAAGTCGATGCCCGGCATTGACTTGGACTGAAATTCGATGCCAGGCATCGAATTTTTTATTTTTGGACATCAGGAATACTAAAACAGGCAAGATTTCCAGTCTTGGAAGGTCATACAGGGTCATCTTGTGAGGGCCATAACTTGAGTTCTAGAGCTTCGTTTGATGCATATGATAGCTTGTTGGAAAGCTCTACTCTTCTAGTTTCAGCCTATAAAGTTTCATGGAGAAATCATACTTGAGCTAGGAGAAATTAGCAAAATACTGAAGGTATGTCATTTCGGTGACTAGGAATTTCTGTAGAAGCAAAGTTCTCACTTTAAGCTATTATTTCTCAAAGTTTGGAGTGGCAATGAGTTAATGGTGACCATAGAGGTGTTCTAGTGTCACATTAATTCATTTCTTGTGGTGTTTTATACATCAACACTGAAGTACCCGCGACCTTTTGCATTACATTTTTATTGAGGTGGAGTTGAGATTTGAATTTGAATTCAAATTCAAATCTCCTATAATCACTCCTCTAAAAGTAGGGAGATATTCTCTCCATTTACACCATCCAAATTCCACGACTAATCAAGTAGGTAAGTGATTACATGTAAATGCCAAGTCATATAGACTTTTACAATGAGTAAAATGTAATAACACATAGGCAAGTGTTCCTATGGTTCTTGCTTCACATACTGATACCCTTCAAGGGTTCCAAGCCAAAGGTGAAGGCTTGAATTGCACCAACAGCTCCCCCTCAAGCCAAGCACTTTGGCTTAAGTCTTCCTCTTTACTCTTCAATCACATCCTGCAATCCAATCATGGATTTGAATCTGCATAGCTTGTTTCCATCCAATGCTTTAGTGAGTAAATCTGCACATTGCATATTAGTAGACACATAAGTCAACTGAATCTCTTTGCTTAGCAATTTTTCTCTCACATAGTTGTAATGAACCTCTATGTGTTTGGTTCTAGCATGATATATTGGATTAGCTGCAAGGTGAAGAGAGCTTGTGTTATCTCCAAAGATGATTGTAGGCCTAGTGTATAGGCCTAGCTCTGTATATAAAAGCTTCAACCAGATTGCTTCTTGAGTGGCATTGGCAAGCCCTCTATACTCTGCTTCAGTGGATGACAATGCCACTGTAGGTTGCTTCTTGGCTGACCAAGAAATAGGTTTATCTCCTGCAAAACAAATGTAACCTGATGTGCTTCTCCTATCATCCTTGCATCCTGCCCAATCTGCATCTGAGTAAACTTTAATGTCAATATCTGATGTATAAGGAAAGTACAAACCATGGTTCTGAGTTCCCTTCAAATACTTCAATATCTTCTTTGCTGCCTCTAGGTGAGGTACCCTTGGTTTGTGCATGAATTGACTTAGCACACTTACTCCATATGCTATGTCAATTCTGGTTAAGGTAGCATAATTCAAACTACCTACCATACTTTGATATCCTGTAATGTCTTGTATTTCATCCCCTTCATGAGCACTAAGTTTTAGGTTGACCTCCATTGGAGTAGTTGAGACTTTAGCATCCTGCAAGCCAAACTTCTTGACCATATCCTGTACATACTTCTTTTGAGTGATATATATACCTGAGTTGGTGTAGACTAACTCAAGACCTAAGAAGTACTTCAATAATCCAAGATCATTAATCTTGAACTCTTTCATCATCTGTCCTTTGATGTGTCTAATCCCATTGACATCATTGCCTGTAATGATGATGTCATCAACATAGACACACAAGTATATTACCTTTGTACTACTTCTCTTTATGAACAGAGAAGTGTCAGCTTTGCTCATCACAAATCCTTGGTCTTGGAGGTAGGTTGTCAACCTGTAATTCCATGCTCTAGGTGCCTGCTTCAATCCATATAGAGCCTTCTTCAATTTACAAACATAATTTACCTTCTTGGGATCTTCATAGCCAGGTGGTTGTGACATGTAGACTTCTTCAGATATCCATCCATTCAAGAAAGCATTCTTGATATCTAATTGGTACATGTTCCAATTCTTGGATGCAGCTACACTCACCAATATTCTGATAGTTGGCATCTTAGCCACAGGAGAAAATGTCTCCTCATAATCAATGCCTTGGGTTTGTGCAAAACCCTTGCCAACCAACCTAGCTTTGTACCTGTTTATTGTTCCATCAGAATTCCTCTTTAGCTTGTAGATCCATCTGGATCCTATCACTTTCATAGAGTCCTTCTTGGGTACCAAGTCCCAAGTATCACTCTCCTTGAGAGCTTCCATTTCTTCATCCATAGCTCCTTTCCATTCTGGTTTGGTGATTGCTTCTTCATAGGTACCTGGTTCTTCATTCAACAAATCCTTTGCAAGATATACAGAATGCTTGGTTACAAGAGAAGTATCATACCCATATCTGATAGGCTTCTTACTTTCTCTCTGAGATCTCCTCATTGCTTGAGTTGAGGATTCTGGTATATCCTCTAGTCTCTTCATCTTCATCTTTCCTTTGGACTTCCATGCCTTGAATTCCTCAAGGTTAATTGTATCATCATCATCTGAGCTTGATTCTTCTTTCTGAATTGGTTCCTCCTTGGTGAGCTTTGGGAAATCTTCTTCCATATCATAAGGTAGACTAACCTTCCTGCATTCATTCTCATACCATGAGTCATTCTCATCAAAGATGACATCTCTGCTTACCTTGAAGCCTTTGTTTGTTGGGTTGAAGAATCTCTATCCCTTTTGGTTCAAATCATAACCAATGAAGATACACTTTTCAGCTTTAGGGTCTAGCTTTCCCCTTACCTGTGAGGGAATATGCACATATGTGTTAAACTAATTATGGTTTAGTCGTTACTTTACTTCCTATTCAAATGCTTCACGTTCAATTGGTTCCAAATCTTCTAACCGTGATCGTTCTCTGAGCCACGTGGGTCCTTGGGAGTGGTAGGGGTCTGTTAGACAGAGGCCCTGTACTATTTTCCCAACTTCTCACACACTCATAAATACTCCATCGCGTCTTAGCTCAGTATTTGACTCTGACTACTGATAACTATTCGGCGTGCGGGGACTTAGAACTTCTGGACTGGACCTGCTATAGTAACAGAGCAGTAGTCCTGTTTCGACTTATAACTAGTAGAATACTCAACTTCATTAACCGAATACTACTCGATATGCTACTTCCTCGTGACAGATAGGTATACCGAACAATAACACAACAGACAGCTATACTCGAGGTTACGCAAACTTATCATATACCCAAACTCAAGCAACAAGTTCCTATCAACATTTGATTCGTCACAAACTTATCAATGCATTCATTCGCGTACAGACCCTTACCGATACGAGTCCTTCCTGGGATCGGAATCCACAGTGAACGCGGACTATTGTATCGAACCTGGTCACTTAACAGAAAAATGCTAACACGCAACTAGTTCGCTTCGGCCTTACACAGTCCCTTGTTCAATAGAAGGATGATAAACAACACTTATTCCGTGAAGAAATCCAGAACCACACATAACTATCACCAAACAGATTCGCAGCACAGGACTACCGAATAGTAACTCTGCACGACAGGGAGGATGGTAGAACAGATAGAAGTGAACAGAACAGAACAGAGCTCAATCTTCTCATTGACACAGCACACACAGTCTCAAACAGTATGCTCACAACTTCCCAAAACGGACTTAGTGGAACAGACGGAACAGAACACATACATATACAATATTACACTTGTAATTCCCAAAAAAACTACGGCTCGAGACTTAACCAAACAACACACTACAATTCCCAACAAAAGCAGGGGCTCTTCCCAAAAACTGTGGCTCTCTACCGCTTTCCTTTTATTGCTTTAAATAGAAGTCTGTTACAAGGTTTGCACGAATCTTTCTTTACCGTGCATTAAAGCCCTCTGTCTAAGTACAATTGTCCTTGTCCGGCGGCCGTCTAACACTGGCACGCACGGTGGACTCGAACCCGCAGGTTCCTACGGTTGGGATACTAGACCTTCTAAGTACATACTTCGGGCGAGCCTAAATGTTCGGGTAATTTTCTTTTTGAGAGTTTCTAACATCTGTACTAAGGTGGTGGGTTCTAGTAATTGGGCGTCGGTTCTTACTGCACTAAGGGCTATGGCTTGACTTAACAAAATTTCGGCTTGGGTTTGGAGGAAAGCCTCTTGTAAGTAAAATTTGTTAGCTAATGCCGCATCGCGGGCTGTCTGTATTTCGGTCAGTTTGGTTTTCAGCTCTATAATGTACTCCTTCTGGTTGCGCACTTGGTTGTCTAGTCGTTCAAACTGCTGAGTTTGGAAATCGAGAGTTTTCTTGAACGCATCTCGGTCTCTGCGCGTCTTGTCGATATCCTTGAGGTATTGTCCTTCCCGTATCAGTTGGCGTTTTAGGATAGCGTTAACCTCATCTGCGCATTCTTCGGCTCGTCGTAACTGTTCTTGGACTTGTTCGGTTTCTTTCTGTTGGTCCTGATTCTTCTGGATGGACTCCTGCAATTGAGTCTTTGTCTCTGCGATCAACTCTTCGAGAGAGGCGTTGATTTCTTCGTTTTCGTGGAGGGTGGTCTTCAAGGCTCGGATTTCTTCATGCGCGTCGTGTAGGAGTCGTTCTTTGGCTGCAAGTTGCTCGAGGGCTGCATCTCTTTGCTCTACTAGAGTCTGTTCTGCCGAGAATTTGGCTTGGAGCTCTGCTAACTGTGTTTGTAGCTGATGGTTCTCAGTCTTTATGGCTTCGATTTCTTCCTGGAGGGGGGTGATGTCAGCTTTCAGGATGTCGACCTTATATTGGTATGCTGCCTTCAGATTGTCCGTGGCTTCCTTAAACTGTATGGGCAGCTGGTGTGATAAATGCATGAGGAAGTGCCCCATGGAGGCTAGTTCTGAAAATACGTTGGGTGGTGGTGGTGGTTGACGAGGCTGAGAGGAGGTATCGGTGAGTAGGTTCTGGGAGTTTGGCGGAGAGTAGTTAGGGGAGGAAGAGGAGGAGGGTGTAGGTTCAGAACCGGGTCGGTGGGATGGTTCCGGTGGGAGGTCGGGGTTGACAGGTGGGGTGGGCAAAACAGAGTCAGTCGTGGTTACCTTTGCAACTGTCTATTGTTCGGCTTCTGTATGATTGATGGCTGCGATAAGTTCATCCAGTGCTTTTGTGGCGGATTCCGGTTCGTCCTGTTGATGCTCGGATTCCTTTTCGGTGGACACTATCTCTGTGTCTGCTTGGTTTTGCTGGTCTTGTTGCTCTGTCGAAGTGTCATTGTGTATTGAAGTGGCGGTGTCGTGGTATGTTTCTTCTTGTTTATCCTCTTCGGCGTCGTGTTTCGTTCCGGCGGATCCTTGGACTTCGCTTTCGGAAGAGCTGATCCGGATTCGTTTAGTGCGGAAGAGTTGATTGATCTCTTCGTCTTCTTCGTCAGATTCATCGAGCGGGTGTGCTGATTCTTCGTGCCTAAGTGCTGGGCCTGTGGGTGGGGGTTGTGCGGCGAGAATGGTTGGGAAGAGGAAGGAGATGATGTGGGGAAGGCGAGAGCGCGGAGAGGTGCCCTTCTGGAGTTGTTTTACTATAGCGACAGATTCCTTATGAATTCGTTGGAAGAAATAAGAGGCAAAGTTGACAGGTTCGCGGGTGGCTAACTCCAGGGCGGAATAGAAGGGGCGAGAGATGCCGTAGGTTCGTTTTTGCAGGTTGAGGATTGCTACGAGGAACTGTAGGGCGGACCGTTCGGGTCCTGGGCGGCAGAGAATGGCATATTCGTTTGATGAGGAGCGGGGGAAGAGTTCAGTCATGCAAGCGACAAGGATGCTAGGGCCATTTTCGCGGCCTTGCGGGGGGAGGCGGTAGGCTGCAGAGTGATGGAGAATATTAATCTCCAAAAGAACAACTTATTCTTGTGATTAGAACACCTCTATACCAAGAATAAGTCAAACACTCCACTAATTTAGAGGATCAATTGCTAATTACCAAAAGATTAACAAATCTGTGAAGAAGATGAAACACAGAAAAGTCTGCTGCACTATTTTTCCACATTGACCTATCAAACGTGTAAAGTTTTTGATGAAACTTTGTACGAAGTATCTCCTAGAGATTGCGCATCTACTCCAAGTTGAATCTCTTCAAAAGATTAAGTATAACTTGAGAAATTGATTTCACAAGTTATCTATGTCAGAAACTGTTATCCAAAACAGTCGACTTTACACCTGTAACTTTTAAGACTTGGTTCTCCTTGAATAGAACCCGTTTTACAAAATGCTTCTAGATATGAGTAGCTTATCTTCCAACTTAAAGATCAAGCCCTCACTCATGCAAAACTTGAAACTGTGCTAGGAGAAATGACCAAAACATTGACTTCGAAATCTGCGCCTGTTTTAGGAACTAGTGAACATGCTTCACATATGAATGTTCCTACACTTAATTCACTCAGCCTGATTACAATTGGAAGCTGAAACTTTGCACAGAGGTCAAGCAACTCTCAACTTAGACTTGTACAAAAGCATTCCACAATTGATCTACTGTAGAAGGAGAACACGCAGAAACATCGGGCGCAAAATTTTTCATTTACTCAGAGAAAATACAACTGAGTGATGAGAGCTAACTCAAATTCACTTTCCTCTATCTTATGACTTCTATCTCCCTCATTCTTGACTTCTAACTAATGTCACATAAGCTCTCATACATGCCCCGACTTTTCTCAAGGTATTTATAGATAATTTGTACATAATTCTTATTGAACAAAAGATCTAAGTCATCTATGACTATGCTAATGTACATATGTGTACACTTCTCTTGTCCTCTGATTGTGATCTTCTTCCACACTTTAGGAATTGATTCTTCCTTCATCATTTGATCTCCCAAGCCTTCAATTGGTGATTGGTCTGCACCAACAGCACCCCCTCAATCATCAATTGAGGTCTTCTCTGTCTTCTTGATACTTGCCATGTCTTTGAACCTTTGTAACTTAGGTCCATCCAAACTCTTTGTCATCATATC
Organism: Ceratopteris richardii; assembly: GCA_020310875.1. Taxonomy (NCBI): domain Eukaryota; kingdom Viridiplantae; phylum Streptophyta; class Polypodiopsida; order Polypodiales; family Pteridaceae; genus Ceratopteris; species Ceratopteris richardii. The sequence goes on from CM035438.1 coordinate 142,414,317, forward strand.
TGCCACCTGTTCTTTTGTTGGAGTGTACATCACTTCAATCTCTTTATCAAGTACCTTTTCCCTCAAGAAATGATACTGAATCTCTATATGCTTAGTCTTGGCATGAAAAACAGGGTTAGCTGCCAAATACAAAGAACTCATATTGTCTCCAAAAATTATTGGAGTACTATGATCAAACTCAAAACTTTTCATCAAGGTCTTCAACCATATCACTTCCTTTGCAGCTTCTACCATTCCCTTATACTCAGCTTCTGTGGATGATAAAGCAACTGTATGTTGCTTCTTTGAACACCAAGACACTAACTTGTCTCCAACATAACATAGATATCCATGAGTAGACCTTCTATCATCTGAGTCACCTGCCCAATCTGCATCACTAAACACTTTGATTCTTGTGTCAGAAGTGAAACCATAATACAGACCTTCACTTAGGGTTCCTTTGATATATCTGAGTACCCTTTGGGCTGCAATCCAATGAGTTTTCTTTGGACAATGCATGAATTGTGATAACACACCTACTGCATATGATAGATCTGGCCTTGTCAAGGTAGCATAGATTAGACTACCTACCAAACTCTGATATTTCTTCATGTCATTGAACTCTTCACCTCCATACCTGCTTAATTTATGATTTACCTCCAATGGTGTAGTTGAGGTCCTGCTATCTTCCATGTTAAACTTGACTAGAAGATTCTTCAAGTATCTCTCTTGTGAAACATATACTCCATGTTGAGTATACACAATCTGCATTCCTAGAAAATAAGATAAGTTTCCCAAGTCACTTATCTTAAACTCCTTCTCTATTTGCTTCTTGAGTTCATTGATTCCTTGAACATCTGTTCCTGTAACAATAATATCATCAACATAAATGCACATGTAAATGTATCCATTTTCACTTGCCTTCACTAGCAAGCTACTATCTGCCTTTGATGCTTGAAATCCACATTCATTCAAGAACTTGACCAATCTGTAATTCCAAGCTCTTGGGGCTTGCTTCAACCCATATAAAGCTCTCTTGAGCTTACACACATAATCTGATCCAATTGATTCCATGAAGCCTTCTGGTTGCTCCATATATACTTCATCTGCAATGTAACCATTAAGAAATGCATTCTTCACATCCAATTGTGATAATTTCCATCCCTTGCAAGTAGCAATAGCAATCAATGTCCTAATTGTAGACATCTTAGCAACAAGACTAAAGGTTTCATCATAATCTACCCCATAAGTTTGGGCATAACCTTTAACCACAAGTCTAGCCTTATATCTAGACACCTTACCATCTGCAAACCTCTTTGTTTTATATACCCACTTGCATCCAATGACTTTCTGATTCTTTGGTCTTGGTACTAATTCCCAAGTTTCATTTTCAAGTAGAGCATCATACTCTTCTTGCATTGCCTTCTCCCAATTTTGTTTACCTTTGGCTTCTTCATAAGTGGTTGGATCTTCTTCTGTTTTCACAATGTAGGCATAATCTTTTGTTGTTAGGAAAGATGTATCATAGCTATACCTTATAGGTTCTTTCCTTTCCCTTGTAGATCTTCTGATTTCTGCACTTCTTGAAGTTTCAGCCTCATTTGATTCTGGATCAAATCTTGGCCCTTCTTCTACATGATCCTGCACTCTACATCTAGAGTCAACTTCATCAACAATTTCTTCACATACTTTTACCTTTGCCTTTCCTTTCCTTTGTATTTCTTCAACACCTGCATACTCATTTGGTGATCCTGTATACCACATGTTTTGCTCATCAAATGTTACATCTTTAGTAACAAGAAATTGCTTTGTGGATGGACTCCACAACCTGTAACCCATTTGTCTATCATCATATCCAATAAACACATACTTCTCTGCTTTTGGTTCTAGCTTATGTCTTAATTGTGAAGGAACATAAGCATATGCAATACATCCAAATACTTTACAATGATCAAGACTAGGCTTCCTACCCCACCATGCTTCATAAGGGGTTCCTCCATCCAAAGCTTTGCAAGGCAACCTATTCACAAGGTATGTTGCAGTGTTAATGGCCTCTGCCCATAAGTAATTTGGACAATTCTTTTCCTTCATCATGGCTCTTGCAAACTCTACAAGAGTCCTATTCCTCCTTTCTGCTACTCCATTTTGTTGAGGGGAGTACCTGCAAGTTACTTCTCTTTTGATACCTGCATTCCACAAATAATCATCAAACTCTTTTGAGAAATGCTCTCCCCCTCCATCTGATCTTAACCTCTTTAGCTTTTGTCCTGTGATCCTTTCTGCATAAGCATGGAAATGTTTGAATGTCTTGAAGACTTCTGATTTATCCTTGATTACATACAAAGTAATCCACCTGGTTGCATTATCAACAAACAACACATAATATCTGGATCCATTTATGCTATAGTCCCTTGAGGGACCCCATACATCTGTATGAACCAATTCAAGCATGTTTGAATACTTGTACCCTGATTTGTTATAAGAACTCTTATGTGCTTTACCTAATTGACAAGCTTCACACTTGTACACCATATGTTGCCCTTCAATGTTTGGCAATCCAAGCACCACCTGATTCTTTGACATCTCCTTTATAGCTCTCTCATTGAAATGACCTAGCCTTTTATGCCATAGGTCTAATTCAGATACCTTTTGACCTCCATAGGTAAACAATGCATGTCCCACATTACCTTGGACTTTGAGAGTAAACAATCTTCCTTCCTTTTTACCTGCAATTATGTTTCTATATCCCTGATTTGGATCTTGTACATAGACACCATCATTTGTGAATCTTACTTCATATCCTTTCTCCACAATTTGCCCTACACTTATCAAATTTTTAGGAATAGTAGGAACATAAAGTACCTTGCTCAGAAGTGTACTTCCACTCTTTGTCTTCACTGATCCAATGCTCTCCACTTTATGTTTGGTATTGTCACCTGTTTGAACTGTATGTCCATTCACCCTTGCTTCCATATCAGTCATCAAGGATAGATTCCCACTCAGATGGTTACTGCACCCTGAGTCAATATAAAACACTCTTTGATCTTCTCCCATTGATTCATGAGTTGCATTCAAGATAAGAGTCATGTCATCCTTCTGATCTGATGCATAATTGTAATAATTATTGTTGTAGGACTGAGATTGGAAGTTTCTTCCACCTCCTCTACCATATGATGTCCTACCACCTCTTCCTCTAAAATTGCCTCTTTGGTTTCTGCCTCCTCTACCTCTTTGACTATAATTCTGATTGTTGTATCCTCCATTTTGATTATTATACCAACAATCATTTGCCAAATGATTTGTTCTGCCACAAATCCAACAAGCTTTAGCATTATCTTTGTTCTTACCTCCTCTTCCTTTACCTCTGAAATTTGTCTTCCCTTTTGTGAAGTTGGCTTGATTTGAATTCCCTTCATCATCATTTGATTGCTTTCCCTTGCCATTCTTTTTCTTGTCCTTGGAGTACATAGCTTGACTTGTACTTCTATCATTGTCTCCTTTAAGATCCTGCTCAAAGGTTAGCATGTGTCCTAGCAATTGATTAAGGTCAGGAGTAAAGTGATCAAGTGACAATTCTATGGACAAGATAAAAGGCTTCCACTTCTCATCACCTCTTAGACCTGTAAGTATTTGTCTTACCAACTTTTCTTCTTCAATATCTTCATCCACTGCTCCCAAGCTATCTGCAATATCTTTCATCCTTGCCACATAATCTGAAATTGATTGTGAGCTCTTCTTTTTGAAAGTTGTGAACTCGGCCCATAGTGAGGACTTCCTTGACTTAGTTGTATTTTGGAAATGCTCTTCCAAGGCATTCCAAACATCTGTGGCACTTTCCAAACCTCTGATGTGAGGTAAAAGATAATCATTTACAGCCATGTAGATGATACTCCTTGCTTGAGCATCCTTTCTCATCCAAGTCTTCAACATTGCAAGTTCTTCCCTAGTAGGAATACTTGGATCTGCAAACTCAGGTTTTTCTTCATCTCCTGTAATAAATGATATAAGATCTTTGCTCATGAGGTGTGCTTCCATCCTCATAGACCATGCTGGATAGTTCTCCCTATCTAGCTTATCAATCTGCAAGCTTTCTCCCATCTTGTATCCACCTGTGTATTGAAACTTCAAGCTTTACAACCAATGTATGTACCTTTACTTCGAATTGAACTCCTTTTGCCTTTCTTGATGTCAAATAGTCTTCTCCTCAAGCTTTGACTCCAAGCTTTTACTTCTTAGTCCTTCAAATGTTGAATTTCTTGAATCTGCAGCAGTCGGGATCCTTCTTTCTTCAAATTGATGTCTCTTGCTCTGATACCACTGATGGAGAATATTAATCTCCAAAAGAACAACTTATTCTTGTGATTAGAACACCTCTATACCAAGAATAAGTCAAACACTCCACTAATTTAGAGGATCAATTGCTAATTACCAAAAGATTAACAAATCTGTGAAGAAGATGAAACACAGAAAAGTCTGCTGCACTATTTTTCCACATTGACCTATCAAACGTGTAAAGTTTTTGATGAAACTTTGTACGAAGTATCTCCTAGAGATTGCGCATCTACTCCAAGTTGAATCTCTTCAAAAGATTAAGTATAACTTGAGAAATTGATTTCACAAGTTATCTATGTCAGAAACTGTTATCCAAAACAGTCGACTTTACACCTGTAACTTTTAAGACTTGGTTCTCCTTGAATAGAACCCGTTTTACAAAATGCTTCTAGATATGAGTAGCTTATCTTCCAACTTAAAGATCAAGCCCTCACTCATGCAAAACTTTAAACTGTGCTAGGAGAAATGACCAAAACATTGACTTCGAAATCTGCGCCTGTTTTAGGAACTAGTGAACATGCTTCACATATGAATGTTCCTACACTTAATTCACTCAGCCTGATTACAATTGGAAGCTGAAACTTTGCACAGAGGTCAAGCAACTCTCAACTTAGACTTGTACAAAAGCATTCCACAATTGATCTACTGTAGAAGGAGAACACGCAGAAACATCGGGCGCAAAATTTTTCATTTACTCAGAGAAAATACAACTGAGTGATGAGAGCTAACTCAAATTCAATTTCCTCTATCTTATGACTTCTATCTCCCTCATTCTTGACTTCTAACTAATGTCACATAAGCTCTCATACATGCCCCAACTTTTCTCAAGGTATTTATAGATAATTTGTACATAATTCTTACTGAACAAAAGATCTAAGTCATCTATGACTATGCTAATGTACATATGTGTACACTTCTCTTGTCCTCTGATTGTGATCTTCTTCCACACTTTAGGAATTGATTCTTCCTTCATCATTTGATCTCCCAAGCCTTCAATTGGTGATTGGTCTGCACCAACACAGAGAAGGCTTGGAAGGTGATGACGGTTCTAGATGGGAGGGAAGGGAAGACCCACTGTCATTCGGTGATGGGGAATTGGGCGATGGCGTGGATGATCTGCGCGGAGAAGGGATGGGCTTCCACTGAGTGCCAGGGCAACTCAGCGAAGTTAGCCAACCCTCTGCAGCGCAGGTATTCGCCGACGTCTGTCGGGATACCATCACGGAAAGCAGCGTAGTTGGCTAGCGCTTCCATGGTGTTCACGAGCACACTTACAGGCAACACAGAAGACAGGGATAATACGTATAATCTTCGAGAACACAATAGCGTTTTTGGCACAACCGAGGGGGTTAAATAAGGAGGACACGGTGGGGGTGGGAAAAAGGGGGGGGGGGGTGGGTATCATTGTGCGGTGCGAGAATGATACTGTTTCATGCTGGCGTGCGTACTGGTAGAGATGGGCGGCTGGTAACATAAAGATTTGTACAGAACACGACTAAAAAGGGAGAAAAAAGAAAAACGCAAAAATTTATACAAAACGCGGTTCACCACCGAATAATTTAATGCGTACTAGTAGTGGGATAATACGGCCGCAGCTTCGACCCATTGATTACCTTGGGGAGTGGAGTTCTAGTCAACGTAGTCAACCGAAAGGTTGCCGGACCGACTTGTTCTGAAATCTTGACAGGGCCGAACCATCGGAGTTTGAATTTTCCTTCTGCTCTATCCGATTTTGCGTTATAGAAGAGTACAAGCTGGCCTACCGAAAAGATTGGAGTCTTCAAATATCGATCGTGTGTCTTGGCTTGCCTTAGTTGTACTTTGCGCATAGTTAAAAAACTGAGCCATCGGTGCTCATCAAGTTCTCTGAGTGCGTCCATTCGTGCTGTCAGCGAATATTCCGGTAGCATCTTCTGAGTGATTGCTACACGCAGACTTGGGATGACTATTTCCATGGGTGCTATTGCTTCTAAGCCATAAGCTAGTTTGAAAGGTGTCAAGCCTGTTGTTACCTTATATGTAGTCCGGTATGCCCATAATACTGCAGGTAGTAGTTGATCCCATCTTTCCGGTGCTTCCCTGATCAATTTCCGGAGGATATTCAACAGTGATTTGTTTGTACTTTCGGCCAATCCATTGGCACGTGGATAATAAGGAGAGCTAAATTTATGTGTGACCTGGAATGATTGTGTAAGGGCCTTCATTAGATTGTTTACAAAGTGAGTGCCTTGATCTGAGACAATTTCCAGGGGTAAGCCAAATCATGGGAAGACATCCGTGAGTAGGCATTTTGCTACCATAACCGCTGTAGCAGACCGTAAAGCCCAGGCTTCGGCCCACCTAGTTGCGTAATCTGTGCAAGTCAGTATATATCGATTGTTACTGGATACGGCTGGAGGTGTAATTGGCCCGATAAAATCTAGAGCCCATTTCTGGAAAGGTTCTAATGGTAAGATGGGTTGCAGAGGAAAAAGATGCCGTTGTAAAGGCTGACCAGCTCTTTGACAAGTATCACATTGTTTAACAAATTGTGCGACATCTCTGTACATCGTTGGCCACCAGAGACCTCCTTGCAGAATTTTCCGGTGAGTTAAGTCTACTGCAAAATGGCCACCAGAAGGAATTGAGTGCGCCAAAGTGATAACTGAATTAACCTCATGAGGTGGAATACAGCGAAGTAGGATTCCTGTATGATCTGCATAATATAGTTCTCCTGCTATTAGCCGGAATCGGCGGCTAAAGACTGGGAATTTCCTTCGAACTGCCTTGGTCGTCTCAGATGGGAAGCATCCTTCGGTGAGAAAAGTTAGAATCTGATCATAGAATGTAGATGGTGCTTGTAGGTTGGCCGTCTCATCGAATAGTGGTTCAGCATTATAAATCGCAGGAGTCGTGTCGTCTATGCCTACCGGAGCTTCACCGGAATCCAGGCAAGATAAGAAATCTGCTAGGGCATGTGCTTTTCCGGGTCGGTGAATGACGTCATAGTCGAATTCTTGTAAAAGTAGCACCCATCGTGCTAATCGTCCACCTAAATGTTGCTGTCTTACTAGATAAACAAGGGCAGCATGGTCCACATGAAAGGTAAACTTCCGGCCTAGTAGATAATGTCTGAACTTTTTGATTGAGTAAATCAATCCTAGACATTCTCTTTCAGTAGTGGAGTAGTTCTTTTCTGTCGGTGCAAGCCTTCTACTGGCGTAATAAACAGGGCGAAACCACTTATCTGTTTGCTGCATCAGAATACTACCAATTGCAATATCTGAAGCGTCGACAAAAACATGGAACGGATTGTCCCAGTCCGGTGGTTGTAAAATTGGGGCTTGCATCAGGAGATACTTGAGCCGATCAAATGTAGTTTGGCATTCTTCAGTCCATTCAAACTGTCGGGGAGTTTTTGTGATTAGCTTGTTCAGTGGTACTGCGAGGTGAGCAAGCCACCGTAAGTATCTGCCATGCCACCGTATTTGACCCATAAAACGCATTACTTCTTTTGGAGTTGCGGGTATCGGGGCTTCTAAAATTGCTGAAATCTTATCTGGATCTACTCGGATACCTTGAGCAGATACAATATGCCCAAGTAGTTTGCCACACAAAACCGCAAACACGGATTTGTTTGGGTTAAGACATAGTCTATGTTCTCTACACTTCTGAAAACAACATCGTAAATGACTTAAATGTGCTATCATCTTCCCAAAGATTGAGAAGTCGTCAAGGTATACTTGCATGAATGAAGTGAGATAGGGAGAAAATATCTCCTGCATACATCTTTGAAATGTGCTTGGTGCATTTCTTAATCCGAACCACATTACGGTGCAGGTGAAGACACCCCAATTGGTAATGAAAGCAGTTTTTGGTATATCTTCTTCAGCCATTCTAACCTGATTGTAACCACTATATCCATCTAAGAATGAATATATTTCATGACCTGCGACCCTATCAAGCATGGTATCCAAAAAAGGGATCGGGAACGGGTCTGGTACTGTGGCTGCATTTAATTTCCGATAATCCACACAGATTCGTAATTGCTTGTTTTTCTTTGGTACAATCACAATTGGCGAGATCCATTCCGCATGTTCTACTGGTACGATGAATCCTACCTTTAGTAATCTGTCAAGTTCGGCTTTTACCTGAGATGCATAATAGGGATTCATCCGGTAGCTGGGTTGTTTGTTTGGTTTAACTTCAGGTTTCAACATAACTCTGTGTTGATAAATGCGCGGATCTAATCCTTTCATGTCCTTGTAATCCCATGCGAAGACGTCTGAGAATTCGCGAAGAAGCTGAATCAAATTAGCCTGAAAGATTTCCGGTAAGTTTTGCCTTATTTTTACAGGTCGAGGATGGTCCTTGTCTCCTAGATTGTACGTGATTAGCTAGTCTTCGGGGACATAAAATTGTTGCGGGTTCTCTGTATCCTCTGTTGGCTTGAATAGTGGTTGTAATTCAATATCTGCTTGGTCAGACTTTTCGATGATAGCTACTACTGCACAAACTGAAGTGTGCCAGTTATCGATGACGGGCTACAGATCAACAGTTCCTAGAGACATTAAATCGGCGTTACTCTTCAGAAATTGCTCTTCTTCATCATCCGATAGTCCATCTAACATATGAACTGGTTCCGCCAAATATGGTCTGGCGTGCAGTTCGCAAGGTTGTATAGCATCTAATTTTACTACATATCTACGATTGGCATCCTTGAATGTGAGCTCTTGCGCAGACTAGTCTTGTATTACCTTTGCATGCTTTAGCCAAGGTCGGCCAAAAAGAAGGTTGTAATCCAAAGTGGATTCCGGCAGATCTAGTATGACAAAATTCATTTTGAAGGTTGTACCTTGTAAAGTAATGGGTATATTTCGCACAAGTCCTATAGGGTGGACTCTAGATTGGTCTGCCATTCTGACAAAAAATTGAACTGGTTCGATTTCGGTCCATCCTAAACTATCGCATAAGGCTGTAGTTGCAATGTTGACACCAGAGCCTCCATCAATCAATACCTACGTAATCTTATGATTCTTATACCATACTGTGATCAAGGGGACTGAATGATCAACCGTAGAATCAGGTTCTGATTGAACTGCTGCTGTCGCCGGAATACAAGAAGATACCGGACTGAACTGTTGCTGGAATTGTTGTCGAACGGCAGGTACTAACGCCAGTAGTTGGCCTAGAGGTAGAGTGATAGATGCCTTGGATAAAATTTCCCAGGCCTGCTGAGATTGGTTATCCTGCTCCTTTGAACTTGAGGTCTCTGCTGTTGCCGAAGTATCTGTTGTTATGTCTACTACTGATGGTTGTTCTGTTGCTGCTTCCTCTTGTTGTGTTCCTTCCTTTGTCGACGAGGTCTGAGTCACCGGAATGGGTTCTGGGAACACTGGTGGTTCTGTGGCGGTCCAGTGACTAGCCTTGTTATACATCCTATGTTGTTCTCGTATCCCCGGTTCAAATACTTCTGCGGCTGGTTGCAGTTGTTTACCTGATCGGGTCTCGACTATAGCAGTTTGCGTTCCCACCGGTGTAATTTGTACCATGTTGGCCATTGGGTTTTGCCGCTCCTTCTTTCTTTGATCATACTCAACTGCGTCTTTGCAATATCTTCTAATGTGTCCGAATTCACCACAAAAATGACAGCGTGGTGGTGGTAAATTGGGATTTTCCGGTGGTGGTTCGTTCTGCCAGCGATTTGCATTATAGTTATTGTTCCTCTATCCTCGGTAGTTTCGATATCCCTGTGGCTGGTTGTTTCTTAGTTGCGGAGGTACATAGTGATTCGCTGCCTGTCCATGTTCTTGAATAACAGCATTGACTGTTGTTGTTCCCTGTATTCTGGCATTGTAGACACAATTTCCGGTGGAGTGTCCGGCAGTGTTGTAGATAGCGCAGAATGTTTGATTTAGCGCACAGTTAGCACTTATATGCCCTGAATTTTTGCACGTGGTGCAGTATACTTGCTTGGTTATATCTTCAGTCATATTTTTGTTTGTCCTTAACCATTCCAAGTCTTCTGAAAATCCACCAACCTTGGATTCCAACTGTAGAGCCATTGCAATGACTGCATCCAGTGTCATTGCTCCAACACATCTGATGATCATAATCTGCTTCAGTTGTGGGGTTAGTCCATTGATAAACCATTGAGAGATGACATCGTCAAGTAGATTAGCATGTGCCTGTGGTATCTGCCGTAAATGTGTTCTGAAGAGAGTAGCGTATTCCTGGACAGTCTGATTTGCCTTCTGTCGGTTGTTCTGTAGATACTCAAAGATTTCAGCAGGATTCTTCTTTAGTCTGAATCGTTGTAGAAAGGCATATCGTACTGCATCATAGGTACCGAAATGATTAATGTCGTATTCCGTAAGCCATCTAGCCGCTTCATTGACCAGAGTAGATTGAAAAACAATGGCCTTGTACGCCTGATCTGGTGGATGGTTAAGAACTGCATAACTTATCTCAAAAGTGCGTACATGAGCGTCTGGGTCATCTCCTGGGAATCCACCGAATTTTATGTAAGTTACTCCTGTTGGAGGCGGCCTTGGTTGACCTAACTGTTGTTGTTGTTGTTGTCCGTTCATCGTGGGTGTCTCCGGTCCTTTTTCTGTATCTTGAGGTTGATTAGTTGAACTATCAGAATCTGGATTGCCGGATGGCGTGCCTTCCGGTGTACTGTTTTTGCGTAGTATACTTCGGACCTCAGCTTCGAATAGGTCTCCTTCTTTCTGGATGTCTAATATCTGAAATCTTTCTTCTAGGCACGCGGGTTTGGCTGAGGATTCTGCAAAAAATGCTAATCCTTGACCGCCAGTTGGTGTTTCTATCACCGGAATATCACCGGAATGAGCTGACAGTCTACCAGACTGTAGCATTTTTTCGCTTTTACTGATTTCTTTTCCTAGAGTTTGTCTAATCTCCAGCGGCGTCTTGATAGATGCTGGAATTACTATACTTTGGTTAGGCTGGGTCGAAGTGACACCAGCATGTACCAAAGGCGCTGATCGTTCCACCGGAATATGACCGGAATTAATTCTAGCGTCCTTAACTTGCTCGACCACTGAGTCAGGTCGCGTTATACCTTCTTCTCCTAGAGTTGTTTTTTGTACTTTTCTTGTTCCCGTCGTCTGGGTCCTAGGATACATTTCGCCAGACCGAGTAACCGGCATGTATCATTGCCCAGTGATATTATCTGAGCAGTTTGCAACAATCTGGGTCTGTTGCTACTGTCAATAAATCAAATGTTACGGGATGTTTGCTTCTTACAAACCGCTTAGCACTCTAATGCCACTTTCTCACAAGTAACTCGTAATCAATTGCTACTTTACCGCAGAGACTGGTAAACAGTTGCCACTTTCCCACAGACGGCGCCAAATGTTAAACTAATTATGGTTTAGTCGTTACTTTACTTCTTATTCAAATGCTTCACGTTCAATTGGTTCCAAATCTTCTAATCGCAATCGTTCTCTGAGCCACGTGGGTCCTTGGGAGTGGTAGGGGTCTGTTAGACAGAGGCCCTGTACTATTTTCCCAACTTCTCACACACTCATAAATACTCCATCGCGTCTTAGCTCAGTATTTGACTCTGACTACTGATAACTATTCGGCGTGCCGGGACTTAGAACTTCTGGACTGGACCTGCTATAGTAACAGAGCAGTAGTCCTGTTTCGACTTATAACTAGTAGAATACTCAACTTCATTAACCGAATACTACTCAATATGCTACTTCCTCGTGACAGATAGGTATACCGAACAATAACACAACAGACAGCTATACTCGAGGTTACGCAAACTTATCGTATACCCAAACTCAAGCAACAAGTTCCTATCAACAATTGATTCGTCACAAACTTATCAATGCTTTCATTCGCGTACAGACCCTTACCGATACGAGTCCTTCCTGGGATCGGAATCCACAGTGAACGCGGACTATTGTATCAAACCTGGTCACTTAACAGAAAAATGCTAACACGCAACTAGTTCGCTTCGGCCTTACACAGTCCCTTGTTCAATAGAAGGATGATAAACAACACTTATTCCGTGAAGAAATCCAGAACCACACATAACTATCACCAAACAGATTCGCAGCACAGGACTATCGAATAGTAACTCTGCACGACAGGGAGGATGGTAGAACAGATAGAAGCGAACAGAACAGAACAGAGCTCAATCTTCTCATTGACACAGCACACACAGTCTCAAACAATATGCTCACAACTTCCCAAAACGGACTTAGTGGAACAGACGGAACAGAACACATACATATACAATATTAAACTTGTAATTCCCAAAAAAACTGCGGCTCGAGACTTAACCAAACAACACACTACAATTCCCAACAAAAGCAGGGGCTCTTCCCAAAAACTGCAGCTCTCTACCGCTTTCCTTTCATTGCTTTAAATAGAAGTCTGTTACAAGGTTTGCGCGAATCTTTCTTTACCGCGCATTAAAGCCCTCTGTCTAAGTACAATTGTCCTTGTCCGGCGGCCGTCTAACATATGCTACACAACCAAAGATTTTACAATGATCTAGAGAAGGTCTCTCACCATGCCAAGCTTCATATGGTGTCATGCCATCAAGTGATTTGGATGGCAACCTGTTTATGAGATAGGTGGCAGTGGATACACCTTCTGCCCAAAGATAATTTGGCAACTTCTTTTCATTAAGCATAGACCTAGCTGTTTCTACAATGAGTCTATTCCTTCTTTCAGCTACTCCATTTTGTTCAGGTGAGTACCTTGTGGTTATCTCCCTCTTGATGCCTCTTTCCTGCAAGAAATCTTCAAACTCATTGGAGAAGTACTCTCCTCCACCATCTGACCTTAGCCTTTTCATACTTCTTCCTGTTTGGTTTTCAACAAGTGCAAGATACCTCTTGAAACAATTAAACACTTCATCTTTATGTTTCATAAAGTATAAGATAGTCCACCTGCTATAGTCATCAATGAAGGACACATAGTACCTTGAACATGAAATGGAGGGATCCTTGCTAGGTCCCCAAACATCTGTGTGTACCAAGTCTAGGTAGTCTTCATGCATGAAACCTTTCCTTGAATAGGGCAACCTGTGAGACTTACCAAACTGACATGCTCCACACTTGTAAATCATGTGTTGCTTGGATACATTAGGTATCCCAAGCACACATTGATCCCTGCACATTTGCTTTAGGGTTCTTTCACCTATGTGACCTAACCTCTTGTGCCATATTTCTAACTCTGAAAGTGTTTGATCCTTGTAATTATATAAAGCAATGTTCTTGGTGTCTTCTAGCTCAAAAGTAAACAATCTACCTGATTTTTCCCCCTTGGCAATTCTTTTGAAACCATGTCTTGGGTCCTCCACATATGCTCCATGTTGAGTGAACCTGAGCTGCAAACCTTTCTCCACAATCTGACCAACACTCATTAGATTCTTGGTGATGGTTGGTACATAGAGTACCCTGCTCAATAGGTTCTGGTTACCATCACATGTCTTTTCATTTCCACTCTTTACAACATAGTGTTTAGTATCTTCACCTGTTTGTACCTGATGTTTGCCTTTGGGTTCTTCCAAATCAGAGAGTAGTGCCACATTGCCAGCTACATGGTTAGAACATCCTGAGTCAATATAAAATAAATGATCATCATTTGTACCTGCCTTGGAGGTCATATTCATGATCAATAGGGAGTCATCTTGCTCCTCTGTATAGTTGTTGTAATCCCTTCTATTTCTGAATCCACCTTGATAGTTACCATTGTGGTTATGGTTGTAATTGTTGTTGTACTGATTGTTGTATCCATTGTAGCCTTGGTGTTGGTTGAACCTGCCTCTCCCTTGAGAGTATCCACCTCTTGAATAGCCTCTTCCTCTCTGTTTCTTGTAGTTCTTATAGCATTCATCTGTGGTATGATTGGACAATCCACAAATGTTGCATGGTGATGAGTTGTAGGGTCTCCCCCTACCTGACTTACCTCCTCTGCCTCTTCCTCTTGAGGATCTTCCTCTCCCTGCATAGTTTGCTTGGGAGGTAGAACCTTCTTCATCAACCTTCTTACTTTTACCTTTATCTTTAACCTTCTTATCAGTATATAGAGCAGAGGGGTTGTTACCTTTTGATTGATCTCCCGCCTTTGTAAACTTTGCTTCATGTGTGAATAGTTGGCCCATGAGTGTTGTGAGATCTGGGGTATGCATGTCCATGTAGAGGTCCATTGCAGTGGTGAAGCTTTCCCACTTATCATCTGCCTTGAGTCCAATTTGTTACTTGCCTGACTATTTGCTCCTCTTCAATCTCCTCTCCAATACTTGCTAATTGGTCTGCCACATCTTTAATCTTGGTCACATATTCTGAGACTGATTGCTTGGGCTGCTTCCTAAGGGTTGTGAATTCAATCCACAGTTGATTCTTCCTGGCCCTTGTGTTGGAAGAGAAATATGTTGACAAAGTTTCCCAAGTCTCTTGGGAAGTCTTACAGTTCCTTACATGAGGTAAAAGGAAATCAGATATAGAGTTAAGAAGGTAAGACCTTGCCAAAGCATCCTTTGCACACCATTGGTTGAGTCTCTCTTGTTCATCCTTGGTGGGTAGTCCTCTAGCTTTGAATTAGGGCAATTCCTCATCTCCTGATATGTATCCAAATAAGCTTATTCCTTGTAGATAGGTCTTCATCCTTAGAGACCAAGCTTGGTAATTGTTCCTGTCCAATTTGTCAATGAATGAAGGAAAACCATCTCCCATGTTTACCTTATTTGCTCTGATACCATTGTTGGGAGAGATGGTAGGATGCACTCAAGAGATTGAGTTGAAGCTGCTAGACCTGCTTTGCTCCAGCCCTCCTTTACTTCAGATATGCTTAATACACTTGTTTAGCTTCCAAATGATACCAAGAAAGCATATATGTACTTTGAAAATGATATGTGTAATGATCAAGTCAAAACAGATAACTTGAGACTTCAAGAATCCAAGAAAACTTGCTAATTTGGTATTGACACCTACTCAGTCTTTCACTCAGTGTGACCAGCACAGTTACAATTGGCAAAATTCCTTCTAGAGATATTCTATTAGCTTAGTAAGCTACCATTTGCAAGTGAAATGAGAAGAATTGATAAACTACACACTGAGAAATCACTTTAGCAAAATTATATGTACCCCCGACTTTTTAGGAACTTTGCAGAAGAATACCAGAGACCAGTTCGATGGCAATTTCTCAAAAATGGCTGAACCAATTGACTTCAAAATTTGTAAGCATGTAGAAGACTTTGAGCGGAATCCAATGTGATTTGAATCATCTGATTTGGATAAGTAGATCCTGAAATATGCCTCTTTGAAGTTGACAGACTTGGAGATGATGACTCAGAGAAAACAGAGATACTGAATGTAATGATATGTATTAATTCACATTGATGTACATTCCCATTGACATGATAAACATTGCCAAATGGTACTCAGAGGTGTAGGCTATGAAGAAGTCCTCACACACTCAAAAGTTGATACAAAATTGCCTCGGGATATGAGCTGAAGTACCCGCGACCTTTTGCATTACATTTTTATAGAGGTTGAGCTGAGATTTGAATTTGAATTCAAATTCAAATTTCCTATAATCACTCCTCTAAAAGTAGGGAGATATTCTCTCCATTTACACCATCCAAATTCCACGACTAATCAAGTAGGTAAGTGATTACATGTAAATGCCAAGTCATATAGACTTTTACAATGAGTAAAATGTAATAACACATAGGCAAGTGTTCCTATGGTTCTTGCTTCACATAGTGATACCCTTCAAGGGTTCCAAGCCAAAGGTGAAGGCTTGAATTGCACCAACAATAGGTGACTCACACTTTTGATTAGTCATAATTTTGTACATATTTGCCTATAAATGTTTTGGAAAAAGTCGGGGCATAGAGAATAGAGAATAGGAAGAGAGAAATCAGATGTAGAAAGTGTCATTGGACACATGAAAAGTTAGTTGAGTTACTTCCTCAATGTAGTTGTAACTTTTCTGGATAATCAAAGAAAATCTTGCGCCCGATGTTTTGATTTTTTCTACTTCTGTAGTTAATCTTTTGAGAAATCCTTCCGAACATATCTGAGTCCATAGTTAATCAATCTATGGTTAGAATTTGAGAGTCCAATTGTAATCAGGCTGAGAGAATTTTGCATAGGAACATTCATATGTGAAATGTTCTAAGTGTCTTCTGAAACAGGCGCAGATTTCATGATCAAAGAAATGATCAGTTCTCAGCACACAGTGTAAAGATTTACACAAGTGATAGCTTAAAATTTAAGTTGAGAGATAAGCCATTTATGGCTAAAAGCATTTTACCAAACGGGATATAGTTTGGGAGAACCATTGCTAAGAAGTTGCAGGTGTTAAAGCGCTATTGCAGAGAGGCAGTTTCAGACACAGGTAAGTTGTTTGAGTCAATTCTCAGATTATACTCAATCATTTTGAGAAATTTAAGTTGGAGGAGTTGCGCAAACTCCATGCAATACATCATACAAAGTTTTATCAAAAACTTTACATGAATGATTAGTCAATGAGTGATTAATCTGCAGCAGACTTTTCAGAGAAGTGATTTCTTCACAGTTAATCAATTTCTGTTGGTGCATACCAATCACCAATTGAAGGCTTGGAAGATCAAATGATGAAGGAAGAATCAATTCCTAAAGTGTGGAAGAAGATCACAATCAGAGGACAAGAGAAGTGTACACATATGTACATTAGCATAGTCATAGATGACTTAGATCTTTTGTTCAGTAAGAATTATGTACAAATTATCTATAAATACCTTGAGAAAAGTCGGGGTATGTATGAGAGCAAATGAGAGCACATGTGACAATAGTTAGAAGTAAAGAATGAGGGAGATAGAAGTCATAAGATAGAGGAAAGTGAATGTGTGTTAGCTCTCATCACTCAGTTGTATTTTCTCTGAGTAAATGAAAAGTTTTGCGCCCGATGTTTCTGCGTGTTCTCCTTCTACAGTAGATCAATTGTGAAATGCTTTTGTACAAGTCTAAGTTGAGAGTTGCTTGACCTCTGTGCAAAGTTTCAGCTTCCAATTGTAATCAGGCTGAGTGAATTAAGTGTAGGAACATTCATATGTGAAGTGTATTCACAGGTTCCTAAAACAGGCGCATATTTCGAAGTCAATGTTTTGGTCATTTCTCCCAGCACAGTTTAAAGTTTTGCATGAGTGAGGGCTTAATCTTTAAGTTGGAAGATAAGCTACTTATGTCTAGAAGCATTTTGTAAAACGGGTTCTATTCAAGGAGAACCAAGTCTTAAAAGTTACAGGTGTAAAGTCGACTGTTCTGAGTAACAGTTTCTGACATAGGTAACTTGTGAAATCAATTTCTCAAGTTATACTTAATCTTTTGGAGTAATTCAACTTGGAATAGTTGCGCAATCTCTAGGAGATGATTCGTACAAAGTTTCATCAAAAACTTTACAGATTTGATAGGTCAATGTGAATGAACAATGCAGCAGACTTTTCTGTATATCATCTTCTTCACAGATTTGTTAATTTCTGATAAGTTAGCAATTGATCCTCTAAATTAGTGAAGTGTTTGACTTACTCTTGGTATGGAGGTGCTCTAATCACAAGAGTAAGTTGTTCTTTTGGAGATTAACACTCTCCATCAGTGGTATCAGAGCAGGAGACATCAATTTGAAGAAAAGGAGGATCCCGACTGCTGCAGATTCAAGAGATTCAACATTTGAAGGTTCAAGAAGTGAAAGCTTGGAGTCAAAGCTCGAGGAGAAGACAATTTGACATCAAGAAAGGCAAAAGGAGTTCAATTCGAAGTAAAGGTACATATATTGTTTGTAAAGCTTGAAGATTTCAATATACAGGTGGATACAAGATGGGAGAAAGCTTGCAGATTGATAAGCTAGATAGGGAGAACTATCCAGCATGGTCCATGAGGATGGAAGCACACCTCATGAGCAAAGATCTTATATCATTTATTACAGGAGATGAAGAAAAACCAGAATTTGCAGATCCAAGTATTCCTACTAGGGAAGAACTTGCAATGTTGAAGACTTGGATGAGAAAGGATGCTCAAGCAAGGAGTATCATCTACATGGCTGTAAATGATTACCTTCTACCTCACATCAGAGGCTTAGAAAGTGCTACAGATGTTTGGAATGCCTTGGAAGAGCATTTCCAAAATACAACTAAGTCAAGGAAGTCCTCACTATGGGCTGAGTTCACAACTTTCAAGAAGAAGAGCTCACAATCAATTTCAGATTATGTGGCAAGAATGAAAGATATTGCAGATAGCTTGGGAGCAGTGGATGAAGATATTGAAGAAGAAAAGTTGGTAAGACAAATACTTACAGGTCTAAGAGGTGATGAGAAGTGGAAGCCTTTTATCTTGTCCATAGAATTGTCACTTGATCACTTTACTCCTGACCTTAATCAATTGCTAGGACACATGCTAACCTTTGAGCAGGATCTTAAAGGAGACAATGATAGAAGTACAAGTCAAGCTATGTACTCCAAAGACAAGAAAAAGAATGGCAAGGGAAAGCAATCAAATGATGATGAAGGGAATTCAAATCAAGCCAACTTCACAAAAGGGAAGACAAATTTCAAAGGTAAAGGAAGAGGAGGTAAGAACAAAGATAATGCTAAAGCTTGTTGGATTTGTGGCAGAACAAATCATTTGGCAAATGATTGTTGGTATAACAATCAAAGTGGAGGATACAACAATCAGAGTTATAATCAAAGAGGTAGAGGAGGCAGAAACCAAAGAGGCAATTTCAGAGGAAGAGGTGGTAGGACATCATATGGTAGAGGAGGTGGAAGAAACTTCCAATCTCAGTCCTACAACAATAATTATTATAATTATGCATCAGATCAGAAGGATGACATGACTCTTATCTTGAATGCAACTCATGAATCAATGGGAGAAGATCAAAGAGTGTTTTATATTGACTCAGGGTGCAGCAACCATCTGAGTGGGAATCTATCCTTGATGACTGATATGGAAGCAAGGGTGAATGGACATACAGTTCAAACAGGTGATAATACCAAACATAAAGTGGAGAGCATTGGATCAGTGAAGACAAAGAGTGGAAGTACACTTCTGAGTAAGGTACTTTATGTTCCTACTATTCCTAAAAATTTGATAAGTGTAGGGCAAATTGTGGAGAAAGGATATGAAGTAAGATTCACAAATGATGGTGTCTATGTACAAGATCCAAATCAGGGATATAGAACCATAATTGCAGGTAAAAAGGAAGGAAGATTGTTCACTCTCAAAGTCCAAGGTAATGTGGGACATGCATTGTTTACCTATGGAGGTCAAAAGGTATCTGAATTAGACCTATGGCATAAAAGGCTAGGTCATTTCAATGAGAGAGCTATAAAGGAGATGTCAAAGAATCAGGTGGTGCTTGGATTGCCAAACATTGAAGGGCAACATATGGTGTACAAGTGTGAAGCTTGTCAATTAGGTAAAGCACATAAGAGTTCTTATAACAAATCAGGGTACAAGTATTCAAATATGCTTGAATTGGTTCATACAGATGTATGGGGACCCTCAAGGGACTATAGCATAAATGGATCCAGATATTATGTATTGTTTGTTGATGATGCAACTAGGTGGATTACTTTGTATGTAATCAAGGACAAATCAGAAGTCTTCAAGACATTCAAACACTTTCATGCTTATGCAGAAAGGATAACAGGACAAAAGCTAAAGAGGTTAAGATCAGATGGAGGGGGAGAGTATTTCTCAAAAGAGTTTGATGATTATTTGTGGAATGCAGGTATCAAAAGAGAAGTGACTTGCAGGTACTCCCCTCAACAAAATGGAGTAGCAGAAAGGAGAAATAGGACTCTTGTAGAGTTTGCAAGAGCTATGATGAAGGAAAAGAATTGTCCAAATTACTTATGGGCAGAAGCCATTAATACTGCAACATACCTTGTGAATAGGTTGCCTTGCAAAGCTTTGGATGGAGGAACCCCTTATGAAGCATGGTGGGGTAAGAAGCCTAGTCTTGATCATTGCAAAGTATTTGGATGTATTGCATATGCTTATGTTCCTTCACAATTAAGACATAAGCTAGAACCAAAAGCAGAGAAGTATGTGTTTATTGGATATGATGATAGACAGATGGGTTACAGGTTGTGGAGTCCATCCACAAAGCAATTTCTTGTTACTAAAGATGTAACATTTGATGAGCAAAACATGTGGTATACAGGATCACCAAATGAGTATGCAGGTGTTGAAGAAATACAAAGGAAAGGAAAGGCAAAGGTAAAAGTATGTGAAGAAATTGTTGATGAAGTTGACTCTAGATGTAGAGTGCAGGATCATGTAGAAGAAGGGCCAAGATTTGATCCAGAATCAAATGAGGCTGAAACTTCAAGAAGTGCAGAAATCAGAAGATCTACAAGAGAAAGGAAAGAGCCTATAAGGTATAGCTATGATACATCTTTCCTAACAACAAGAGATTATGCTTACATTGTGAAAAGAGAAGAAGATCCAACCACTTATGAAGAAGCCAAAGGTAAACAGAATTGGGAGAAGGCAATGCAAGAAGAGTATGATGCTCTACTTGAAAATGAAACTTGGGAACTAGTACCAAGACCAAAGAATCAGAAAGTCATTGGATGCAAGTGGGTATACAAAACAAAGAGGTTTGCAGATGGTAAGGTGTCTAGATATAAGGCTAGACTTGTGGTTAAAGGTTATGCCCAAACTTATGGGATAGATTATGATGAAACCTTTAGTCCTGTTGCTAAGATGTCTACAATTAGGACATTGATTGCTATTGCTACTTGCAAGGGATGGAAATTATCACAATTGGATGTGAAGAATGCATTTCTTAATGGTTACATTGCAGATGAAGTATATATGGAGCAACCAGAAGGCTTTATGGAATCAATTGGATGAGATTATGTGTGTAAGCTCAAGAGAGCTTTATATGGGTTGAAGCAAGCCCCAAGAGCTTGGAATTACAGATTGGTCAAGTTCTTGAATGAATGTGGGTTTCAAGCATCAAAGGCAGATAGTAGCTTGCTAGTGAAGGCAAGTGAAAATGGATATATTTACATGTGCATTTATGTTGATGATATTATTGTTACAGGAACAGATGCTCAAGGAATCAATGAACTCAAAAGACAAATAGAGAAGGAGTTTAAGATAAGTGATTTGGGAAACTTATCTTATTTTCTAGGAATGCAGATTGTGTATACTCAACATGGAGTATATGTTTCACAAGAGAGATACTTGAAGAATCTTCTAGTCAAGTTTAACATGGAAGATTGCAGGACCTCAACTACACCATTGGAGGTAAATCATAAATTAAGCAGGTATGGAGGCGAAGAGTTCAATGACATGAAGAAATATCAGAGTTTGGTAGGTAGTTTGATTTATGCTACCTTGACAAGGCCAGATCTATCATATGCAGTAGGTGTGTTGTCACAATTCATGCATTGTCCAAAGAAGACTCATTGGATTGCAGCCCAAAGGGTACTCAGATATATCAAGGGAACCCTAAGTGAAGGTTTGTATTATGGTTACACTTCTAACACAAGAATCAAAGTGTTTAGTGATGCAGATTGGGCAGGTGACTCAGATGATAGAAGGTCTACTCATGGATATCTATGTTATGTTGGAGACAAGTTAGTGTCTTGGTGTTCAAAGAAGCAACACACAGTTGCTTTATCATC
>CM035438.1:142454925-142467425 GCA_020310875.1 Ceratopteris richardii
CATTGAATTCCAATTCTGCTTCCCAGAAGTAGGTTCCATCGCCCAGTGGTCCAGCAACATCACTGAACCAATGCGCATGCTTACCTACTTGAGAAGTGTGTCCTTGAGGAGGATCCTGGATGGGGAGCACATGCACTTCTCGAAGCTCTTGCGGTCTTGCGGTGAGGCGTGGCTCAAGGAGAAGTGTTTCTATGTCCACGATCTGGGGACCAGATCCGGCTTGAGAGCTGGTACCTGCTTCTGCCATGGCCTGTTTGCTGATTGGTTCTGTGAGAATATAGAACCAAGTGTTAACATCGTAATGGACAAAATAAATCCGTTGTTGTCCCCGTTACAACATTAACATGAGATGGATGATGAGTTAGTGGTTAGTAAGTGCATGAAGACAGTGTGTGTAGTTAGTGCTTGAGTTGTCCTAGGAGACTACTGCAGTTAGTAAGTGGGTACGGATTTACACATTGGGGTCGGGGGGTTTATTACAGGCCCTAGGCTGCCAAATGCAGTGAGTGGGCTTTGCCTTCGGTTTCGGAGAGTCTCTACAGAGCCTTCTCGGTGTCGTGGTTTGCAGATGAGGCCTTTTTGGGACCCATTTACAATTGATTACATGTACGCTCGTGGGTTTTGGTGTGTACATGAGTGTCGAGAACGAGTGAAATCTGGCAGTATGCGTCGCTGCGTTATGCTGTTTAAGTTGTGGCCTCAGCGTAGCTACTTGTGCCATCAAGCAAGCCTTAGGCACCCAAATTTGTCTTGATTGTGGGCTTGCCTTCATCGACTTCTTGGGCACCCAAATAGATTTTACTTTAGCAGAAGAATTTCTGAAGGACTTCTTATTAGCGTTGCGTTGTTGGTCACTAATAAGAGGCTTTGCCCCTGTAG
Organism: Ceratopteris richardii; assembly: GCA_020310875.1. Lineage (NCBI taxonomy): Eukaryota > Viridiplantae > Streptophyta > Polypodiopsida > Polypodiales > Pteridaceae > Ceratopteris > Ceratopteris richardii. The sequence goes on from CM035438.1 coordinate 142,455,805, forward strand.
TTGACGGTGGTGCAACCGGTCGTTCGCCTTTCCGCACCCATACCTGGTCTATTTTCTGGGCTGTTCTGCTGAGCAGGTACCTTTGATCTCTGACATAGGTAGTACCCTGCTTCTTCTGCCTTTGATCCACCTTGGGTTGCTGCCTCCTTCTAGCCTTTGGAAAAGAAGGGAGTTCCGTTGCATTCCTGACTCCTTTTTTGCAAATATCATTCCTCTGCAACACATAGTTTTGGACAAGAACAGCATGGTCATCTTCATGTGTACCCCTGGAAGGACCAGGAGTCTGTGCCTTTCCTAGTTCCTTGAGTGCTCCATTGTCTAATTCTACTGTAACTCGACTATGATTGACCCAAACCTGGAGAAGTCCACTTCTTAGGTTTAGATTGACTGCTTGGTCATAGATCCAATCCTGACCCAAGACGAGAGGTTCAGTGAGATCCTCATCTTGACACACTAGTACTTTAACGGTCATTGCCTCCTCGTGAATGTAGAGGGGGAGTTCCACCTCGCCCATGCAAGGGGTTTCCACGCCTCCCAATCCTATGAGGTATGCTTCCACAGGTTGGACAGTTAACTGTAACTCTTGACAGTAAGACATTCTAACAGCACTAGTGGCTGCACCTGAGTGAATCAAGGCTCTTACAGTCCTTGCACTTTTTCCTTGTCCTATATCTAGGGTTACGAAAGGACGTTGATCAGTTATCCTAGGTGAGCTGGTTCCTGCGACTTCACACATTGCCATATGATATCCTTGATCTGCATAGTCATTTGTCCTAGGCTGCTCTCTACCTTGCCTACGTAATTTCATCCTTCTAATGCGTTCTAAAGCTTCTGCTTGAGCTTCTTCTCGCACCCGCTTTTCTTCCTCTTTCCGTTTCTTAGCAGTGTTGAGTCGGCTAAGCATTTCCTCCGTGAGGGGTTCCTGATACAACTTGACTCTGCAACCGCTAATATAATTTGGGAGAACATCACCCTCTAATGTGGCCAATTGTACTGCTCCGCTTGTGGAGATCCTATTGATGATCATAGGTCCGTAGCCTCTCTTTTCTAGCTTCCTCGCGTGTTGTTTGAGTGTATAGACTAGGACTAGATCTCCTGCTTTCAAGCCTTTATCCTTCACATGGGCATCGAAATATGCCTTCTGCCTCTTCTTGGCGGCATATATGCCTGCAGCGGCTCTCAGTCTCGTTTCTCCTAATCGTTCAAGGTCAAAGATCCTAGAGGAGAGTTCGTGACCTGTCCATTCGTGTTCTTGTGCTACTCTCAATGTAGGGATTAGGAAGTCCAAGGGTAGCACAGCGTTTTGGCCGAATACCATCTGAAAGGGGGTGGCTTGGAGTACCGTTTTGTAGGCAACTCAGTATGCCCAAACAGCATGGTGTAGCTGTTTGTCCCAATCAGAGCGTTTAGTGTTCACTAATTTCGTCAGTACAGTGCATAGAATCTTATTAGTGCTCTCAGCTTGTCCATTAGCTTGAGGGTGATAAGGGGCAGACTTCTTGTGTATTACCAAGAATTCTTGGAGTAGATTTTCAATCACTTCGTTCAAGAAATGAGTGCCTCTATCACTTACAAGCTCTATGGGTAGTCCATATCTCGTGAATACATTCTCAAACAAGAATTTGGCAGTTGTTTGAGCATCGTTCTTGGTTGTATCTTTTACCTCTACCCACTTGGTGAGATAATCTGTTGCCACAATGATGTATTCCGCATGAGAACCTTTCGCTGGGGGATTAATAGGACCTACGAAGTCTATTCCCCACTTAGAGAATGCACGTCCACCCATCATAGGTTTCAGTGGCATCTCATCTTTGCGTATAGGATACTGAGTCCTTTGACAGATATCACACCGTTTCACATAGGTATGTGCATCCATGTGAAGTGTAGGCCACCAAAAGCCCGCAAATAGTATTGCCTTGATTACCCGATCTGGTCCAAAGTGTCCTCCTGCTACACCTTGGTGAGCAGTTTCTAAGATCTTAAGATACTCACTTTCATGGACACACAGTCTCAGGTAACCATCTTTACCGCGCCTATATAGATTATCACCTATGAGTGAATAATCCAGGGCTTCTTGTTCTAAACTGCTTTTCCTAGCTAGAGTCATGTCTGGGGGGAATGTGTTTGTCCGCAAGAATGATACTAGAGGTTCACTCCAATCTGGCACAATGGATACTTGATAGAGAGTGGCATGTTCCACAGGTGGTTTAGTGCAACAGATTGGGCATTCCTTGCACAACTTCTGGACATCCGCTTCCATAGTGGGCCAGTGCACTCCGAATCTCTTTAGAGTCTGTAAAGTTCGTTGTTTTGAATGGTGTTGCTCTAATGCACCTACATGTGCTAATTGCAACCATTTAGCGTACTCATCCTCTTCTACGCAACAAGCCAAGATCCCTTGATCTGTGTGCTTGTACATGCTCCCGGCCATGATGTGATACTTTTGGGCTTTTACGATCTCTCTATTCCGTGTGTTTACCACTGGATGGTTGGGCCCGTATGTCAAGACTGGTACCAATGGCTGAGCCCACTGCGGCACCACCTCCAAATTAAACAAGTAAGCATCAGGAAGGTCATCTGACACTCCTTGTGGGGCTTCCCCAGATGTGAGCCTAGAGAGATGATCTGCTCTCAAGTGAGTCCTACCTTTTCTTACCACAACCTCAAAGTCATATTCCATTAGTAAGAGAAACCATCTTACTAATCTACCTGTATTGCATGGCTTGTTTACTAAGTACAACAATGCCTGATGGTCCGTAAAAAATTTAAACTTATTTGCAAGCAAATAATGTCTAAACTTTTTAACTGCATATACCATGCCTAATCCTTCTCGCTCAGTAGTGGTATAATTTCGTTCAGCCGCATTCAATTGTCTACTGGCATAGGCAATTGGAAGATCCATATTACCTTCACCAGTAGGTTGTGCAAGCACACATCCAATAGCGTAATTGGATGCATCAACATGAACATGGAATGGCTTATTCCAATCTGGTGTGGTCAAGATTGGTGCTGAACATAATCTTCGTTTAAGTTCTTGGAAGGAATTCTCACATTCATCCGTCCACTCAAAGTTTGTCAAGAGTCCGTACATGGGCTTTGCAATGACAGCATACATGTGTATGAATCGTCGATAATAACCGCAATGCCCCATGAAAGCTTGTACTTCCTTGACATTCTTTGGCCTAGGTAGCTCTGCTATGGCTCGCACTTTCTCTTCGTCAGTAGATATGCCATTCTTTGACACTATGTGTCCTAGAATCTTGCCTTGCCTGACCATAAAAACGCACTTTTCTGGGTTCAGGCAGACTTGGTACTCTCTACATTTGTCAAAGATTTGCCTGAGTTCCGGAATATGGGTTTGTCTAACATTGGAATGAGCACAAAGGTCATCAACATAGACTTCTAAACTCTTCCTCAGGAACTCCTTAAACACATGGCACATCAGCCTCTGGAAGGTAGCTGGTGCATTGGTAAGCCCAAATGGCATTACTCTAAAAGCAAAAATGCCCCATTCTGTGGCAAAGGCTGTCTTATGCTGATCCTCTGGAGCTATGGCTACTTGATTGTAGCCCGAAAATCCATCAAGGAAGCTGTACACTTCCTTGCCTGCCACTCTTTCTAAGAGATGCTCTGTGATGGGAAGCGGATAGTTATCTCGAATCGTGGCGGCATTAACCTTTTTCAAGTTAATGCACACACGCAGCTTGCCATTCTTCTTGGGCACCACTACGATGGGGGATACCCATTCGGTGTGCTCAATTTCGTAGATAAATCCAGCTTCAACCAATCTATCTATCTCTTCCTTGATCTTAGCAGCATAGTTATCGTTATATGTATAAGGCTTTTGCTTAGAGGGTTTAGCATCTGAGGTCATGGGAATGGTGTGTGAGCATATATCAGGGTCAACACCTTTCAAATCCTTGTAACTCCAAGCGAATACATCTCTGTATTCTCTTAGCAAGGCTATCAATTCGTACTCTTCTTCTTCTGTCAGGTCATGGCCTATATACGTGCATCTCTCCTCTCCTTCTTCTATGGCCACTACTATTTTCTTAGTAGTTTCTTTGTTATCATAGGCCTCTCCTGATTGTGCTTCTCGTTTAGGCATTCTTATCATGAATCTCCTGTCATCTATCTCGTACTTCTTAAAATTTTCTGGGACCTCAAACAAAGATTCCTCCTCTTCTGGTAAGGCTTCTCTCTTCTTTCGTTTCTTTCCTTCTTCCTTAGGGGTCATATGCGTTGCTAATCTTACATCATTTGTAACTTCTCCATGCTTCTGGGGTTGAAATTCTATTTCATGGAAATACTCTTCATCTGATGCAAATGGTGGGTCCATAATGATTGACTCTAGATCGGAGTCACTTGCATCCTCAAATGCATCAGGGCTAGGTTCGCATTCTTCTAAAACTGCCTCTCCCATGATTGGCTCTATGGAGAAGACTGAAATATCATAGCCATCCTCATCACAGTGAGGTGTCCATTGTTCTTCATTGATGGCTACGTCCATTGTTGCTAAAATTTCCGCCCAGCCATGGGGTTCAAACTCCTCATCTGGAAAGACTATAGGTGCATAGGCTGGGTCTTGAATGGGTCTATGAGTTTCGTTCGCACCTACCTCTCTGGCTTTCTCTCTCTTCTCTTCTTCTACTGCTACCTTGCACATCCATAAGTGAGTATCTTCATGCATCCATGAGGATCCCGACCCTATGGAATGCACCGATTCTGTATCATCTTTGGCTCTATGGATGGGATTCCATTGGATAGGAGGGACATCTCTATGGGAATAATCCTTGAGATTGACTTTGGTTGTAACACCTAAGTGCTGCAGGTACAAAGAATTGGTCCCCCAATCCTGTACCACTTGCAACTGTCGCATGAATGGTCTTCCTAAAATCATTTCATAGGCATGATTTTTGCTGAAATCACATATGGCAAAGGTATGTTCAAACTCGACACCACAAGTGGTGAGAGTTATTCCTTCTAGCAATCCTAGGGGTCTCTCTATGTGACCATCGGCCATTTGCAATTTCATTCTCGTCGGTCTGAGTGCCGGCTTGCCCCAACGCTTCCATAAGGAGGTGGTGGCAATTGCAACTCCTGCACCTGAGTCCAAAATTGCCTTGGTGGTGTACTCTTGGTAGGTGATGGGAAGGTAGGTGTTCCCTTCTTCACCTTCACACATATCTCCTATCTTATCCAAGGGAATTTCTGGCACTGTCCTATGGGATCCTACCTTGGAACGAGGTTTTGCAACTTCAGCTACCTGACTGGCTACATATTTTCGCACGTTTGGTCTATCCTTGGTCAGTTCTTCCAAAGTGAGATCGCGTTGCACCTTGGTGTTCATTACTACTCCCGTGTTCCTTGGTATGACTGAGTCGTCGTTCCTTACCATGACTGTGGGTGCTCTCATACATGTGGACTTTGCTTCCCATGGGCCTGTGAAGTGGGGTAGCTCTTGTATGGAATTAGACTCAAAGTCCAATCTCTCGTGAGACTGAGTACTCTCATGTTCCCCGTAAATAGATGGGATGTCTTGTGGGAATTGGTCATGTGCATCGTCCACAAGTTCAAAAGGAGGGGCGACCTCGCTTTCGTTATCCCATTTGTCTTCTTGAATCTCTCGTAGGAAGTCTGGTGCAAACCGATTCATAGAAGAAGAAGTGTCTGGCTCCGTAGAATTAGGCGCATAAGCAACCTGGGAAGGAGGGCTTATTCTATCGTTGGCTCTCTCCTTGCTCTCATAAATGGTTGGAGCACAAGCTTCTTGGGGAGGATTGCTTATTCTGTTACTCTTCCGAGTAGGCTCATACACTCTCTGGGAAGGAATGTGGGTCACCTGTGGAGGTACATAAGCTTTCGGGGGAGGCTCATGTGACTTTTGGGGGGGAAGATAAGCTTCTTGAGGAGGCACATGGGCTTCCTGAGGAGACTGGCTTATCAGTTCTCTTGCCCTCTCCTTTCGTTGAGGGGTAGGTTCCTTTTCTGACTGTGCTATTGGCCTCTCTATTCTTTCTAAGGAGGGGAAGTTGTCTGGTTTAGTGGAAGTAGCCACATACACTTCCGATGGGGAATGATTCATGTTTTTGCTTGCCTTATCTTTTTCTTGATTTTTTTCTTCCTTGGCAGATCTTGCAATTATTTCCTCTAACTTCTCTAGGAATCCATCCAAGTGTAATTGCGTTTTGGCTGAGCCCGAGTAATTGAAAAGGCGACTGGCTTCAAACATAGTCTGAGCCAATGCGACCATTTTCGTGCACAGTTTGGTTCTTTCTATCTCTAGGTCAGCTCTAGGATAGCACTTGGCATGATCCGTGACGTTCGGCCCTTCTTGGATTCTGGCCTGATATGCTTTGAGCATCATGTCTATGTCTTCAGGAGTGGGATCAGCTAATACTGATCCTACCCGAGGGGGTGGTGGAATCGTATGACGTGGTGGGAAAGGTGGTGGGTCAGATGGAGATGGGAGGGGTGGCGGCGGGGTATTGTGAGAGGGGATTTGAGAGGTGATTTCAGTTATCCTAGCTTTGGTTTCTCTTATGCTTTCCTCAAGTTCACTCATCTTTTTAGCCCATTGTCTTTTCATTCTTTCCCGACTATCTTTCCATGCTCTAGTCCTTTTCTTTGTTATACTCTCGGGTTCACTAGCCTCTGAGTTCTTATCCTGGTTTGTCTCTTGGTTTTGCTGCAAGGCCTGAGCTCTAGTGACTACCTGCACTGGTGCAGTGGAAGTGACGCTTCCTGAGGACTCTACAACCAAACCAATCACATTGATCGGAGTGATTTTTGGCACATTATTGGGGTTCTTGGGGCAATCTCGTAAAAGATGCTCTTTTCCACAATCTTGGCAAAAACCTTGGATAGTCACCGACTGGGGTTGTGTAGGTGGGGGTAAGGGACAATCACGGATGAGATGATCTCCTTGGCATCTGTAGCACGGTCCTCTTGGGAATGGAGGTCTTACTTGCCTAGGTTGAGGCCTGGGGTTGGGGTTTGCATACATGACGTTCGTGTAATCTGACTCCCAACTAGGTTCACTTGGTTCCTCACTATAGTAAGACTCACCATGTTCTGGAGACTGCATGTAGTAAGCCTGGGGACTATCGACATGTGTAGAATCAAAGCTATGATCACTTGGGTCACTTTCTGAGATCAATGGGGTTACTGGTACTATGGCCCTATTCAGGTTTTCTTCTGCAACAGCATACTTAACTGGAATCACGTTAGCGGGGTTTGGGGGCTGTTGAGCTAGTACCGGTTGGGGTCTCTGTTGGGCATGATATTGTGGTTGGTAGGTTTGTTGGGGTCTAGCATATTGTGGATTTTGGTTTTGGTATCTGCCTTGTTGGTAGGGCTGCGGGTAGTGTTGCCTCACTGCCTGCTTGTTGTATGGGCAATCTTGTGCGGTGTGATTGGTGTATCTCCGTTCTATGGTGCAGTACTGGCTACTAGGGTTTACTTGGGGTTGAGCCATAATAGGGCAGACATTCGCCATATGGTCACCACCGCATGTATAGCATCTTTTCACAGGGGCAAACCTTGGGAATTGTTTGCTCGATACACCTAATTTCTGAGCTACCTTTTCGGCAAGTTCCTCAATTGATGTGGACTGCGAGGAAGAGTGACTAGATGCACTATCTGAATCTTTGTAGATTTTGGAAAGCTCTAGTTCTTCCCCTAAGTTATCTTCAATGTCAATGCACATGCGTACACACTCTTCTATAGTCCTAGGGTCCTTCAGATACACATAGGATCTCAATTTCGTACTCAACAATCCGTCAAGGAATAAGGCTACTTGTTTAGCAGATGTGGGTAGCTCCGAAATAGGACATCTTTCAAGGTATTGCCTAAATCTTCTTCCTGCAAGTCTCACAGTCTCTTGAGGGGTTTGCTTGAAGCTGTGGATCAATGAGGAAGTATTGTGTCTTATGCCACTCTTAGAGAACTCTACAATGAAAGCTTCTAGGAGTTGGTCTATGCTCCTGAACTGACGCTCATCCAATGGTTGAAACCATGTAAGTGCTGTGTTCCTAAGGGTTAGACCGAAAGCATTGTACTGCGTGAACAGATCCTCAACCTGTTCAGCTCTCAAGACTTGCTTGAATTCCGCCACATGATCATAGGGATCTCCTGTGCCGTCAAAGTAATTCTTCATGGACTTAACTAGCTGGGTGGGTCTCAAAGTTCTTGCGTGCTCTCTAGGTCTCGGCAGAGGGAATCCATCTACATTTCTTTGGTTCCTGTGGGCTCTATGCATCTCAGGTTCTACCTTATTCGTCTCTGTTCTCGTTCTTTCTCTGCCCACGGGGTTGGCGAAACTTACTTCTGGTTTATCCCTACTTCTATCTCTTTGTGTACCATGAGCTTGGGAAGTTCCAGCCCCAGGGTGACCATAGGATACATTTGATCTTGGTTGGGGGAAAATAAATTCACCCTTCCAAGTGTAGGCATGCCTATCATTTTCTGTCACCACAAAGATCCGTTCTGAAGCATGATCTAAGTAGGTCACTCTGCCTGGGCTATCCGGATCCTTAAGCTCATAGATCATGATATTTCCTATATCAGTTGCCTGATTGGATTTATACCTCCAAAAGGCTTCATCAGTTTCCCGATTGAGGAGCAATTCTATGCTCTTGTTGTCCTGGGGTACCCACTCAGGTGTGATAATCCTAGTGAGAACTGATTTACCTCGAGGGGTTCTAGGTTCTACTCCCATATTTCCTTGTTCCAAGTCGCCTAAGTCCGCTTCTGAGATGACATTTCCAAATTCATCTGTCCTATCAGGGTGACTAGTGACAACATATATAGTTCCTTCTTTGTCCAGGTATGCACCATTTTCAAACTTGACAGCTGGGTGTTCTAGTCCTATGGATTGGTCATGGTTTTTAATCTGGACCACGGATCTTCCTAGGCCGTCCTCATAGATGCTAGCACCTAGTCGGTTGGTCCTAAGATATTCCAGCTGTGTTTTGTAAGGGCCTTCTACCCTGTACAAATAAGGCACTCCTGAACTTCCCGTAGGTCTGTCCATGCCTTGAGACATTTCTGACTCACTGGTCTCAGAGCTAGGGTAGTATGAGTGGTGGCTCAACTGCTGGGCCCAAGACCTTGCAGTGTGATTGACACTAGCCTCTGAAGACCTAAGGCTTTGTCTCTCCCTTGCTAGGTGTCGTCCTGATCGAAGGTTCATATGCCTAACTGATTATCCCAAATTTTTTTTCCAGAGTACCACCTCGTTGCCAATCAATTGGTACCAGTCACTTGATTCTTTTTAGTTAGTTATTGTGTTTATGGTCTTGTCTGATATCCCGTCGTCAGGAACACTTGAATGTTCTTCGTACTTTAGGTTGATCGTTCCACGTTAGGTTCTTTTCCTTTAGGTTATCGACAGTACAGAGATTATGTTTTTACTTGAACTTGAGTTTTTTAGGTAGTCTTCAACTTGATAACTGCCTATCGTCGCCCTGGCTTACTCCTATCTCTACTCGTTCTTAGCTTGAGCTAGGAAATGACAGAGGGAGTTGAGAATAATCCAACCTTACTTGTTGATCCCTTGCTTTCTGGTGCTCAAGAACCCGGTTCTCAAGCTTGCAAAGAAACCTTGCTTGGTACGCTCTCTGTTGCTCTCAATGGACCTATAAAAGTCCCACGGTTAGCTCGATGCTTAGTTTCAAGGACACAACCCACAACTTTCATTCATGTAACATATACACATATTTGCATTGTGACTTTTTAGGAAAATAATTCTAAAGACCCCTAACTTTGAGTCCCCTGGGTATGGTCAACTTCAAAATACCCTCTCTGAAAATCAATGCATTATCTTTATAAAAAACAGTTGAGGGCGTGTAGTATATGCCACGAGCTTTCCAACAAGCCCAAGAGCTCAAAAATTGGATTTCGTATGAAAAAGTTAGGACTGTTCAGGGTTTAGGGAGTTAAATCAGGATTCAATACAAGCTAACAGTCAAACAGGAATACTCGAGTAGCTTGTGGCACGGCCTAACAATGCAATACTACACCCTAGAGTTTGTCCCACACTTAATCACAATTTAGACCAATCACTTTGCCTTGAAAATTTGACCTAATTTGCCCTTCTAACGCGTTCGCAAAGTCTGTCGGTCGCGATTGACAGGTCAGTCGCGATCGACGTGTCGATCGCGATTGACAGGTCCGTCGTGGCTGTCAGTCGCGATTGACTGGTCAGTCGCGATTGACGGGGGTTACGAAAAGTCAATCAGTCGTGGTCAAAGCGTCGTTGACTCTGTCGGTCGCGATTGATGAGTCGATCGCGATTGACAGGTCGGTCGCGAGGGTCTGTCGATCGTGGTCAAACCGTCGTTGACCGTGTCGGTCGCGATTGATGAGTCGATCGCGATTGATGACTCGATCGCGATTGACACGTGTCACGCGTATAGTCAGTCGATCGTGGTCAATCGGTCGTTGACTCTGTCGGTCGCGATTGACAGAGCCGTCGTGGGCTGTCGGTCGCGATTGACGTGTCGATCGCGATTGACAGATCTGTCCGTCGTGGTTTGTCGATCGCGATTGACAGATCTGTCCGTCGTGGTTTGTCGATCGCGATTGACAGAGCGATCGCGATTGACAGAAATCTGTGGAATTTCAAAAAACTAAACACATTTTTGGGAAGCTCTAGGCCTGTAGGTCATGGATATGCACTTTGTTTAGCAATTAGAGCAAGTTTTCAGTCGGTCGCGATTGACAGAGCTCGGCAACACACAGACAATTACTCAGATTTCCGTACCTGCGCAGGGTGCTGGGGGTGATGATGCGGCCTGTACCTGCAGAAAGTTCACAAAACATGCAAAAAACAGTACATGCAAATTCGCTCTCTCGCTCTCTCTCACAAGTGAAATGAGGGAAATGAGGTGGAGATGGGAATATAGTCAAAAAACTGAAATTTTCGCGATGATGGAGATGGACGTGGGAGATGGTGATGATGATGATGGTGATGAAGATGGTGAAGAAAGTAAAAGAAAATCGATGAGAGTGAAGAAAATACCTACAACTCCAACGCGTCAACTCTACGTCTTACCATCGCACGCTCGTCCTCAAAGCTCGTTCCCCGGCAACGGCGCCAAAATTTGGTGTAGCTCAATGATGAGCAGCACCTCCTTTAATGTCAATCCGGGAAGACGTGAGGATGGTATGAAGACCTCGAGCAAGTGACGGCACAAGTGCGTGAGTGAGAAGCACACTAGCATGCACACACGTACACACACACGCGCACACACGGCAAGACAAAGAGTGAGAATCAATGGAGCTTTTAGATTACTTTTAAAATGCTCTTACAAGTTCGTTTCAATTACAATCTAACCTCAAAAATGAGCTCTCTAGCTCCTTTTATAGTTTTTGACTAGCTTTTGGCCCTGTCCAGACCTAGTGTCCGGCCTAGTTAAAAATTAGGTTCCAGGGCTTATTTGGGGGTTCAAACGAGATCTAAAAATTATGAAAATTGGTACGCAACTACTTCTAAGGCTCCTCAAGCTCAAGGACTCCTTGGCTTGCACAAAATGGAGCTACAAAAATGTGAAATGAGATTTACAATGATTATTAGTGATAAAAATCACTGTTGTTGTAGGGATTTCTTCTAGTGATCT
>CM035438.1:142477425-142479925 GCA_020310875.1 Ceratopteris richardii
CTTAATCAATTGCTAGGACACATGCTAACCTTTGAGCAGGATCTTAAAGGAGACAATGATAGAAGTACAAGTCAAGCTATGTACTCCAAGGACAAGAAAAAGAATGGCAAGGGAAAGCAATCGAATGATGATGAAGGGAATTCAAATCAAGTTAACTTCACAAAGGGAAAGATGAATTTCAGAGGTAAAGGAAGAGGAGGTAAGAACAAAGATAATGCTAAAGCTTGTTGGATTTGTGGCAGAACAAATCATTTGGCAAATGATTGTTGGTATAACAATCAAAATGGTGGAAGTAATAATCAGAATTATAATCAGAGAGGTAGAGGAGGCAGAAACCAAAGAGGCAATTTCAGAGGAAGAGGTGGTAGGACATCATATGGTAGAGGAGGTGGAAGAAACTTCCAATCTCAGTCCTACAACAACAATTATTATAATTATGCATCAGATCAAAAGGATGATATGACTCTTATCTTGAATGCAACTCATGAATCAATGGGAGAAGATCAAAGAGTGTTTTATATTGACTCAGGGTGTAGCAACCATCTGAGTGGGAATCTATCCTTGATGACTGATATGGAAGCAAGGGTGAATGGACATACAGTTCAAACAGGTGACAATACCAAACATAAAGTGGAGAGCATTGGATCAGTGAAGACAAAGAGTGGAAGTACACTTCTGAGCAAGGTACTTTATGTTCCTACTATTCCTAAAAATCTGATAAGTGTAGGGCAAATTGTGGAGAAAGGATATGAGGTAAGATTCACAAATGATGGTGTTTATGTACAAGATCCAAATTAGGGATATAAAAACATAATTGCAGGTAAAAAGGAAGGAAGATTGTTCACTCTCAAAGTCCAAGGTAATGTGGGACATGCATTATTTACCTATGGAAGTCAAAAGGTATCTGAATTAGACCTATGGCATAAAAGGCTAGGTCATTTCAATGAGAGAGCTATAAAGGAAATATCAAAGAATCAGGTGGTGCTTGGATTGCCAAATATTGAAGGGCAACATATGGTGTACAAGTGTGAAGCTTGTCAATCAGGTAAAGCACATAAAAGTTCCTACAACAAATCGGGGTACAAGCATTCAAATATGCTTGAATTGGTTCATACAGATGTATGGGGTCCCTCAAGGGACTATAGCATAAATGGATCCAGATATTATGTGTTGTTTGTTGATGATGCAACCAGGTGGATTACTTTGTATGTAATCAAGGATAAATCAGAAGTTTTCAAGACATTCAAACATTTTCATGTCTATGCAGAAAGGATCACAGGGCAAAAGCTTAAGAGGTTAAGGTCAGATGGAGGGGGAGAGTATTTCTCTAAAGAGTTTGATGATTATTTGTGGAATGCAGGTATAAAAAGAGAAGTAACTTGCAGGTACTCCCCTCAACAGAATGGAGTAGCAGAAAGGAGAAATAGGACTCTTGTAGAATTTGCAAGAGCCATGATGAAGGAAAAGAATTGTCCAAATTACTTATGGGCAGAAGCCATTAACACTGCAACATACCTTGTGAACAGGTTGCCTTGTAAAGCATTGGATGGAGGAACCCCTTATGAAGCATGGTGGGGTAAGAAACCTACCCTTGATCATTGTAAAGTATTTGGATGTATTGCATATGCTTATGTTCCTTCACAATTAAGACATAAGCTAGAACCAAAAGCAGAGAAGTATGTGTTTATTGGATATGATGATAGACAGATGGGTTACAGGTTGTGGAGTCCATCCACAAAGCAATTTCTTGTTACCAAAGATGTGACATTTGATGAGCAAAATACATGGTATACAGGATCACCAAATGATTTTACAGGTGTTGAAGAAATACAAAAGAAAGGAAAGGCAAAGGTAAAAGTGTGTGAAGAAGTTGTTGATGAAGTTGACTCTAGAAGTAGATTGCAGGATCATGTAGAAGAAGGGCCAAGATTTGATCCAGAGTCAAATGAGGCTGAAACTTCGAGAAGTGCAGAAATCAGAAGATCTACAAGGGAAAGGAAAGTACCTATAAGGTATAGTTATGATACATCTTTCCTAACAACAAAAGATTATGCTTACATTGTGAAGACAGAAGAAGATCCAACTACTTATGAAGAAGCCAAAGGTAAACAGAATTGGGAGAAGGCAATGCAGGAAGAGTATGATGCTGTACTTGAAAATGAAACTTGGGAATTAGTTACCAAGACCAAAGAATCAGAAAGTCATTGGATGTAAGTGGGTATATAAAACAAAGAGGTTTGCAGATGGTAAGGTGTCTAGATACAAGGCTAGACTTGTGGTCAAAGGTTTTGCCCAAACTTATGGGGTAGATTATGATGAAACCTTTAGTCCTGTTGCTAAGATGTCTACAATTAGGACATTGATTGCTATTGCTGCTTGTAAGGGATGGAAATTATCACAATTGGATGTGAAAAATGCATTTTTAAATGGATACATTGCAGATGAAGTATACATGGAGCAACCATAAGGCTTCATGGAATCAATTGGATCAGATTATGTG
>CM035438.1:142489925-142504925 GCA_020310875.1 Ceratopteris richardii
TATTCCAAGCATGGTTTTATGTACTCAGAGAAGCTTGAATTGGTACACACAGATGTGTGGGGACCATCAAAGGATTTCAGTATAAATGGGTCAAGGTATTATGTGATTTATGTTGATGATGCTACTAGATGGATCACTATTTATGTGATCAAAGATAAGTCAAAAGTGTTTAATACATTTAAACACTATCATGCATATGCAGAAAGAATTACAGGTCATAAGATGAAGAGATTAAGGTGAGATGGAGGGGGAGAGTATTTCTCTAATGAATTTAGTGATTACTTGTGGAATGCAGGTATAAAAAGGGAAATTACTTGCAGGTACTCTCCTCAACAAAATGGTGTAGCAGAAAGGAGAAATAGAACACTTGTTGAGTTTGCAAGATCCATGATGAAGGAGAAAAATTGCCCTAATTATTTGTGGGCTGAGGCTGTAAATACAGCTACTTATTTGGTCAATAGGTTACCATGTAAAGCCTTGCAGGGTATGACACCATATGAGGCTTGGTGGGGTAAGAGACCTACCTTGGATCATTGCAGAGTTTTTGGATGTTTGGCCTATGCATATGTGCCATCACAATTAAGACACAAATTGGAACCTAAAGCTGAAAAATATGTGTTTATTGGGTATAATGATAACCAGATGGGATACAGGTTGTGGAATCCATCCACAAAACATTTTCTTGTATCAAAAGATGTTACATTTGATGAGCAAGGTACTTGGTATGCAGGTACTATCAATCTTAATACAGGTGATGATGAAGAAGTGAGTCAAAAGAAAGGTAAGTCAAAGATTCAAATAATTGATGAAGAAGAGAATAATGAAGTGCAGGATGAAGTTGAAGAAATGCCAAGATTTGATCCTGAGTGTGAAGAACCAGAAACCTCAAGGAGTGGAGAACTCAGAAGATCATCAAGAAATAGGTGGCAACCTACAAGGTATAGTTATGATACTACTTTTTTGGCCACAAAAGATTATGCTTATATGATGAAAACAGATGAAGACCCTTCTACATATGAAGAGGCAAAAGGTAAGGAAAAATGGGAGAAAGCTATGCAGGAAGAATATGATGCACTATTGGAAAATCAAACTTGGGATTTGGATCCTAAACCAAATAGTCAGAAGATCATTGGATGTAAGTGGGTTTATAAGACAAAAAGATTTGCAGATGGAAGTGTGTCTAGGTACAAAGCTAGACTTGTTGTCAAAGGGTTTGCTCAGACATATGGTGTTGACTCTGATGAGACTTATAGTCCTGTGGCAAAGATGACAACTATCAAGACACTTATTGCTATTGCTGCATGTAAAGGTTGGAAGTTATGTCAACTTGATGTGAAAAATGCTTTTTTGAATGGTTATATTTCAGATGATGTATTCATGGAGCAACCTCAAGGGTTCAGAGATAAAAGGTATCCAGATCATGTGTGCAAGCTCAAGAGAGCTTTGTATGGCTTAAAGCAGGCCCCAAGGGCATGGAATTATAGACTTGTAAAGTTCTTGAAAGAACTTGGATTTCAGTGTTGTTGTAGATCAATCACCAATTGAATGTTTGAAGACTAAAGAATGAAGGATGAGATCAACTCTTGAAGCTTGGAAGGAAGATACATTCAGAGTATGTGAGGAATGTACACATATGTACATAGTTCACTTAGATCTTTGATTAGTCATAGACTTGTACAAATTTGCCTATAAATACTTTTCGAAAATGTCGGGATATAGAGAGAAGACAAGGAGAGACTGTGTATGAGCATAGGAATAGAGAAGTAAGTGATTGTAAATGTCAATAGACAGATGAGAAAGGAGTTGAAGTCTCTCTCACTTTTCAGTTGTAGTCTTCTCCTGAAATGAAAGAAATTTTGCGCCCGATGTTTCTGCGTCTACTCCGTCTGTGGTAGATCATTTGTGAAATCCTTTTGAGGATATCTAAGTTGTTAGTTAATGAGTCTGTGACTTGAATTTTAGAGTCTAATTGTAAACAGGTTAAGAGAATTGTTAGTAGGAACATTCATATGTGTTGAATGTTCACAGTTCTCTGAAACAGGCGCACATTTCGAGTTGAAAGAAATGAGTAGTGCTCAGTGCACAGTGTAAAGTTTTACACATATGATAGCTCAAAATCTAAGTTGAGAGATAAGCTATCTATAGCCAAAAGGATTTGGTAAAACGGGTTCGACATTGTGAGAACCAAAGTTAAGAAGTTAGGGGTGTGAAATCGACTTCTCAGAAGTACAGATTTGGACATAGGTAACTTGTGAAGGTGATTTCTCAAGTTATACTAAACCTTTTGAAGAATTTTAACTTGGAGGAGGTGCGCAATCTCTAGGCGACACTCCATACAAAATTTCATAGAAAACTTTACATGTTTGATAGGTCAATGAGAAGAAATTGTGCAGCAGACTTTCTGTGTTTTATCTTCTTCACAGATTTTCTCAATTTTTGATAATTTGGAGATTGGACCTCTAATTTAGTGAAGGTTTTGACTTACTCTTGATATAGAGGTGTTCTAAATTCAAGAGTAGGTTGTTCTTTTGGAGATTAACACTCTCCATCAGTGGTATCAGAGCAGGAGACATCAAATCAAGGAAAGGAGGGTCCCGACTGCTGCAGATTCAAGAAATTCAACAATTGAAGAACTAAAAGGTGAAAGTTTGAAGGCAAAGCTTGAGGAGGAGACCATACGACATCAAGAAGGACAAAAGAAGTCTAATTCAAAGTAAAGGTACATATATTGTTCATAAAGCTTGAAGATTTCAATACACAGGTAGACACAAGATGGGAGATTCTCTACAGATAGAGAAATTGGATAGGGAAAACTATCCTGCATGGTCAATGAGGATGGAAGCTCATCTTATGAGCAAAGATTTGATTGCTTACATCACAGGAGAAGAAGAGAAGCCACAGTTCAGAGATCCTAGTGTTCCAACTAGGGAAGAATTAGCAGATTTGAAAAATTGGATGAAGAAAGATGCTCAAGCTAGGAGCATTATATATATGGCAGTCAATGATTACTTGTTACCTCATATTCGAGGTCTTGAAAGTGCAACTGATATTTGGAATGCTTTGGAGGAGCATTTCCAGAATACTACAAAGTCAAGGAAGGCATCCTTATGGGCAGAGTTTACAACCTTCAAGAAGAAGGCCTCTCAATCTATTTCAGACTATGTAACAAGGATGAAAGACATTGCAGATGCATTAGGAGCTGTTGATGAAGACATTGAGGAGGATAAATTGGTAAGGCAAATCCTTACAGGTTTGAGAGGTGATGACAAATGGAAGCCATTCATTTTGTCTACAGAATTATCACTTGACCATTTCACTCCTGATTTAAATCAGTTGCTAGGTCATATGCTAACATTTGAGCAGGATGTTAAAGGAGATGGTGACAAGAGTGCAGGTCATGCAATGTACTCAAAAGACAAGAAGAAGAATAGCAAAGGAAAACAACAAGCAATTGAAGATGAAGGAACAACTACTCAAGTCAACTTCCTAAGAGGAAGAGGAGGTGGTAAAGGTAGAGGAAGAGGCATAAACAACAAGGATGGAGGCAAAGCTTGCTGGATTTGTGGTAAGACAAATCACTTAGCTAATGATTGTTGGCACAATACTCAGAGTAATAATGGATATAATCAAAATTATAATGCAAGAGGAAGAGGTGGCAGAAATCAAAGAGGTAATTTCAGAGGTAGAGGTGGAAGGAGTTACTTTGGAAGAAATGCAGGTAGAGGATTCCAAAGTCAACAATATAACAACACCTACTACAATTATGCTTCAGATCAAAAGGAGGATTCAACATTGATAATGAATGCAACTTGTGAAAGGCAGAGTGAAGATCAAAGAGTCTTCTACATTGACTCAGGGTGTAGCAATCACCTGAGTGGTAATATATCCTTGATGACTGAATTGGAGAATAATGTTTTTAATCATGTTGTTCAGACAGGTGACAACACAAAGCACAATGTGAAGTCAATTGGATCAGTAAAGGCCAAGGATGGTAGCACCTTATTGAGTAAGGTCTTGTATGTTCCTACAATCCCTAAGAATTTGATAAGTGTAGGACAAATTGTTGAAAAGGGATATGAAGTAAGGTTCACTAATGATGGAGTATATGTGGAAGACCCTAGCCAAGGGTATAAACAGATTGTTTCAGGGAAAAAGGAAGGAAGATTATTTACATTGAAGATTCAAGGCAATATTGGTCATGCTATGTTCACATATGGAGGACATAAGATCTCTGAATTAGATCTTTGGCACAAGAGGCTTGGACATTTCAATGAAAGAGGTATTAAAGATATGGTTAACAATGGTTCAGTGCTTGGATTGCCTAATGTTGCAGGTCAACATATGACATACAAATGTGAGGCATGTCAATTAGGTAAGGCTCATAAGAATTCTTACTCCAAGCATGGTTTTATGTACTCAGAGAAGCTTGAATTGGTACACACAGATGTGTGGGGACCATCAAAGGATTTCAGTATAAATGGGTCAAGGTATTATGTGATTTATGTTGATGATGCTACTAGATGGATCACTATCTATGTGGTCAAAGATAAGTCAGAAGTGTTTAATACATTTAAACACTATCATGCATATGCAGAAAGAATTACAGGTCATAAGTTGAAAAGACTAAGGTCAGATGGAGGGGGAGAGTATTTCTCTAATGAGTTCAGTGATTACTTATGGAATGCAGGTATAAAAAGGGAAGTTACTTGCAGGTACTCTCCTCAACAAAATGGTGTTGCAGAAAGGAGAAATAGAACACTTGTTGAGTTTGCAAGATCCATGATGAAGGAGAAAAATTGTCCTAACTATTTGTGGGCTGAGGCTGTAAATACAGCCACTTATTTGGTCAATAGGTTACCATGTAAAGCCTTGCAGGGTATGACACCATATGAGGCTTGGTGGGGTAAGAGACCTACCTTGGATCATTGCAGAGTTTTTGGATGTGTGGCATATGCATATGTGCCATCACAATTAAGGCACAAGTTGGAGCCTAAAGCTGAAAAATATGTTTTCATTGGTTATGATGATAAGCAGATGGGCTATAGATTGTAGAGTCCATCTACAAAACAATTCATGGTTTCTAAAGATGTTACATTTGATGAGCAAAGCACTTGGTATGCAGGTACAATCAATATCAATACAGGTGATGAAGAAGAAGTGAACCAAAGGAAAGGTAAATCAAAGGTTCAGATATTTAATGAACAAGAGAATAATGAAGTGTAGGTTGAAGTGGAAGAAACACCAAGATTTGATCCTGAATATGAAGAACCAGAAACCTCAAGAAGTGGAGAGCTTAGGAGGTCTACAAGGAATAAATGGCAACCTACAAGGTATAGCTATGATACTTCATTTTTGGCCACAAAAGATTATGCTTATATGGTGAATACAGATGAAGACCCTTCTACATATGAAGAGGCAAAAGGTAAGGAAAAATGGGAGAAAGCTATGCAAGAAGAATATGATGCACTATTGGAGAATCAAACATGGGATTTGGTTCCAAAACCAAATAGTCAGAAGATCATTGGATGCAAATGGGTTTACAAAACCAAGAGGTTTGCAGATGGAAGTGTGTCTAGATACAAAGCTAGACTTGTTGTCAAAGGGTTTGCTCAGACTTATGGTGTTGACTATGATGAGACTTATAGTCCTGTGGCAAAGATGACAACCATCAGGACACTTATAGCTATTGCTGCATGTAAAGGTTGGAAGTTATGTCAACTTGATGTGAAAAATGCTTTTTTGAATGGTTATATTTCAGATGATGTATTCATGGAGCAACCTCAAGGGTTCAGAGATAAAAGGTATCCAGATCATGTGTGCAAGCTCAAGAGAGCTTTGTATGGCTTGAAGCAGGCCCCAAGGGCATGGAATTATAGACTTGTGAAGTTCCTAAAAGAACTTGGATTTTGGGTGTCTAAAGCAGATAGTAGCTTGCTTGTCAAAGCAAGTGATAATGGTTTCATATACATGTGCATATATGTTGATGATATAATTCTTACAGGAACAGATGAAGAAGGAATACAAAGACTCAAGAAGCAAATGGAAAAGGAGTTCAAGATAAGTGACTTGGGAGACTTGTCATATTTCTTGGGCATGGAGATTACATATACTCAACATGGAGTATTTGTGACCCAAGAAAGGTACTTAAAGAACTTGTTAATCAAGTTTAAAATGGATGATTGCAAGGTAGCACCTACACCAATGGAGGTGAATCACAAATTGAGTAAGTTTGGAGGTGAAGAATTCAAGGACATGAGACAATATCAGAGTTTGGTTGGTAGTCTTATCTATGCTACCTTAACTAGACCTGATTTATCATATGCAGTTGGAGTTTTGTCTCAATTTATGCATTGTCCTAGGAAAGACCATTGGATTGCAGGTCAAAGAGTATTGAGGTACATTAAGGGTACACTCAATGAAGGTTTGTATTATGGGTTTACCTCAGATACAAATATCAAAATTTATAGTGATGCAGATTGGGCAGGTAATCCAGATGATAGAAGGTCAACTTTTGGATACATGTGTTATGTGGGAGATAAACTTATCTCATGGTGCTCCAAGAAGCAACATACAGTTGCTTTATCTTCTACAGAAGCAGAGTATAAAGGCATGGTTGAAGCTGCAAAGGAAGTAATTTGGCTCAAGACTTTGATGAAGAGTTTTGACATTGTGCATGGGGTACCAATTATATATGGAGATAACATGAGTTCATTGTACTTAGCTGCTAATCCTGTTTTCCATGCCAGGACCAAACACATTGAGATTCAGTATCACTTTCTAAGAGAGAAAGTGATGGATAAGGAGATTGAAGTCATACATACTTCAACAAAAGATCAGATAGCTGATATGCTTACAAAGAGCTTGGATGGACCAAAGCTACAGAAGTTTAAAGACATGGCAGGTATAAAGAAGAAAGGAGAAAACCTCAATTGATGATTGAGGGGGAGCTGTTGGTGCTGATCAATCACCAATTGAATGTTTGAAGACTAAAGAATGAAGGATGAGATCAACTCTTGAAGCTTGGAAGGAAGATACATTCAGAGTATGTGAGGAATGTACACATATGTACATAGTTCACTTAGATCTTTGATTAGTCATAGACTTGTACAAATTTGCCTATAAATACTTTTGGAAAATGTCGGGATATAGAGAGAAGACAAGGAGAGACTGTGTATGAGCATAGGAATAGAGAAGTAAGTGATTGTAAATGTCAATAGACAGATGAGAAAGGAGTTGAAGTCTCTCTCACTTTTCAGTTGTAGTCTTCTCCTGAAATGAAAGAAATTTTGCGCCCGATCTTTCTGCGTCTACTCCATCTGTGGTAGATCATTTGTGAAATCCTTTTGAGGATATCTAAGTTGTTAGTTAATGAGTCTATGACTTGAATTTTAGAGTCTAATTGTAAACAGGTTAAGAGAATTGTTAGTAGGAACATTCATATGTGTTGAATGTTCACAGTTCTCTGAAACAGGCACACATTTCGAGTTGAAAGAAATGAGTAGTGCTCAGTGCACAGTGTAAAGTTTTACACATATGATAGCTCAAAATCTAAGTTGAGAGATAAGCTATCTACAGCCAAAAGGATTTGGTAAAACGGGTTCGACATTGTGAGAACCAAAGTTAAGAAGTTAGGGGTGTCAAATCGACTTCTCAGAAGTACAGATTTGGACATAGGTAACTTGTGAAGGTGATTTCTCAAGTTATACTAAACCTTTTGAAGAATTTTAACTTGGAGGAGGTGCGCAATCTCTAGGCGACACTCCATACAAAATTTCATAGAAAACTTCACATCTTTGATAGGTCAATGAGAAGAAATTGTGCAGCATACTTTCTGTGTTTTATCTTCTTCACAGATTTTCTCAATTTTTGATAATTTGGAGATTGGACCTCTAATTTAGTGAAGGTTTTGACTTACTCTTGATATAGAGGTGTTCTAAATTCAAGATTAGGTTGTTCTTTTGGAGATTAACACTCTCCATCATTCAGGTGTCTAAAGCAGATAGTAGTTTGCTTGTCAAAGCAAGTGATAATGGTTTCATATACATGTGCATATATGTTGATGATATAATCCTTACAGGTACAGATGAAGAAGGAATACAAAGACTCAAGAAGCAAATGGAAAAGGAGTTCAAAATAAGTGACTTGGGAGACTTGTCATACTTCTTGGGCATGGAGATTACATATACTCAACATGGAGTATTTGTGACTCAAGAAAGGTATTTGAAGAACTTGTTAATCAAGTTTAAAATGGATGTTTGCAGGGTAGCACCTACACCAATGGAGGTGAATCACAAATTGAGTAAATTTGGAGGTGAAGAATTCAAGGACATGAGACAATATTAGAGTTTGGTTGGTAGTCTTATCTATGCTACTTTAACTAGACCTGATTTATCATATGTAGTAGGGGTTTTGTCTCAATTCATGCATTGCCCAAGGAAAGAACATTGGATTGCAGGACAAAGAGTGTTGAGGTACATTAAGGGTACACTCAATGAAGGTTTGTATTATGGGTTTACATCAGATACAAATATCAAAATTTATAGTGATGCAGATTGGGCAGGTAATCCAGATGATAGAAGGTCAACTTATGGATACATGTGTTATGTGGGAGATAAACTTATCTCATGGTGTTCCAAGAAGCAACATACAGTTGCTTTGTCTTCTATAGAAGCTGAATATAAAGGCATGGTTGAAGCTGCAAAGGAAGTGATTTGGCTCAAGACCTTGATGAAGAGTTTTGACATTGTGCATGGGATACCAATTATATATGGAGATAACATGAGTTCATTGTATTTAGCTGCTAATCCTGTTTTTCATGCCAGGACCAAACACATTGAGATTCAATATCACTTTTCTAAGAGAGAAAGTGATGGATAAGGAGATTGAAGTCATACATACTTCAACTAAAGATCAGATAGCTGATATGCTTACAAAGAGTTTGGATAGACCAAAGCTACAGAAGTTTAAAGACATGGCAGGCATAAAGAAGATAAGAGAAACCTCAATTGATGATTGAGGGGGAGCTGTTGGTGTAGACCAATCACCAATTGAATGTTTGGAAGATTAAAGAATGAAGGAAGATTCAATTCTTGAAGCTTGGAAGAAGGATATATTCAGAGGATATGAGAAATGTACACATATGTACATTAGTATAGTTATAGTTTACTTAGATCTTTGATTAGTCATAGACTTGTACAAATTTCTCTATAAATACCTTGAAAATGTCGAAGCCATCTGTAAAACTTCTAAGTTTTCATAGCTATGAGAAAGTTCTGTGTATGAGTCTCTCTCCATCATCTCCATAATTACCTACTGTGTGATGAGTTAAAAAGATCAAGTTTTCCAAGCAACTCGATGCCTGGCATCGAATCTCTGTTGATAAGTCATATTTTCATTTATCCTTTTCATTCAGTACTGAAGTGTTTGAAAACATGATGTTGTTGGAGCAACTCGATGCCTGGCATCGAATTCCAGTTGATAAGTCATATTCTAAGTGTGCATGAAATCACCTATAGTTTTGGTGTCCAAAAGATCAAGGTTTTATGCGGGAAGTCGATGCCCGGCATTGAATCCCTGCTGAAAAGTGGCCAAAAACATCCCAAGTCGATGCCCGGCATCGAATTCTTGTTGCAAGTCGATGCTAGGCATCAAATTCTAATTTTAAACAGGCGCTCTTACTATCACAGGAAAGATTTCCAATTTTGGAAGGTCATATAGGGTCATCTTGTGAGAGCCATAACTTGAGTTCTAGAGATCCGTTGGATGCATATGATAGCTTGTTGGAAAGCTCTACTCTTCTAGTTTCAGCGTGTAAAGTTTCATAGAGAAATTATACTTGAGCTAGGAGAAAGTAGCAAAATACTGAAGGTATGTCATTTCGGTGACTATGAATTTCTGTAGAAGCAAAGTTCTCACTTTAGGCTATCATTTCTCAAAGTTTGGAGTGGAAATGAGTTAATGGTGACCATAGAGGTGTTCTAGTGTCACATTAATTCATTTCTTGTGGTGTTTCATACATCAACAAGTGGTATCAGAGCAGAAAGATTTTGGAGAGAAGAAGACGACAAAGGTACGAGAAGTTTTGTAAAGTTTTCCATTAAAGTTTGAAAGGTGAATCATTTGAAGACACAAGGCATCAAAAGGTTACTTCAAAAGTATCCTCATACACAAAGAACTTCAAAAGGTATTATCCTTTATCCTTTAAGCTCACAGGTTGCAGCAGAAGAAAAGAACTATGGCAAATCATATCTCCATTGACAAACTGGAGAGAGATAATTACCCCGCATGGGTAATGAGAATGGAAGCCTTACTTATGAGTAAGGATCTCATGGTATATGTAACAGGTGAAGAAGAGAAGCCAGTATTTGAAGATGAAAGCCGACCAAAGAAAGAGGAACTTGATGCTTTAAAGCATTGGCAGAAGAAGGATGCAAGTGCAAAAGCATACATCTACAATACAATCTCTGATCATTTGCTACCACACATCAGAGGATTGGAATCATCTGAAGATATATGGAATGCATTGGAGTATCATTTCCAAAGTACTACTAAAGCACGGAAAGCAAGTCTATGGTCAGAGTTTACAACATTCAAGAAGAAGTCAAGTCAAACCATTAGTGATTATGTCACTAAGATGAAGGATCTAGCAGATAGTCTTGGATCCATAGATGAAGATGTTGAAGATCACAGATTGATTGCTCAATTACTTGCAAGTTTGAGAGGGGATGAAAGGTGGAAACCTTTTGTCTTATCAACAGAACTTTCATTAAATCATTATGTTCCAGATTTGAACCAGTTGCATGGTTTGATGCTCACATATGAGCAAGACTTGAAGGGAGATGGAGATAAAGGACAAAGTTCTGCAATGTACATGAAGAACTAGAAGAAAGGAGATAAAGGTAAAGCAAAGGATGAAGAAGAGTCAACTTCTCAAGTTTATTATGCAAGAGGTAAAGGCACTGGTAGAGGAAGAGCAAGAGGTTTTGGAAGAGGAAGAGGTAATCAAAATAACAAAAAGAAGGCTTGCTGGATCTCTGGATTGAGTAATCATTTGGCTCATGACTGTTGGCACAACCAACAAGGATCAAACCAGAATCAAAACAACAATAGAAGAGGCCGAGGTGGAAGATATTAAAGTAATTTTCAAAGAGGTAGACAAAGTCAAAAAGGAGGCTATGGTAGAGGTGGAGGAAGAAGTTGGGGACAAAATCAATCCTACAACACCACCTACTACAACTATGCAAATGACACACATAATGAAAGTCGTACATCATTGATGATGAATTCAATCAACACATCAGATAAAGAAGATCTAAAGGTATTTTACATTGACTTTGGATGTTCTAATCATTTGTCAGGAAACATAGAATTGATGTCAGAATTGGAAAAAGGCATTTCTAGTCACACAGTTCAAACAGGTGATAATACCAGACATAGTGTACATTCAATTGGAAAGGTGAAATGCAAGAGTGGAGCAGATTTGCTAACCAATGTTTTGTATGTTCCCACAATACCTAAAAACTTGATTAGTGTGGGACAGATAGTTGAAAAAGGTTTTCAAGTCAGGTTTACAAATGAAGGAGTATTTGTTGAAGATCCAGAGAATGGGTATAATCAGATTGTCTCTGGTAAGAAAGAAGGTAGACTCTTTACTTTAAGAGTACAAGGGAACATTGGTCAAGCTTTGCTCACACATGGTGAAGGAGTGATTACAGAACTTGATCTCTGGCATAAGAGATTAGGTCAATTCAATGGAAGAGGAATTAAAGCTATGGTTGCTAATCAGTCTGTACTAGGATTACCAAATGTGCAAAGTCAACATATGGTTTATAAATGTGAAGCATGTCAAATGGGTAAAGCACAGAGGTTACCATTTCAGAAGAAAGGATTCAAACATGATGGAGTACTTGAGCTCATTCATACAGATGTATGGGGACCAACAAAAGAAGGATCTATCAGTGGCTCAAGGTATTATGTTATTTTCATTGATGATGCTACAAGATGGATAACATTATATGTTTTGAAGGAAAGATCAGAAGTGTTTGGAGCTTTCAAGCATTTTCATGCATATGCAGAGAGAGTCACAGGTCAAAAGCTTAAAAGACTAAGGTCTGATGGAGGGGGAGAATACTTCTCCCAAGAGTTCAATGATTATCTTTGGAATGCAGGTATTAAGAGAGAAATAACTTGCAGGTTTACACCACAACAGAATGGTGTAGCAGAAAGAAGGAATAGGACTTTGGTTGAGTTTGCTAGAGCTATGCTAAAGGAGAAGAATTGTCCAAATTATCTTTGGGCTGAAGCTGTAAATACAGCTAAATATCTTGTGAATAGATTACCATGTGCAGCTCTGAATGGAATGACTCCATATGAAGCTTGGTGGGGTAAGAAACCAACACTAGATCATTGTAGAGTGTTTGGATCAATTGCATATGCTTATGTGCCATCACAACTTAGGCATAAACTTGAACCAAAGGCAGAAAAATATGTGTTCATTGGTTATGATGAAAAGCAAATGGGTTACAGGTTGTGGAATCCTTTAACCAAACAATTTCTTGTTTCTAGAGATGTTACATTTGATGAACAGAAAAGTTGGTATGCAAATCAAAGTCATACAACTGAAGAATTTGAAGAAGAGGTAAGAAGATGTGAGAAAGGAAAATCAATTGTGCAGGTAAATAGAGATGAAGACTATATGCAAGCAAGTACATCCACAAGTGGATTAACAAGAAGAAATGAAGAAGCTCCTATATTTGATGAAGAGGTGTATCCAGACACATATGAAGAATGTGAACCAAGAAGGTCAAGCAGGACTAGAAGACAACCAGAAAGGTATTCTTATGATACTTCTTACATAACTCAGAAGAACTATGCATATATGGTCAAAGATGATGAAGAACCTCAAAACTATGATGAAGCTAAAGGTAAGAAGCAATGGGAAGAAGCGATGAAGGAAGAGTTCAATGCACTGGAGGAGAACAAGACATGGGAACTTGTTCCTAAACCAAATGGTAAGAAAGTTATTGGAAATAAATGGGTTTATAAAGTGAAGAAGCTTGCAGATGGAAGTATAGCCAGATACAAAGCTAGATTGGTGGTGAAAGGCTATGCCCAGACCTATGGCATAGATTATGATGAGACATTAGGTCCTGTAGCTAAGATGTCAACTATAAGGAGAATCATTGCTATTGCAGCTTCAAAAGGATGGAATCTAAGTCAATTGGATATAAAGAATGCATTCTTGAATGGATACATATCAGATGAGGTATACATGGAACAACCTCAAGGGTTTATAGATTCCAGGTATCCAAATTTTGTTTGCAGGTTGAGAAGAGCATTGTATGGATTGAAGCAAGCTCCAAGAGCTTGGAACTATAGACTGGTGAAGTATCTCAATGATCTTGGATATCAAAGTTCAAAAGCAGATTCAAGTCTACTTATCAAAAGAACAGAGGAAGGTACAATCTACATTTGTATTTATGTAGATGACATTATAATCACAGGTACTTTAGATGAAGGAATCAAGGAGGTAAAGAGATTACTTGAGAAAGAGTTCAAGATCAGTGACCTAGGAAAGTTTTCATACTTTCTTGGAATGGAAGTCACTTATACAGATCATGGCATATATGTATCACAAGAAAGGTATCTTCTAAATCTATTGAAGAAGTTTGATATGGAAAATTGCAGAGAAGCTTCAACTCCACTTGAAGTTAATCACAAGCTCAGTAAATATGATGGTGCAGAATACAAAGATATGAGGAAGTATCAATCTCTTGTGGGTAGTTTGATTTATGCTACACTAACAAGACCTGATCTTAGTTATGCAGTGGGAGTTTTGTCAAAATTCATGCATTGTCCAAAGGACCCACATTGGATTGCAGGTCAGAGAGTTCTTAGATATATCAAAGGAACTATAAAGGAAGGATTATATTATCCTTTTACATCAGATTTGAAGTTGAGAGCCTACAGTGACTCAGAGGGAGCAGGTAATCAAGATGACAGGAGATCAACTCATGGTTACATGATATACATTGGTGATAAGCTTGTAAGTTGGTGTTCAAAGAAACAACATACAGTAGCATTAGCATCAACTGAAGTAGAGTACAAAGGACTTGTGGAAGCAGCTAAGGAAGTCATATGGATGCACACATTGTTCAAGAGCTTAGGCATTGATCAAGGTACACCTACAATACATGGAGATAATATGAGTTCACTTTATCTTGCAGCAAATCCAGTATTTCATGCAAGGACAAAGCACATAGAGATACAGTATCATTTTCTCAGAGAAAAGGTAATGGAGAAGGAGATTGAAGTGGAGTACATTTCTACTAAAGATCAGATAGCAGACATAATGACAAAGAGCTTGGATGGTGTGAAGACCAGCAGATTCAAAAGCATGGCAGGAGTGAAAGAAAAGAAGAAGATATGAAGAAACAGAGAATGTCAATTAGTGATTCAGGGGGAGCTGTTGGAGAAACAATCACTAACTGGACATATATTTGAAGGTCAAATCTTAGGAAGAGAACCCCATGCCTATGTGAAGGGAAAAATTCACAAATGTATCATATTTGTAAAGTTAGTTCACTTTAGTTCTAGAAGTTTTTTAAAATCACGAGAATACGAAAATCTATATAAGTTAGTTTGTATCAACTGATGCAGAGAGAGTGAGAGAGAAGAAGTAGAAGAAGGAGTTCATTTTATACGACTGAGTATAGTCGGGCTTCTCTGAGTGAGAAAGCATCTGTAAAACTTCTGAGTTTTCATAGCTATGAGAAAGAACTGAGTAAAGTTCTGTGTATGAGTCTCTCTCCATCATCTCCATAATTACCTACTGTGTGATGAGTTAAAAAGATCAAGTTTTCCAAGCAACTCGATGCCTAGCATCGAATCTCTGTTGATAAGTCATATTTTCATTTATCCTTTTCATTCAGTACTGAAGTGTTTGAAAACATGATGTTGTTGGAGCAACTCAATGCCTGGCATCGAATTCGAGTTGATAAG
>CM035438.1:142514925-142527425 GCA_020310875.1 Ceratopteris richardii
AATAAACGCTCTGATTGGGACAAATAGCTACACCACGCTGTTTGGGCATACCGGGTTGCCTATAAAACGGTACTCCAAACCACACCCTTTCAGATGGTGTTCGGCCAAAATGCAGTGCTTCCATTGGATTATCTGATACCTACATTAAGAGTAGCACAAGAGCACAAGTGGACAGGCCATGAGCTCTCATCTAGAATCTTCGATCTTGAACGCTTAGGTGAGACATGATTGAGAGCTGCAGGAGGAATTTATGCAGGATGTGAAGGGTAAATGCTTGAAAGCAAGAGACCTAGTCCTAATCTACACGTTGAAGCAACATGCACGGAAATTAGAGAAGAGAGGCTATGGACCAATGATTATCAATAGGATCTCCACAAGTGGAGCAATACAACTAGCCACTCTAGAAGGTGACCTCCTACCAAGTTACATAAGCGGATGTAGAGTCAAGTTGTATCAAGAACCCCTTAACGGAAGAGGTGCTAAATTGACTCAATATTGCAAAGAAACATAAAGAAGAGGAAAAGCGAATTCAAGAGGAAGCACAGGTAGAAGCTTTAGAATGCATCCGACAAATGAAATTGAGAAGACAAGGTAGAGATCAGCCCATACCTGACACTCAAGAAGCTCTAGGTTATCACATGGCCATGTGCGAGGCCTCACATGAACGGACCCATAGGATAGTTGATCGACGACCTTTTGTGACCCTAGAAGTAGAACAAGGAGAGAGTGCAAGGACAATGAGAGCATTAATTGACTCAGGTGCAGCCACTAGTGCAGTTTGAATTTCTTACTGCCAAGAACTGAAATTGAAGGTAAAACCTATAGAGGCATATTTGATAGGGTTGGGAGGTGTTGAAACCCCTTGCATAGGAGAGGTGGAACTTCCCCTCTACATCCAAGGGATCCTAATGTCAGTAAAAATACTAGTATGTGAAGAGGAGGATCTTATGGAACCTCTTGTCTTGGGCCAAGACTGGATCTATAATCAAGCAGTCAACCTCAACCTAAGAAGTGGACTTCTTCAGGCTTGGGTAGGCCAAAGCCGCCTTACGATTGAATTAGCAAATCAAGCACTCAGGCCATTAGAAAAGAAACCAACTCCTGGTCCCTCCAGGAACCCACAGGAAGATAACAATGTTGTTCTTGTCCAAAGTTCTATGGTGCAGAGGATTGTCACTCTTGTCGAAGGAACAGAAGTCACTAAGGAGTTCCCATCTGTTCCAAAGAAGATTCTAAAGGAGCAGGCTAAACAACACACGACACTCAGGAGACCAATGATCAAGAAGCATGAGCACCCACTTGGGCAGTATGAAGTACCTCGTGGCATGAAGCAGATCTTGATAGGCAAGGGGGAAAAAACCACGGATCCAGAGGCAGGTTCTCAAAAAAGCATCAAGCGAGCCACAGTGTCAAGGACTAAAATGAAGGAGTTCCCTAGGCAACACTCTAGACATACCATTTCTATTTGGGTCCCTAAGCAGTCAATGAAGGCTATCCCCAACGCTAGACAGATATGGGTGCCCAAGGTGTGCTTACAAGCTCAAATAGCATCACCTCCAGTCACTAGCATAAATCAACACTCAATAGCACTCTTGGCAAACAGCTCAGGGAAGATACATACACCCCACACTATTACATCTTCGATCAAACCTAGGAATGTCTGGAAATGGGTACCCAAAGGGTCCCACATCTAGCACAATCTAGTTCATAAACCTTTACTTGTCATCCGTCCTAAGAGCTATGAATCCTCCATCAAATTTTGGAGACTTAAACCCTGTATCAAACCCCCTGATCCAATTATGTAAATCCATCCACTCTAATGTAGGTGCATTATGAGTACATTGCATATCCAAAGTATGCATCAAGGATGACACTAACCCCTAACCAACATTTACACCTATCGCAAACACTTCACCTCTAACCACTAACCACCTGGAATGTCATGTTAGTATTGTGAGGAAACACCATTACATCTTGTTTCCTATGCAACACTAATGTGCCTTTCTTCTTTTAGCAGATAAGCATCAGAAGTCTCATGGCAAGAGCAGGCACGAGCTCCCAAGCAGGCACTAGTACTCAAATGGATTGGGATACCATGCCTGTGGAGTTTCCACTAACAACTAGGCCTGAGGAGTTTCTGAATGTGAGACGAATTCCAATCTCGGATCCACCAAGTGGACTAATAGAAAGAGTAAAGGGACATTATCATTGGTTCAATGAGATGCGAGGATATTTGGGAGATGTAGACCATATCTGGGAACCCAAGTTGGAATTTGGAGGAGTGTGGTGGACATTTCAGTTCTTCTCAAGTGAGTTTGAACCATTACAAAATGTAGCAACTCTTCAAGATATTTGGCAGAAAGCGGGATTGCAGGATTATTTTAGTGCATCTCTGCCTAGACCAGATTTCCTTAGATGCTACTACTCGATTGCAACCCTTAAAGCGACAGGAGATAAAGATCAGTCACACACATTCCTGGTGCCCTCTCTATCAAACCAGGAGGAAATGAAAAAATTTGAGTTGAACATAACTTGAATCAGGGAGGCCCTTCAGATGTATGGCACCCATCTACCCTCATATCGAAACCCATTGATACCGGAGTCTATGAAGAACAGTAAAATCAAGAAGTTGAAAGAAATGTGTGCCCTCACCCCAAACATTGCCATACCATTGCAAATGTGCCTTCAGCACTTTGCATTTCGAGCTCAAGACCGATTCACACAGCCTCATAAGAAGATTTGGTGCGGGCTATACCTAGCAAAAAGAGAGAGTTTACCTATTAAAATGCCAGTGTGGATCCTCGACCAATTATATGAAGCAAGCAAACGAGGAGTAAGGAAGCCCACTTTGAATGGTTGCTGTGTCATTACAAGAATCATCTACAGATGCCTCGCTTATGATGTGCCGATTGCACAGGCACTTAAATACTCATAGCTACAGTTCTTCTAGGGGCAAAAACCAGGGGTTCAACCAGTTAAAAGAATGCGTGGATCTCTTTCCCATGTTCTAATTCCTCGCAAGTCCACCACAGAAATCTCCCCTAGAGAAGAAGAACAAGTGGCCCCATTCACGATCCATCTCCAATGACCACAATGAGAGGGCATGGTACAACCCACTCCATCAGCCCCTCCACTACCCACGGATGGTGAGTTTGCCTCCATGGCTACATTGGTGGAGGATACATCCTTTGACTTTGAGAGTTTCTTGCAAACAACGTAGCTATCGGAGAGTGAAATCTTTTCAGACACTGAAGGTCTCGGATCTTCATCCCAGCGAGGACGCCCACATCGTGATGCACATAGAGTACATTGGGACGATGAGGCACAACACACTCATGCTGAAGGCACACATGAACAAGAAGAGGTGCAGGAAAATGAATCAAAGGAGAGTGAGGAGGAAACCCCTGCCTACATGCCCCAACTCAAACGGCTCTACAAAACGATCAAACAAGTACAAGGCATAAGTTGTCAGAAGAGGCAAATAGAGCAATGGTGAACCAGATGCTGCAGGCAGAGGAAGTCGATCCTCATTTTATAGAATCATTGAATCTTTTGGTGGATACTTGTGGAATTGTGGAAGCCATGCAGACCATGGTATATCGTAACCCCCCTCAATACGACCAATGAAGGCTCGATACACAACCGCAAAGGGGAAAGATAATTCAAATGGAAGTCTCTACCTCCCTCCCTACCACAGCTCAAGAAGACGTTCACATGGCCAGCCCCACTATCACTAATGCACACGACGAAGTCAGGCAGGTATCATCTCCACCATCACCTCCCATCCAGCCCACCAAAACCCTCACCACTAATATTCCTGAATAACCAGTAGTCACCATCACTGAACCTATACTGCACACCACCCTTAAGCCATCCTTACCTATCCCTACCTCAATCATTGCTTACCGAGTCTCTGAACCTCATATAGGTCATCCCACCATCCATCAAACCATAATCGGTCACCCTTCGTATCTTCCAGCTCTAGGATAGCCATATGCCCCTGCCCAAACATTAACACAACCATTTTCCCTCACTACTACAGACCCTCTTTTCCAACCCCTACCCACTGTACCTCTCTTAACCCCCTCAAAACAAACACAGACCACCCTACCTCCATTCTTGGCAAACCTTGTTCAACAAATTGAGAATTATAAGAGAAAATCCCTTTCCAACCCCACCTCCCCCACATTCACAACCACCACCAACACGCCACCCACCATTCTAGTGTTCACGATTCATACTCCACACACAATCATGTCCAACCCCATGGACATTTCACCTTCCCCAAGACCAACCACCACCACTTTTGTTTCAACATCATCACATTTCACTTCACTCACGTCACCATTTCCAATCACTGTAGGCACAACATCCAATTTTCCCTTCCCCATTTCTCGACCCCTTACATCTTCCACCTCTACCCCTGCATCCACCTCATTTAGTCATGCATTAGACACCATGTTCGAAGCTGCCACACATCTTAAGCAAGAGTATAGATTATTGGAAGAGAATAACAACAAACTTTGCAATTTGTCGGCTCACCTCCAAGCGCGTGTCAATGCTTTGGAGTTGTGAAATACTGCACTGCAACAAGAAGTTACAGACCTCCAACGATCTTATGTAGAGATGGAAGCCAAATATACAGAGACCGGTAAGGCAACCAAAGAACAACTCAGAGATCAATTAGCCCGCAATGCAAGACTACAGAGAAACATGGCTTTACTCCGATGACACCTAGCAGTTGCCCAAGAAGAGAACAGAAGATTACAGCAACAAAATCAAGACAATCTTGAAGCAGCCATAGAAAACACTCCGGGGGCACCTATAGATCCTGCTAAATTCCAAGCTATCCCCTCATAAAACATTCAGCAGCTATTGGAAGATTATGCGACCCTCTAAGAAGCACACGACCAACTTGCAGATCAAGTGAAGGAACTGCAACGACACAATGTGCCCACACCGCACCCAACAGAACCTAGAGAGATGGTGAGTGTTACTACTTCTCCACCACCAGAATCTTCAATGGCCAATGAGGTACTTGAGCTACGCCAAAAAGTTGCAGAATTAAAGATTAAGTTGTTACAATATGAACGACCCCCCTCTCCACCCAATCAACCAATAGAAGAGGAGGCTATTGTCATTCCAGTGGAAGAAACATTTGAAGATAATTATGAGCCTCAACCTCTTCCAGGAGGCAGGGTCACTGAGGAAGGACAAGACACATATGAGGAACCCCCTCCGGCATGGATGAAACAAGTAGAAGAGATGGGGGCGACTCACGAAGAGCGTATATCCACTCAGATGCTGGCCATGAAAACCATTGAGGAGACCATACTCCAATCCAAATATTCCAATCACTTTTCTACTAGGAGCTTAATAACCAGTTCAGAGTTACAGTATAAGCCCTACTTTGTGCTATTGGCAGACTACAACGCTGAAATCAAAACAGTCACCAATAGGTATCCTTCCTTTGCAACACAGTTCCAACCAGAGGACATCTGAA
Organism: Ceratopteris richardii; assembly: GCA_020310875.1. NCBI lineage: Eukaryota > Viridiplantae > Streptophyta > Polypodiopsida > Polypodiales > Pteridaceae > Ceratopteris > Ceratopteris richardii. The sequence goes on from CM035438.1 coordinate 142,520,429, forward strand.
AGAAGCTAGAAAAGGTGCCATATTCCAACCCATCTGGAGGCAAAAGTTACTTGAGACGTATCCGAAGATGCTATGAACATGGGATCACGCTCCCGTGCATTTGAAGTATAACCCTTGCTTTGGGCCAGTGCAACGAAGAAGATCATGGAAGGCATTTGCCATAAAATTTTAGAACAATACTAATTGCAAGCAATGGCTCAATTACCCCTCCATTGTGCCCCCAACAGGCACACCAACTGTTGCCTACATGATGGCCAGTATTAGACACTGGATGCCACGCCTCCATCCCATGCCTGATGTCGCCGCGCAGATGATGCTCAAAATCCTGGACATGATGCAAGTAGTGTTAAAGGCTTTCTGCAATGTACGTAACATCCAGCCTCCAATTCCAGGCTTCATAAATGGTAATTATGACTTACTTTATGATATTAGCACGACCCCGAGTATTCCAGTTGCTTATGCGTGGCATGCCAGAATCAGATATCTCCCTGCTTGTTATAAGCAAACCTTTGATGACATATTCACCACGGGGTTTTGGGAATCTCACTCGGAAGTTTTTGCGCCATGACCAACCCATCTGCTACAACTATTTGCATGCGAACAGACAATGCACTTAGAGCTCTACACCACGCCACAACCTGACATGCCTGGCGCGGTTAATTGGGATGCCCTTCAAAGAGATCTGGTAAGGGGACTATGGATCAGAGAACAAGAATTGGCAACCGACATACTACAACACTACATTGATCAAACCGTGGAGCAAAGGTCTGTTAGAGACGACAGACGCTAGGGGGGGAGAGTGTTTGCATCATACAGGAAGAAGCAAGTACGGGCATACATGCAGATATAGCACTGAGGCAACCCATCAATTTTTTCCTTCCTTAGAGCATTTTCAAAGTGACTCTCATCACTGAAATCCATTGTAAATGCCGTTTCACCTTTTTGTAGCTCCATTTTGTGCAAGCTGAGGAGTCCTCGAGCTTGAGGAGCTTTAGTAGTATTTGCCTACCAAAATTCATATTTTTTAGACCTCATTTGAGCCCTCAAATAAGCCCTGGAACCTAATTTTTAACTAGGCCGGACACTAGGTCTGAATAGGACCAAAGCTAGTCAAAAACTATAAATAGAGCTAGAGAGCTCATTTTTGGGCTAGCTTGTTGTAGTTTTGAACTTGTATGAGAACTTGGTTGTAATAGAAGTGATTCGATTGTCTTACTCTCTTTGTTCTTGCCGTGTGTGCACGTGTGTGTGTATGTGTGTGCATGTTGGTGTGCTTCTCACTTACACATTTGTGCCTTCACTTGCTCGAGGTCTCCATACCATCCTCATGTCTTCCCGGATTGACATTAAAGGAGGTGCTACTCATCACTAAGCTACAGGTTGGAACCAAGTTAAAGCTGTGTTCTTTAACATTAGTCCAAATGCATTATATTGCGTGAACATATCTTCTATTTGCTCTGCTCGTAGCAATTGCTTAAATTCGGCAACATGGTCGTAAGGATCTCTTGTCCCATCAAAACAGTTTTTCATGGACTTCACTAACTGAGTGGGTCTCAATATCCTTGGGTGCTCACGTGGTCTAGGTAGAGGAAACTCATCTCTAGCACCTGGTATTCTAGGTTCCCTTTGTCTTTCCACTCTATTGGTGTCCGTGGTTGTTCTATCTCTCCCTAAGGGATGAGTGAAACTTGCTTCCGGTCTCTCTTTGTTCTTATCTCTTTGAGTACCATGGGTTGAGGATGTTCCGGCACCCTGATGGCTTGTGTTTCCATTTGTCCGAGATGGAGGGAATACTAAATCACCTCTCCATGTATATGTATTTCTCACATGATCTGGGACCACAAATACTCTTTCTGAAGTCTCATCCAAGTATACAACCTTTCCAGGTGTATCTGGGTCCTTGAATTCATAGATCATGATGGAGCCTACCTCACCAAGTTGTTCCATTCTGTACCTCCAAAATGCTTCATCAGTTTCCTTATTTACATACAATTCTATGCTTCTATTATCTTGAGGGATCCACTCTAGGATTAGCACTCTTGTTAGTACAGATTTCCCTCTAGGTGTCCTAGGTTCTTCTCCTACTGGTTCTTTTCCTTGGGCTTTAGCTTCCGTCTCTGACTGAATTACACCAAACGCATTGGTATTATTTGGCTGAGTACTTATGATGTACATTGTTCCTTCTTTGTCCATGTACACGTCTCTCAAATTTCACCACTGCACATTCCAATCCAATGGGTTGATCCGGGTTACGCATTTGCACCACTTTTCTTCGCAAACCATCCTCATAGATGCGAGCACCTAAGCGGTTGGTTCGGAGAAATTCTAATTGAGTTCTATAGGGTCCTTCGGGTCTTTCCAAATATGCTATATTTAACCCTCCTTCTTGTCTTTCTGTGCTAAAAGCCATTTTTGATTCACTCGTATCTGAGCTCAACTCATAAGGATAGCTATTCAATTGTTGTAACCTCGATCGTGCAGTAGTTCCTACACTTGCTTCTGATGATCTAAGGCTTCGTCAGTCTGACTTACCTATATGCTTGCCCGATCTAAGGTTCATGAATTTACTTCGTGGCACTCTCTAATCGTCAATGGTTCTTTGTTCTTACTTAATTGATTCTTTTTTAATTCCTTTAAATTCTTGTCTCAATGTATACGTCAGGAATCGACTTTCCATTAGACTTTTGAGTTCTCGTTCCATCAGACTTAAGTTCTTTCCTTTAGGTTTGCGTATAGCACACTTTCAGTTTAGTCTTGGACTTGATTTAATCTCTTCAACTTGATGCGTTCCTATCCTCGTTAATCCGCAATGCTACCGTTTAGCCTAAGCTAATAATTGACTAAGGGGTTTGAGTAATCTTCCAACCTCAAGTCAGCTGCTTTGGTTGCTCTGTTGCCCAAGATGTCGCACTTCCCAAGCCCTACGTCTTCACTACCTTGCCTTGAGTGTCCTTGATTGCCTATGCTAAACCTGTAAAAATTCAATGTTTAGGCCAATTCACAATTGACGATCAAGCACTTGAATATATACACCTTTCAGTCCTTGTCCAAGTTTCAATGCCCCCTTCCTTTTGTGGTCCCAACAATGTTAACCTCAAATTACCTTATCTAAAAAACAACGTCTATATATGCATATGCATTTGTGTAAAATATTCATCTATTTATGTAATATATGCAAGTGTTTATAATTGTGTATGCATGTATAAGTATACATTTGTGCATGTAGGCATGTATATGTGATGTGTACATGTATATATGTATATGTGTCTATGTGTAAATGTGTACGTGTAAATATGTATGCATGTATATATATTTATGTGTGCATTTAGGCATGTATGTGTGATGCATAATGTATCTACTCCATTTTATATATATGTTTTTGTATCTACATGATGTGTATATATCTTTATATATATTATGATCCTCGTTGATTCGAGTAGCTATATATAGAGGCATAAGGTTGGGAGGAGAGACACCTCTCTATATGTGTGTATGCATGTGTGTGTATGTATGTGTATCTATATGTGCATATGCATGTGTTGTGTGTGTGTGTATGCATGTGTATATGTATATATGCATGTAAATATGATTATTTGAGTCTATGTGTGTGTACATATGAATATGTATGTGTATGTGTATGTGAGTATGTGTATGTGTCTATGTGTATTAATTATATGTGTGTAACTGCATGCATGTGTATGTGTGTGTAAAAATGTGCATGTATGTGTGTGTATGTATAAATGTGCATGTATGTGTATATGTCTGTAAATGTGCATGTATGATGTATATGTGTGTGTATGCGTGTATTTGTACCTCTAGTCTCACTCTTTTCTCTCTCTCTCTCTCTCTCTCTCGCATATACATACATACATACATACATAAACATACATACTCATATCCATGTATATATACATAAAAGCAATGTGTACCGTGCATTATCGCGACGATGAGCCATAAGTATCCGCATCTCTTTTAGACACCACTTATGCAACCATCCTGTCCCAAACTCTGTCTCAAGTGAACTAAGTACGTACTTTTTATCCCTCTCATCATGCTCGCTACAAAAATTTAAAAAAATCATGTAAATAAACATAAGATATTTATTTCAATTTATATGTAAAATTTATACTTACTTCCACTGTAAGTGGACAAGGCACAGGTAAGAGTCGCATAATGCTTGCATTCTTCTCTTGAACTCCAATCCATTCCCTATGTACACAATGTCCCCCTCTGGCTCTATATCGCACTCTAGCCCTAAGGTGCCTATGCATGTCCTCATAGGCACCTCTGCTCTACTATCATGATCTTGAGGTGGTATAGGTGTCTTGAAAATAGATAGATAAAAATAAATAAAAATATGTGTTATAATATCATTAAAAAAATTTATGAAAGAAAACATACCTATGAGCAGATAGTTGTCTTCTTGCATCTAGAGCCATGGAAGAGCCCTCCTCTAACCGCTGGGTAAGCATCTGGATCGTATAATTTAGCTCATCATCAGGCATCTCTGAGAACTCATGCATGATGACCCTTAGAGTATCAGGCGGAACTCCTGCTCTCATAAGACTTTTTATGAGAGTGAGTTTCACCTTTCTCTCTCTACTAGGATCCATAATACCTGTACATATAAAAAAAATGGGTTAGAAATCAATATATATATATATATATATATATATATATATATATATATATATATATATATATATATATATATATATATATATATATATATATATATATATATATATATATATGCATATGTATGTGTATATATGTATATGTAGGTGTATATATGTATATGTAGGTGTATATGTGAGTGTGTGTATGCATGTAAGCATGTATGTATGCATATGCATGTGCATTATGTATGCATGTAAGTATGTATGTATGCATATGCATATGCATTATGTATGCATATATATGCATGCATGTGTATGTGTGTGTATGTGTCTCTATGTGTGTGTATGGCTATATATGTATGTATGTCTCTATGTGTCTGTCTATGCATATATATGTGTGTATGTGTCCATGTGTGTGTATGTGTGTGTGCTATGTATGTGTTTGTCTGTGTGTATATACGTGTGTATCTGTATATATGTGTCTATGCATGTGTATGTATGTGTGTAAATGTGTGTGGATATGTGTATGTGTCTGTGTCAGTGTGTATGTGTCTCTGTAAGTATGTATGTGTGTGTATATGTGTGTGTCTATGTGTGTATATATGTGTGTATCTGTATATATATATCTATATGCATGTGTATGTGTGTGTGTAAATATGTGTGGATGTGTGTAAGTTTGTATGTGTCTATGTGTGTATGTAATTGTTTATATATGTGTGTTTGTATCTCTATGTGTGTAAGTTTGTATGTGTGTATGTGTGTATGCGTGTGTGTCTATGTGTGTAAGTGTGTGTGTGTGTGTCTATGTGTGTAAGTGTGTGTGTGTGTGTGTGTCTATGTGTGTATGTTTGTGTGTATGCATGTGTAAGTGTGTTTGTGTATGTGTGTGTGTGTGTGTAAATCTGTGTGTATATGTGTGTGTATGTGTATATGCGTGTATGTGTCCATGTGTGTGTATGTATCTATGTGTGTGTATGTGTCTATCTATGTATGTGTATGCACGTAAGCATATATCTATGCATATGCATGTGCATTATGTATGCGTATATATGCATATGTGTGTGTGTATGTGTCTGTATATGTGTGTATGTCTGTGTATGCATGTAAGTATGTATGTATGCATATGCATATGCATTATGTATGCATATGCATATGCATTATGTATGCATATGCATATGCATTATGTATGCATATGCATATGCATTATGTATGCATATGCACATGCATTATGTATGCATATGTATGCATGTATGTGTGTGTTTGTCTCTTTACGTGCATGTGTATGCATATATATGTGTGTGTATGTGTGTGTGTCTCTCTCTACATGTGTGTGTGTGTGTGTGTGTCTATGTGTGTATATGTATGTGTGTGTATGTGCAGGTATGCATGTAAGCAGTATGTATGCATATGCATGTGGATTATGTATGCATATGTATGCATGTGTGTGTATGTGTGTGTATGTGTGTGTGTATGTGTGTGTGTATGTGTGTGTATGTCTCTCTACGTGTGTATGTGTGTGTGTAAATCTATGTGTATATGTGTGTGTATGTATGTGTATGTGTCTATGTGTGTGTATGTGTCTATGTGTGTGTATCTCTATGCATGTATCTATGAATATGCATGTGCATTATGTATGCATATGTGTGTGTATGTGTGTGTAAGTGTCTATGTGTGTGTATGTGTTTGCATGTATCTATGCATATGCATGTGCATTATGTATGCATATGTGTGTGTGTGTGTGAATGCATGTAAGTATATATGTATGCATATGTATGCATGTATGTGTATGTGTGTGTATGTCTCTCTATGTGTGTGTGTATGCATATATGTATGTGTATGTGTGTATGTGTGTGTGTATGTGTGTGTGTGTCTATGTGTGTATGCGTATGTGTGTATGCATGTGTATGTGTGTGTATGCATGTAAGCATGTATGTATGCATATGCATGTGCATTATGTATGCATATGCATGTATGTGTGTGCATGTGTGTATGTGTGTGTATCTATATATATGTGTCTCTATGCATGTGTATGTGTGTGTAAATGTGTGTGGATGTGTGTGTGTGAGTGTGTGTGTGCCTATGTGTGTGTGTATCTCGTGTATGTGTGTATGTGTGTATGTGTGTGTGTCTATGTGTGTATATACGTGTGTAGCTATATATATGTGTCTGTGTGCATGTGTATGTGTGTGTGTGTAAATGTGTGTGTGTGTAAATGTGTCTGGGTGTGTGTGTGTGTAACTGTGTATGTGTCTATGAGTGTGTTTGTGTTTATGTGTGTGTATGTGTCTATGTGTGTGTATGTGTCTATGTGTGTCTATGTATGCATGTATGTATGCATATGCATGTGCATTATGTATGCATATGTGTGTATGTATGTG
>CM035438.1:142532425-142564925 GCA_020310875.1 Ceratopteris richardii
GGGCTTTCTAAGCTTCCATCGAGAATTACATTGAAGAGCAATTCCATAAGAAGTTGTGTATATATATATATATATATATATATATATATATATATATATATATATATATATATATATATATATATATATATATATATATATATATATATATATATATATATATATATATATATATATATATGTGTGTGTGTGTGTGTGTGTGTGTGTGTGTGTCTGTGTGTGTGTGTTAATGCATTATGAATTGTGCTATTGATGGAGTTATTGATGCATAATTTTAACTAACTTCCAATGGCATGCCTTTTGAACCTTAAAGTGATTCACATTGGGAGACCTATTGAAAAATGTTATGTTCTTTATGGTGCAAGACTCTTAGATGCTACTATGAAATAACTTATCAAGTGCCAGAATTGTTGCCGAGGTACCACTCACCATCGAACACCCTTCCACATTCTTGATGGAGTTCCAAAATCTAGCTAGCTACTAAAATCAAGCATCCCAAGGGCCAAATGGCACACCTTTGACGTAGGCAACAAGAAAATCCTTACATGTTATTACTCTTGCACTTATGTGGCTTGAGAGTTGGGAGTCAAGACTCAAAACTTGAAAGGAAGCATTAAAAGAAAACTTGGAAGTCTAAAAGCCTCAAGAAGATTGATCTAGTTAGGACTCAACATCGATAAGTGCTAGCAACTTGAGCTCATTGCCTCAAAAAATACAGTCTTTTCGCTCATCAAGTGACCCATTGACCATGCAAAAATTGCAAATACAAATTGAAATGAGATTTATTGAACTTTGAACTCTTGTACAATAACTCATGAGAGTAGTTTAAATATATTAATGTGACTTCAGAAAGAAAACAGAAATGAACTATGATTTTATGGAGACATGCAGGCCACCCAACCATGTCAAAGCATCTATGATCCACATCAACCATTCTTATCAATGTACATTGCAAGTGACTCGTGAGAACACAGTAATTAACTTGGAAGTTGGAAGTTAACTTCGAACTTGGAACTTCCCTTGGACTCGGAATCCTAGATTAGATTAATTTAAGATATATAATATTGTCTATCTTACTACATTTGATATAATGCGGATTCAAATCCTTTACACTACATAAAAAATGGAGTGCTTCCTCTTGGAAATACTCTGATAGGAAACTTTCCCTTCAACATTAATATAATGGGGAGGTTTTCTTTTTCATCAAGTTTTATTAATAATACTCCCCTTGGAGTTTAGAAAAAACAGGAATTCGAGATTTGTAAATGGCAAGGAATATTTTCTCGAACACGATCTTTTCAACACCTTGTGATTATCTTGAAGCAAGTACATGAGGACCTGTGCCCACTGACAATGGCATGCATAATAGCTATATTGTAAATTGTCCTTTCAACGTCCAGCTTATTTGAATTTCAATGTCTTCGTCCGGTTGGATGATTCTTTGTAAAGATAAATATATAATATAGCTCTTCTACTGTTTACCATTTACCTGTTACATTAGCAGATATGTTGTAGTGCTTGTCTCACAAAAATCCCAAAGGCCCTCACTGCTGGTGAGATCAAAGAAACTATCAATAAATTGAATCTCTATAAATCTCCTGGGATGGATGGCCTTCCTAACGAATTTTTTATCATTCTTAAGGATTTTCTCACTCCTTACATTCTCTTGATATGGGAAGAGGTTTCTAGTAAAGGATTTCTCCCTTGTTCCATTAACACTGGGGTAATCAAGCTTATTCATAAGAGAGGTCCCAAAGATGACCTTAACAACTAGAGGCCCATCACCTGCCTAAACACCATGTACAAAATTTTTGCTGCTACTCTTGCTAGGAGACTTAGCCCTTTGATGAACCAGCTCATTCTCCCTGAGTAAAAAGGTTTTATTAAAGGTAGATTTATTCTTGATGCCATCATCTCCCTTTGGGAAGGCATGGATTATGCTAGAGAGTCTGGTCAAGATTACTACTTCTTTAAAATTGATTTTGACAAAGCTTATGACAGGATTGAGTGGGACTTTATTTTGCAGTCTCTTCATGACTTAGGATTGGGAAGGAGATTTATTAAATATGTGAGTACTCTGTTTGGAAATGCCTTTTCAAGAGTTTCTATTAATGGTCATATGTCTGAACCCTTCAAGTTGGCTAGATCTATAAGACAAGGGTGCCCTTTGGCCTCTCTTCTTTTTGCCATTGCTAGTGATGCTTTGGGTTGGTTAGTGAAGGATGCTCTGTCTGACGATAATATTAAAGGTGTGTGCATTCCTAACTCCCCTGCCCCTCTTTGTCTTCAGATGTTTGCTGATGATACCAATGTTGTTTTAAAAAATGATCCCCAGTCCCTAACTAAGTTTTTGGATTGTCTTGATGTCTTTTGTTTGGCTAGTGGCTCTAGGGTCAACCATAGTAAAACTGGCTTCAAAGCCTCTAATAATGCTATACCAGACATTATTTCTCAGCTTGGTTGTAGTATTATAAAAGAAGGGGTTATATTTAGGCTTCTTGGGATCCCTATGGGTTTTAATGTCTCTTTTGATCAAAGGTGGGATTGGGTGTGTGACAAATTCAAAAAAGGGCTGGCTCTGTGGTATGATTCTAATTCCTCCCTTCCCCATCGTTCTTTTATTCTTAACCATTATTTATTGCCTAAACTTGTCTACTTCCTGTCTTGTTGGACTCCTTCCAAAAAGCAGCTTAATCAGGTGATCTCTCAGGCCAAAAGATTTTTATGGGGGGGATCGGCAAACAGAAAGAAAATTGCCAAAGTTTCTTGGGATATTTGTTGCATGAATAAAGAAAAAGGGGGATTGGGGGTGAGGTGTCCAAAAAAAATGGCAGACACCCTGTCTGCTAAATGGATTCTTAGAAGCATTGGCAACAATGAGATATGGGCTACTCTTATTCAAAGATCTGTTAACAAATTCTTTTTGACTAACTATAGGGCTTGAAATAATCTTAATATTTGGGACATTATTACCTGCCCTCACCCCATTTCCCCTGTTGGAATTCCTCTGATTTGTAGGTTCTGGAAAGCCTGGTTCAAAGCTAAAAGTGTTTTCTATCCTACTGACAAGTTGTCTGTCATGGCTCATTTCTATCAAGGAACATAAATGTCATAGGAAGCTTGGATTCAAATCTTGGAAAGACTATATGTCTAATGGGAAGGTAAGGTCTGATTATGATTTGGTCAATATGACTAATGCTTCTGCTGCCTGTTTACAGATATTGCTGTCTCACAAGGAGATGCTGGCTGAACAGCTGACCAGGTGCAATTGGAAGGAAATAAAACTTCATGATGTTGCTGAGTACATTTACAAGAACTTCAAGAAGAAGAAAGACTCGATGGATAGTATCACTCCTAAATTGAACAAAATTTGGAACCTGAGCTGGTCTTCTGCTCAGTGGTCCTATAGGTTTAAATCTCTGTGGGCTTACCCAGAAAGCAGCAAACAGTCTTGTCTTCAGTGGTTGATAATTCATCAAGGGCTTTGGGTGGGCCCCAGAGTCAGGAAAATATTTATTGATGGTGGTAAATGTGCATTTTGTGGCAGGGTGGAGGATGTTTATCACCTCTTCTTTGACTGTGATCATGCTAAGCCTTACTGGAAATGTGTTGATAACTATCTACATTCTTGTAAAGCTCCCAAGCTTCAAAGGATTGATGCTTTGATCGGATGTTGCAAAAATATGGATATCCTCCTGTGGAATACCTGGCGTGGGCACATCCTGTGGGCCATATGGCTTAGTAGAAATAATCAGGTCTTTGGCAATGGGAGAAAGAATTTTCTGATTCCCCTACATCATACTCTGAAAAGAGTGTCTGATAATTGTATCAAGAAAATCACCAAACCCTCTTTGCCCTCTCATGATCTGCACTGTATCCTAGCAGCCCACCACTTCACAAGATGGAAAGTGATATTGAGCCAGTTGTACTCCCATTGCAGGTTTGCAATGGTGGCATCTCTGTGACTATTTGAGTTTCAGGTGCTCCTGCCCCCTGCACATATGTAATTTACCCTGTTAATTTATATTTTCCTGTTTTTCTCAAAAAAAAAAAAAAATCCCAAAGGCCGCTTCTCATTCAATATTCCAGCTGCATACTTTCTTTATCTGTAAGATCTTGTAAGAACCGAAACTCTTATTTTGCAAACATGCCAAAGGAGGTGTCATACTTTTCCAAAAGAAGCACATAACTGTACAGGGAATAGCTCTCCAGTTGTTATTGAACAACGTGCGGATAAGAACGTTCAGAATCCGAGGATGTACAATGCAAGTTACTGTTCTTTGAGGCGCGGAGAAAGGGAGAAAATATTGCTTCTTAATGCAGAATCCGAGGATGTACAATGCAAGTTACTGTTCTTTGAGGCGCGGAGAAAGGGAGAAAATATGCTTCATCATCATGACAAAGACGGTAAGCCAAATCTTATCACAGGTCGTACACAAGGTAGACTGTGTGATTGATTTTATTCCCATGGTTTCGCAGTATGATTGCTTGTAATTTGCAGGTTTTTAAAGTGAACGTTATACTGTTTTCTTCTTTTAGAGCAAACAAGAAAGGACAGATCTATTAGTGATAGCAAAAATACATCAAAGCCGCTCAAAGACTACCTAAATTCAGCATAGACAGCTTGATTACATGCTTCCACCTAACATTACAGAAGATTGGATGTTTTCCAAGATGGCACACAGATAGGAGTCGGTCTGATTTTAGTTCAATAGTTTTTACTATATATTATTACCTTGGAAAGATTGTGTGATGAAATTTGCATTGAACGTAATGAAGGCACACTGACAAGCACACAGATTCGGAAGGAACGGAAGCAAAGGGAGGGCAGGGTGGAAACCCAAGTCGTCATGTAAACGGGATATGAGAGGGCCAGGCATAAAGCTTTGCAGACGACAATCAACACAGACGCGCAAACCACTATGCAAAAACTAAAAAGAAAAAAAAAAAGAGAACGAGAAAGAAAGCAGAAATCGTTAGGTTCATTTCCCCTTCGCATTGTAAACAGTATGTCAACCCCAAGGTTGTAAAAGAATCCCTGTCAAACAGGGACAAAATAGAACCTCGAAGACAAATGCTACATGGTAATTTACATGTGCAGAGATGAGAGACACTATACCATTTTCCTATCGGATTGATTCTATCTAATATGTGCCTTTGTGAACCTACTCGCTCACGGTTATAGAGCTTAAAAGGCGGCATTTGATGGGGAATAGTGGGGCTCTTGGCTGGAAAACAATGAAGAGTCATATCAAATGGTTTATCGACCTAGCGACTGCCGCACTGAGTCTTGACCGTTTGCACCCATCCTCTCAGATGTTTTTCTGCTGAATGAAGAATGATTACGTGTGTGGGACGATGGGGTTTTGTATGTCCAGCGGTGATTACAGATCTATTGCTAAGCATATGGTCGGAAGCTATAATCTGCAGTCCGTCAGGCATTTCCAACCATCATAGTCTCCACAGCACCTGCGAGAAAACCACCTAGGACCCCTCTCTCTGACAGAAATACACAATCGTCCACAGCAATTATGGTGATGGTGTAGATAGTATCCAATGCATCCGTTAGTCATACTGTGACTCGAAATAGAATTTTTGCTCCGTTCTGAGCATTTTAGTGGTATTCCACTTTCGTCTTATGTGAGTTTTTCCTCTGGTTTGTGGTAAAGCAATTAGGCAGCTGAAATCATTTTCAACAAGAGTCTTGGAATCATTTCAAACAAGAGTCGATCGTACTTCATTCACCCCAGGTACGCAACTCAAAGATTCATACACACACAGAGAGGCACGTACACACGAAGTGTGGGAGGGATGCAAGCTTTTGTCTTCACCTATGAATTCAATCTCCTTGCATCGTACTAAATTGCAGCGTTGTTACGTTTCATAGAGAAATCTTTTTAGCTTACATAACTAACATGAAAGAAAAAATTCAGTAGTTTACTCTCTTATAGAAGCATATTGAAGGCTGTAATTCACAGTTCGCCGAATCGCTGGTTCTTAGACTGATCTCTTCCCCGCGGAATAGATCAAGCGAAGCAGGGATTTCAGAAACGCCCGAATGGAAATTTTCCAATACAGAAAGATTGTTTTCTGAATTAAATGACCAACAATAAATTGGTGCTACCATAAGCTTAAACTGGCGTTGTTCCACAATCGTTGTTCGATAATAAATCAGGTGAATATCGATTTTTTTTTTTTCTATTATTAATGGATGTCAGAAGCTTTGAGAGTTGTCGAGCTTCACTTCCTTCTTTTCAAAGAAAGGCTCCAAAGTGTGTCTAACAACATATTTCTCCATTATCCATGTTTCTAATCAATAGATTGTACTCCCACAATTTTTATTAGAGGAACATTTTCTCCTTCGAGGTCTCTTAATAACGTCGTAGGACATTTATAGCAGTTGTTTGGTAAATTTTACATATTTCTCGTAATCACTGCACCTACCAAAGGTGTTCGGTTGCTCTTCTCTTTCAAAATCGTTCTAAGCTAATCAGGTATTGTGAAATAAATGCACACATATGATGGAGTGAAAGTTGTTTGCATGAATATGCATGTCCAAATTCGTACGTCAATGCAGCTGCACAAACCAATATTGAATTATCCTTAACTTTTTTACACATCAGGACAAACACAGTTGCTGTCCGCATCGAGGAGCATATCATAAAGCGACAGATAATCTCCTCTGGAAATCCTGAATTTAGAATTTGTCGAATATAAAACATTCCAGAACGTTTTCTGTAAACGAATAAACAATATTTTGAATAACTCCCAAATCTTCAGAACTAGAATCATTGCGTTTTGAGAGTAATTGAAGAAGCTTTTGTGCCAGTTTTCTAATCAGAAGCTCCTTTTGTTGGACTTGATGTGTATATTATCAGGATCCACTTTGTTCATGTAAGTAACTGTACTAAGACTATAGACTTCCGATCGCATTTGGCGGTATTTACTAACAGAAGCAGTTCCCAACTGTTCTACAGAATTTAAAGGACGAAAGATTGAAATCTGCTGACGAGTCCATGATGAACGTACATGATTTGTGCTGACGATTCAAAGACATTAATGGTGCTTTTAAATGATTTAACGTTCATGATGTTCTGCGGGCTAACCATCCTGGTGCTCTTTCTGCCACTATTGCTACCGCCATTGCCTCCCCCTCCTTCCATACTTATGCTTTTACCGGTGGCAATTTTCCTTTTCTTATTGATAGTTGCTTTGTCTTCATGATAGGGACCAGCAGGAGAGAAGATGTATTTCTTTTCCAAATATACCTTCAGACTTGTAGATTTGAGTGATCTCCAAACTTTTGAAGTTTGTGTATTCTTCTTCTCCAGCGGGTGTTTCTCCTGTTCTACTACGATTGCTAAATCCGGAGGCTCCATTCCTAATAGATTTGTGCAGTTTTTCCCATACTCAGTGGAAATACAAAATAGTGTTGAAGTATTTCTCTTCATACTTGTATTAGCTCATCATGTTTTTATGCTACACGTTTGAAGTCAATTATTTTGATGTTGATCATATTTGCTGCGCTATATGGTTTCGTTTCTGACTACTGCTGCATGTGCAGATTAAGAAATGTGAAGAATCACACGCAACTTACGTTATAGCCCCTTTGGTGGGAGCAAATCTACCAAGCAAAGACGCATTGAAGGATTTAATTGATATTGTTTTAAGAATAGATTAATGAACATGTACTAACTAAACTTTTCTGTTCCATGCCTTGGGTATGAATGCGCTCTTTGAGTGTCGCGCCTCCGCATGAAAGTTGGAAGGATATTACATATACAAATTACAGCACATTACTTACGAATATGAGCCACAGTGCCTATAAACAATGCAGAGTAGAAATCTAGATCACAAAAACATGTAAACTATAAATCTCCCAGTTTTAGTCATTCAGGAACATTTACACAAAAAACTGGATTTCCGGAGAGTGTTATTTTGGGTTAATCACTTTTAGATCTCATTTTCTGTTGCCTGCTCAATAGCTGGAAGGTGTGACTATCTACTGTATTGAAAGAAAGAAAGGTTTGTGACCAGGTAGAGGGCCTAAATGAACCTTCCATACGAGAACCATGAATCCTACGCTCTTTAGAGTCGCTTATATGGAAGATGACATAAGAGAAGGGGATGAATATTGAAGCTGAAACGAACTGGACATCTTATAGGATTGAATGGAAAAATGAATTATCAGCACCACACAATATTTGAAGTTACTCTATGCATATACCGATCATATAATGATAAGAACGTATTCAGATGAGAATTTAGCGCTCTCAGATATCGTGTAAGTACAAAATTAGTGTAAGCGCTGGTACAGGTTTTGGGTTCACCACATATGTAGAGAATCTTTAGAGTTCAAAGACAATGTTGTAGAGAATCCCCAATAATAATCTAAAAAGCTCCACAACGGATCTCCCAAGTGGAAATTTAATGAAATGTGTGTAAATTTTTGAAATGTATTAACTCATGTTTATTCTTTAAGATCTTGCGATATACATCTCCCTAAGCTTCAACCAATTGAAAGAGTGATTGTACAATGAAGGGCATAGTACCAGACTCCCCTCCGAATCTCATAAAAGCAGGGGTAAAACGCCAAGCAACTAGTAAAAGCATAAATTAAGAAAAAAAAAACATATTTAACTCGAGGATTTTACTAGAAACGAAAAGCTGTTGATTAATAGATCTCCAATTAGGTCTTTGGACCTATGAAATCTTAACACGTAACGAGTTTCGACGCATTTTCTCTTGAGATCTAATTGTACAACTGGAATATGTGCTTCTTGCTTAAGTGAAAAGGACAACGCCTAATCTACTAATAAACACAGGCTAATGAACCTACGAACGA
The DNA here is from genome assembly GCA_020310875.1 of Ceratopteris richardii. NCBI lineage: Eukaryota > Viridiplantae > Streptophyta > Polypodiopsida > Polypodiales > Pteridaceae > Ceratopteris > Ceratopteris richardii. The sequence goes on from CM035438.1 coordinate 142,541,271, forward strand.
AGATACAAAAAATATGAAAAAACATTTTGAAATTGGGGAATGTAACAAGACGAATGTGGAACGCTCCATGATCATGCTGTCTCCATGGAAAGCTTTTTGGCTACGAAGGAGGATACAAAATATATGAGAAACATGTTGAACTTGGGGAACGTAACAAGACTAATGTGACACGCTCCATGATCGTGATGTTTCCAAGAAAAGCTTCTGGAGGCCCTTGATGAAAATCAAAATTGAATCATGCGCATATAAGAAGTGAAGAGAGGACCTTCTTTAAGTAGAGGGAGATACCACCTATGTTAGATAATGAGAGATGGAATGAAAGTGCGTAAGAGTGTGTAAGTTTTTGTCTCATAAAATTGCATTAAAAGAAATGTAAATAGAAAAATGTAGAGCATGGACATGTCAACATTTCCCCCCTTATCATGACCCTTTCGGGATTCAAGTTTTAGCATCTTGTTTATTACCACCAATGTTTCGACACCTCTCTTTCTACTACTACGTTGATACCTTTTGTGTTCACTTCATAGATTATTGTTTCTGGATCTTTGTAGTGTAAGTGCTGCATTAGCATTTTCTTCTTACTTGTCTCATAGATCTTCTTGTAGGTTTTGGAAGAGTATATGACTATTGTTAAAAATTTTAGAAGAAAAATTTAAATTCACACTCATTTTTTCTGAGTTTTCGTTTGTTTAAACTTAAGTAGTAGTTCTTATATAAGTTTTCAAAAGTTTAAGGATCTATCGTTTTTCGACTCTTGACTTGCTTCTTTGCAATGTTCTTAAATATTGCTTGCATGTTTGGTTTCTCCATTCCTTTACCCAACACAATTGGTAGCTTGAACGACTCTATCATGAATCGAACTTATTGCAAATATTTACTAGCACTATTTTACATGTTTTAGTGTTAAAAGAAACACATTTTTGACATAAACACAAGATAGTAAAAAAATGATACAGCATTGAATTGATGGCAGGAAGCACAAAACACTTAAGGATGAAATTCGTTTTACAATCATAAGAATAGTAAGGAATTCTCATTAACAACGAAAGTAAAGAGAAAAGGAAAAAGCTTCAAACTATGCTCTAATATCATGTGAAAACCAATAGAGAATCTTTGAATATGCTATTGAGGACACATAAGTTGAGTTGTAGAGGGAAAATGAAAAGATAGAAAGGCATCATGAACTTGAATAATATAAAATGATATCATTAAAAAATTCTTTCTAACCAGGATGTCTCCATGAAAGGATTCTAGAGATTGAAACAAAGAAGAAAAATAAATGTGAACAATACAAGATTATATACGCCCTATTTATATGGCAAAGAGGGAAGAAAAAAACATGTGCAAGATGTTGAGATGTTGAGATAGAGTGCATGGCACTGTACAAGAGGATTCTTTACATGTGAAAGCATATGGACTCATGCAACATAATGTGATTACAATATGATAGAGCATGGAAATCTCAATACATCGATGATTAATAGCTATTAGAACATTTTTAACTCTTTAAGTGTGATATAATAATTATTTTATATGAGTCATAATATTGCATGTTGATTTTTTAGAGTTTTAAGACTTAACAACCTCCATGATTACTTTGTGTAGAGCCTTGATTTTTCTTTTTATTTAGTTTAAGATAGTGTTTTTATTTTCAAAGAATTTGTTATACTAATGTTGCTAGAAAATCATATATTTTTAAAATATTTTTATTTGGACGTAGTTGAATTGAAGTTCATTAAGTTAAGGAATTTGGAAAGTCATGAAAATTAGGATTTTAGATCATGTGGTGGGTATCAAATGAAGAGAATTTGTGTTTCCATCAAGGTATCTTCAGAAAATCTCTATACAGGGGAAAGAATCCAAAAGGTGTAGTGTTTCCTATGTATGCACAATATGAACAAAAGTTCATTCGGCAAGGATATTATCTATTGTTGCTTGAAAGAAAGTCTTGTAATGAAATATTATCGACTTACTCATATGATCGTTTTGGAAATTCTATAATGATTCCAGAGTTTAAAATCTTCAATGTGTAACGTGCAAGTATTCTTTGATTGACCAAAAAATATATAAACAACAAGATTTTTGATTGCAAATGAATTGGATCTGTTTTGATTGTTTTCTATGTACTACTGTTTGGCTAATCCAAGATATTCATATTGTGCAAAGAAAGAAGTAAAAAAATTTTATCATCAACTTTAAAAACTTCTCCCTTTTTTTATATAAAACATCTTTAAGTGTAGATATTTGGGTTCAAGTGATGAAATGCAAATATCTCTATCCTCAATTTATTTCTCCATACTTAGCACCGGTTTTATAATTTTGTTTTCAAAAAATATAGTTTTCCTACTCTTGATAACAATAAGACTATATCGGCAATTTCATGCCATATCATTTATATTGAACAATCATAAGTAGCTATAAGTATTCGATTGAGAAATAACATCTTGCAAGATCCAAATCCTCCATAAATTCTTGCAACTTCTATTCCACCTCCTTCAAGCCTTGTTTTTTGGTTTGGACTATTGCATTTTTTTTTTTGACTCCCAACATGAAATATGTTTCAATATATATTCTAGTTCTTGGTGAATCACATCATTCCATTGTTGTCTCCATTCTTGGGTTTCGTGAACCAATTAGTTTCAATAACCTGATTTAACTTACAATTCTTGAATCTGCTTGATATCTCAATTGATGACTTTTGAAACATTATACGTTCCTTTTGTAACTTTCAGATATTTCTTAGCACCTCAAATAAAGTAGATTATTTCCTTAATTTAGCTACTTAAGAAATAATTTTAGTATTTTATTTTTGGAGAACTATAATTTTTAAGATTCTTTCATCTAAAATCAATGTGGCAATACTTAGAACCCTATTTAACTTATCCTATGAAAAGATATGATACTTTACTAAAATTGGTTCTATATTCAATGCTGGTGTGACTATAGTGCCCTACATCAATTATAGTTATTTTTTATATTTGAAAGCTTGCTAAGGCTTAGTAGTAGATTCCTTGACTAAGGAGCTAACTTGAGAGGACAACTTCTCTATAACATGTCAATATGAAAGTGGTGCTAAGTCTAGACCAAACTTGCAAAGGTGTTGAAAATATTCTAGAGGTATTAGATTCCATGGATTTGCTACAAACAACACCTTTAGTAAAGTATTATTCATGACATATTTGATCCATTTTATTAAGAAATCCCCAATTGGTTCAACCTATGTTTTAATGTAGCTTCATGAAATAATTCATGGAAGCTATGATTATAAAATAATTTGAGATAGCCAATGTACATGTCTCATTATGTAGCTAATAGTGTTGAATGTCATGCCAAAATAGAAACAAAAAAAAATGATATGATCATGCGAATGTATTTTATGAGATAGACATGTAGATCCAAAAACTATGAGAATCAAACTTTCCACATCTATAGAACTTCATTTTATCCAAGTAATCATGAAAATAATTTTTCATAAATCATTGTAAGCATAGCATATAAAACTCAAAAAAATGCCTCCTCCTAACTTCTATTGAGGTTAGAAGATCATGGTGAACCCTTAAGGGCAAGAAATAATGTTGTAATTACTACATTAACAATAATTATTACTGCCTTAACCTCTCATTGCAAGATTTTACTCATAGGAAGTGAACCTACAATACCGCTTATTGGAATGTGTGTATATGCACCAATTGTATCTCTAATAAATGTGGTTTCAATCATTGTATATGCAATAAGTAGGATTAATATAACTATGCATGTACTACTTGAGGTCCCAACACTACACATGTAGTGGTTGAGGTTGTAGTTACTACATGTATATTAGGTGTTGTAAATAACCCGTTATGGGTCAATTCAAAGATTCCCTCTTGTTTTCTATATCTCAAATTGGTGCTTTGTTTCACAAGTTTTTGATTTTTCTAGAGAATCTTAAGTGCTTTATGAGGTGATTGTTTGTGAATCTAAATTGGATCTTCTTCATTATAATGAGATTGATTAAAGTATAAAGACTTTACCTAGTTTAGAAAACTCTTCCTTTATCATCACATAACAAGCAAGTAGATGGCCTTATGGAAACACTCCACATCACAGCATGCATGCAAACACAATAAAATTATTGAGATCCAAGAGGTGACCATTTGATGGTATGAATACCACATGTAACAAGATGGAAGTACATGCACCTACAACAAGAAAGATATAAGCACACACATAGGTGCATACATGAATGCATGCATGTAAACACACTCATTAGTAGGAAAGAGAAAATTTTCTCCCAAGAAAATTTTTATTGCTTAGGAATAGACACAAAACTCACTCTACAAGAGTTCTCTCCCAAAGATCATAGCGGTAAGAGATGATTGCTTTTCTACTTTTGTAGATTTTTGAACTGCTCTATCCACATTGTTATCTCTTTCCTATCATTAAAATAGTGTCTAAGAGTTATTTTGAAGCCAAAATGGTATCAAAAAGTTAGAAAATTCTATGTATCTATTCTACTAATAACAATTGAAGCTCAAATACTACTAGGAGTTTATGAGGTGCCCCATTGTATGAGCAAATTAGGATTTTATGTCAAAATAAGAATTCTTTCAAGTATTTAGGGTTTATTGGGGAAACACCTCCTCTAAGGGAAATGTGAAATGGGAAAAATTCGTAGCCCTTTCATTTTTGACTTCCATGCTTGTACTCCCCTAAGTGAGGTTGAAGTGTGGCATAAGAGCTTAGCTCATGGGAATGAAAGAACCTTGAAGGATATTGGTCTAGATCAAAGTGTTCTTGGGTTGTTAAACATATCAAAGCAACACATGAGCAATAGGTGTGATGCTTGTCAGATTGGGAAGGCAAAAAGGCAACCATTCAATTAGAAAGGTAACATCGACAACAACATATTGGACTTAGTACATATAGATGTATGGGGGTCAAGCCAAGAACCTTCTTTCCTAGGGTCAAGGTATCATGTCTCATTTATTGATGAGCATAGTAGATAGACTAATGTGTACTCTATAAAAAAAAAGAATTAAGTGTTTGACTGCTTCAAAAAGTATCTAGCACATGTTGAGAACCATATAGGTAGATCACTCACGAAGCTGAGATCTGATAGAGGGGGAGAATACTTCTCCAAGGAATTTGATGATTTTTTACCGGATAAAGGTATTGAGAGGGAAGTGACTACCAGAGCATGGCAAAAGAAATTGACATTTCATTTGCTCCTACTGAGAAGAAAATAGCAGACATGATGACAAAGGCACTTGATGGGATAAAGCTTTGTAGATTCAAATTTATTGTAGGTATTCAACCTATTAGGGAATGAAGACTCAAGCATAACTTAGCTTAGAGGGGACCTTTTGGAGCATGAAGCTTTTCATTATGCTTGATATGACTCTATTGTTGAGATATCAAGCTCAACATGTGATGATCTAGGATAACACATATCACTTTTTCATTTCTCTTACATGTATAGTGGTCACGCTGGTATATGTCAGGGACACTTCATTGAGCTTCTTTAGATTTATCTACCGAGAGTGATGGCACATTTGTTACTTACCAGCTCACTCATTTGTGGACATTAGGTTTTTCCTTATGTATAGGTCTTTATATATTGCACTCATTGTATTCTTGTTTTTTAGGTCATTCTTGTACATTCCTTTTATGTAATAGAAGAAGAAGAAGAAGATCATTCTTCCTTGCCTCAATCTTTGTGTGTGCTCCTCTTTGATTGTGAGTGTGTGTGTGTGTGCGGGCTCTCTTCCTTATCTCCTTCCTCATGACATGACATCAAAGCCAATGTGGTTATAGAGAGCTCGTGGAGAAGGCCGATGGTGAAGAGTACGCAAGAAGGCATGGAGAAAGTGCGATTCACAAACGACCTAAGATTGCTACAAAAATTGGCATGAAGGTAGAAGACCTCAAAATATTTTTTAGAGTTTTGAAGCCATCTTGACCTCCATTTCGTGCCCGCAAAGTGGGGCCCATAGAAAAACGAAGTCAATCTGCGAAACTGTAACTTGCATCCTGTTCAATAACACTCATATATTCTAGATCCAAAATTTCACACGATTTTGTGTATTATTGATACACAAAAACTATGTTTTTCTAAGATCAAATTGTCATGTCATAGTGCAAGAGTGTTCAAGAAGAAGTGTTGCTTGTAGTGTTTTGCAGTGTTGTGAATTGCTGCAAAAATGGCAAATGCAGGTGGAATGAGTGAGCTTATGAGCAATAAGCTAGACAAGAACATTTTCCATGCTTGTAGATTCAGAATGATGAATTTCCCGATGGGAAAACGCTATTGGAAGTACACTGAAGGAGAGAACAAAAATGCTCCACAGTTACCAGAAAGGAATCGGATTGCAGATCAATTAAGAGCATATGAGGAATAGAATCAAGGAGCATGAAAGGTAATCATGATTGGTTGTATTGTCTAAAGCAAAAATCAGATGTGTTTTATGTGTTCAAAAGATTCAAGAAAGTTTCTACATCAAGATCCTAAGGTCAAATGGAGGGAGAGAATACTTCTCCCATGCTTTTTGTGATTTCTTGTAGGATCAATGTATAAAGAAATCACATGTAGCTACACTCCCAAACAAAATGGGTGGTAGAGAGGAAGAATAGCTATATTGTTGAAAATTTCTAGGAGTATGTTAAATGAATTGAATGTGCCTTTAACATATTGGGCAGATGATTTATCTACTACTATGAACTTGATGACTAGGTATCTCACATGAGGAGTACATGACATGAGACCTAAGGAATCATGGGGTGGAAGGAAAGCAGACCATTCAAACACCAGAATCTTTGGGTGTGTATTCTACACACATGTGCCACAAGAGTTGAGAGATAAGCTAGATGCAAGGGCTGAAAGATGTATGTTTATTAGTTATTCTACGGTGAAAATAGGTAGAGAGGAGATATGAAGCTAGGTTTCAAGATAGCTTGGAAATTAGTTGTCCACACATACAAAGAAGTTCTAGCATGGATGCATCCCCTCAATCAATGAATAAAGGAAATGCAAGATTGGTAGATCTTGATGAAGGACATGAAGTTGAAGACTTTGGAGAACCTATGTTAAAAGGGGAAGCTACATCAAAAGCAAAGATCAACACACTAAGGCAAAGAAGGTTCATTCCACCAAAAGGAGAAGAAAGGAGGTCATTAAGGGTAAAACATCCAATCTCAAGGCTTGTCTATGATATTTATATATCTAGGAATTATGCTTTCATGACTAAGGTTATCAAAGATCATGAACCTTCTATCTATGAAGAGGCCAAAGATACAAAGAAGTGACAATAAGCTATGGAAGAAGAGTACAATGCCCTTGAAGACAACAACACATGGATTCTAGTTCCAAGACAAGAAGGGATGAGTTTAATTGGCAAAAAGTAGGTCTACAAAGTGAAGAGAAATTTTGATGGTTCAATTTCTAGGCACAAAGCAAGGCTTGTGGCAAAGGGATTTGCTCAATCCTTTGGGATTGACCTTGAAGAAACATTCAGCCCAATTACAAAGATGACCACAATTAGGGCAATCATTTGGGTTGCCACATCTAGGAGGTGGCCCATATATTAATTGGATGTAAAGAATGCTTTTCTTAATGGTGATGTGCAGGAGAGAGTCTACATGACTCAACCATTAGGGTTTCAAAACTCTAAATTTTCAGATTTTGTTTGTAAAATTACAAAAGCATTATATGTTTTAAAGCAAGCTCCTAGGGCATGTAATCAAAGGCCTATGGAGTACTTGTACAGGTGTGGATACAATGAAAGTGATGTAGATCCTTCATTATACCTCAAGAGGGAAGGAGGACTAGTTGTCTACATATGCATATATGTGGATGAAGGAAATGATGATCCAAGTATCAAATGGATAAAGGCTAAGATTGGGAATGAATTCAAGATTTAAGATCTTGGAGTTCTCAAATATTTTCTTGGAATTGAATTTATCTATGTAGAAAATGGTGTTTACCTAACTCAAAGGAAATACTTGCTAGATATACTTTATAAGTATGGTATGCATGGATGTAAGCCATTCACACAGCTTGTGGATCCAAAAGCTAAGTTATGTTTAGGTGAAGGGCATCCTCTTGAAGATATTTTAGCCTATAGAAGAATAATTGGAAGCCTTAATTATGCTACCATCACAAGGCCTGACTTGTGTTATGTTGAAGTAGTTCTTTCTCAATTTTTGAATTCACCAACTGATGTTCATCTGAATGGAAAAGAGTGCTTAGGTACATCAAGCACACTATCAACCAAGGGTTGTACTACCCTTATGGAGATAGATTACAACCTCAAGGCTTTAGTGATGCTAATTGGGCTGGTTCAAAGGAGGATAGAAGGAGCACATCTAGCTATGTCTTCATGCTAGGTCAAAGAGTCATCGCATGGATATCCAAGATGCAACTTATAGTTGCATTATCATCTATTGAGGTTGTGTATAGAGCCTAAGCACTTGCTACATGTGAGATTATGTGGCTCAAGGATATCTTCAAAGACTTGGATGTGGAGGTCAATGAGTTTACTCTTTGGAGATAACATGTCAAACATTCATCTAGCAAGCAACCCTATGATCCATGCAAGAAGCAAGCACATAGAGATACACAATCACTTCATCAGAGAGAAGGTACCAACAAAGGAAGCGGACATCAAGTAAATCAACACAAAGGAGCAGCTAGCGGATATCATGAACAAATTCAAGGATGCAAGCAAGTTGGAGAAGTTCAAGATCAACCTCAACATGAAGGAGATCAACAGGATTCTAATACTTGAGCTTGAGGGGAAGTATTAGAAACGTACAAGCGCAAATGTGTGTGAACTAAGGCTTAATTCAAGTACTACTTCACTTCAATTTTTGGTAACGTCTACAACCACTTTTCAAAAAAACATTTAGCTCAAGATTACATCTAACTTGATTGAGAAAAGTGGGGGATTTCTGAGGCATGATTTGAATTTGAATTCTACACCAACTTTTGGATAGCTTTAAAGAAAGTTCTGGCCATCCTCTTCATTCATTTTTGCACATTTAGGCTCTCATTAGGACTCTATAATCCAGGTTTATGCTACCCTCTAGCTAAGCTAGCCCCCTGCTAGCTGAAGTTTTCATGTAGGCTGAGATTTTTTATCATCGATATCTCATTCTGTAGTTGTCTGTTTCATGTGCAATATAGCTCATCTTGAAGATCATATTGTAAGCTTTATTTTGATTATATTTTTAGTGTCAATTGTTCCTTGTCGTTGTCTATATTGAGCTTTAAATCTCTATAGTCTATCTTTGCATATTCGTGAACATATGTATGCGAACATGTACACATAGGTATACGCTATTTCTTTGGGCATATTTTGATCTATCTTGTGCAAGGGGGTTGACATAGGTCACATTCTCCAAATTGAGTGATCTATGGCTTGTTGGAAAGCTTGAAAAATCTATGTTGCATGTGCAAACGTTCATAAGTTCCTTCATAATTTCCAAACAACAATTCAATTTTTGGTGGACTATGGTAGTGAAATGTCTGGTCCTAGGAAGGGCCTATCATTCTTGCCCTGCAACTAGGAGTGGATATACTCCATCATTACTAAGATTGAAAGCATATACTCAATGGATAAAAAGTAAGCCTTGTTCATGTGTGAAAAGAGTTATTGGAGATCTGATGCCACTAGCATCGATCACTAACTCAAAAGGTTACTATTGATCTACTATCAACAAGCCTAGAGCACTTGAAAGTGCTTCTTTTGAAGCATAAAAAGCTTTTTGTGCATTGCACCAAAGAAACATTTGACTATTATATAATAAATATGTCAATGGCATAGCTATGGGTGAATTACAAGCAATGATTTTTTTATTAAAGCCATACAGTCCCAAGAATGGAATTAATTGATGTTCATTTTGAGGAATCAACTAATTGAGGATCATGAAAACTTTCCATGGATCCATATTAATTACATGTGTGGAAATAATGTGTCCTAATTCTCAACCTTAGATAGAAATAGATGCATCTTCTTTCATGATTGTTTAAGTTTTTTACTATAAATACCAATAGTTGATCCACAAAATGTACCATAAACTGACCAATAAAAAGGATGTAAGATCTCATTGATGAGCATCATGAAAGTAGTAGGAGCATTTGTTAAATCAAAAGGCATTTCAAGACACTCAAAATGACCAAATCTAGTACAAAATTTTACCTTATGTACATCATCATCTTTGATTTTGATATGATAATAACCACTTTTTAAATATATCTTACTATATATAGTAGCATCACCTAGTGCATCCAAAATATAATTGATGCAAGGCATCATATATCTTTGTTTTATTGTTACTTTATTCAAATTTCTATAGGCTATGCACATTCTAAAGGATATATCCTTTTTGTAAACCAAGAGCACTCTCCAACAAAGGTGAATAACTCGATCTGATTAATCCCTTCTTTAGATACTCCTCCATTGTATGACATACTTCAAGCTTCTCTTGTAGGCCCATGTGATATAGGTGTTTGGCCAGTGGACGGATTCTTGGTATAAGTTTGATCCTATGTTCAACATTTCTTTGAGGCACAAGACTTAGATGCAATTCTAGAAGAAAAATGGTTGAAATTGAATCCTCATTTTAGAATTTACTTGAGCTTCCAAACTAGTTTGAACTGTAAAGATAAAAACTATTGATCTTTAAAATATAGTACATAAATTTGTATACACTTCTTTGACCATAGTAGAGATAGACATCCACTTGTAATTTTGAGCTTCTTATTCCTCATAAATGGTAATGTGGCATACCTTATCAAAGAATTGATAAACAAGAGTCCCAAAATCAATGATGTGATTTTTTCTTACAGGCCATTGTATATCAAGTATGAGATCAAATCTGGCTATCTTGGCCATCTCAAAATCCAACTCATCTTTATAAGTCTAAATCTAGACTTGCAATCCAAGTACTGCTCGATCTGAGGTCTCAGATAGGTCTCCATATGCTAAATCTACCCTACAAGTACATGCATATGGGCTGTTCTTTAATATTAGTTTCATGACTAAAGAAGACTTAATCACATTATGTGTAGATCTTGTATCTAATAGAATTTTTATAGGATGTTCATTCACCTCGTCTTTCATGAGAACTAGCTCGATGTAGAGCAAAGGATAACCCTTCTACACAACTAGAGATAAGAGCACGCTTGGCATGGTAGTTAATTTCTTGGTAACCATAGTATGTAAAATGGGTTGGGTATTCTTAGATGGATGATCTTTCTCTATATATATAGTCAAGAGATCCATATTAGAATGGGATGATTGACTAGATGAAGAGGACTGCTTTCACTACACCACCATTGCTACCAAAATTTTTTTCTCCTTAGGATGTAGTGGACATGCGTGTGATGGTAGGTATCCACAACAAATTCCCTCATGATGAGCCTTCTCCTTTAGCTGTTCTATCAAGCCAGAATGCTATAAAGATATGTTTCCCCTGGAAGACACTGGTTTTCTCTTTCCATGACTACAAGTTTGCACAACATTGATATGCTTACTAGCAACTTTAATCATTCTTTTAAAGCATTCAAAATGATTTTAAAAAAAATCATTATAATTTTATTGGAATGTGTGCATGCATATATGGTCTTGATGATCATTCATGCATCTTGTCAAAATGTTTCCTTGAACAAGAATCTATTCAACCAAAGCAAGCTCATTTGAATCGTCTACTACATCAATAGATGCCATCTTTTTCTCTCTTAGCAATTCATTTGTATTTGAGTGTAGTACAAATGAAGATTTTTATAGTAAAAACATCAATTTCTTGGAATATTTGCAATTGTTCCTATGCATTAAGTCTTTTTTCATAAATATTTGTACTTATTTGCGTAGAGGTACATGCATTCCTATCAATGCATAACATATAAATGACCTTCAACCAAAAAGTAAGACACTTGGTTATCTCTAAACATATCGACTTAGGCATATGATTATGTATGATGGTGTGAAATGAATCCTTCTTATAAACATAATAAATAGACTCTTCCTTCCTCAAAGGAAGAGAAACGTTAGCTTCTTGTGTGGATCTCTAGGTAATTCAAAACATATGCTTCTTGGAAGTAGAAAACTACTAAGCTGGTAGCTTTTGAAATGAGTTATGGATATGTTCTACTCACGCCATCTACCATATGCTTACCAAGGAAATCTCCAAGTGATTCACATTTTCTCATATATATGCAAGCTAGCTGAAAGATAGTTCCATATGCTTACCAAGGAAATCTCCAAGTGATTCACATTTTCTCATATATATGCAAGCTAGCTCAAATAACAAGTTGGTGCGAGGGTTAAGGATTTTGTAGCGATACATCCCACAACACAAATGTTACAAGAAGGTGATCATGTGTTCTTATAGGTTCCACTAAATTTTCATTGATAGTGTGTCGAAAACCCAAGATATCACTTTGATTTTTTGGAGCTTAGAAAATAATCAAGAAGAATAGTTATGTTGCATATAAGTTGTAATTTCCAAATGACTATAAAGTTCACACAATTTTTCATGTTATCATGTTGAGACCATACATTTCTTGATATAAGAATTGTATACATGGTACAATTTATTTAGGAAATAGAACATCAAAGCTAGATGTTCCTTTTAGAGTTCAGGATAAGAGGGATGGACAATCACAAAATCACTCAATACCATATTAATATTTAGTAGCATGGATCAGCCCTCTACTCATGGATGCTACTAGGGAATCATTGTTCTTCCTTCATCAATTAGAACAATGACCTTTAGAAGTTTGAGAGAGTTTTAGAAGTATTTAGAACACCATTGTCTTCCACTGATCTACCTACATTGATCAACGACTAGAGCTCAAGGGAGCCATGGATCTAGCAAAAAGTCCATGTGTTATCATGGGGTTATTCCATATCCTCAGAGAGGCCATATTAGGGGTTTCAAGACCTTAGAGAAGACTCTAGATGTACATAAGAGCAAGGTCTATTTAAGGTCGGGAGGAAAGTGGCAACTCGCTAAGTAGAATCTCGCATCTAGGACATGGATGGATGACAAATGCATAGACAATAAATGATGAGAGGGATGAGAATATGATTATCGTTGAGAACAAAGTTAGCAAGGCTAGTGCATCTCTCAAGATGAGATGCTGATCTTCTACTAACTCTTGGAAATAACCCACTCCTACCTTTGTCTTGTTGGAATTTTAAGAGCCATAAGTATCCTTGGGAGTTGAAAACCTCTATCATCCTAGGTTTAAATGCATTTGGCTTGCCAAGGTTACTCTATGATGCTGAAGCCAAATGCGTTGACAATTATCTTGTGATTGTTCAAAAGTAACCCACTTGGTAGAGGGAAAACATGGAGAAAATCCTAAAAATCTAAGAGGCTAGTTGGTTCATTGTGAATAGGGAAATTCATCTCATCAATATAATTCCATATAGAAAAGTCTTCCCACAATTATGGACTTATGAACCCCTAATAGTACCATTTCAACTATGACTATAAAAAGACGTCTTAAACTATCTATGGCAATAGATATAAGGAGCATGGGATGAGGGCTCTAATGGTGTCTTAATCTCAAACTTGTCAGTAGCACAACCATATAGTATTACCGTTGCCATGGAGGTAGCAAAGAAGAAACTAACATAACGGATAAAGTTTTTCTTGGCATATTTGCAATTTTTTTATTTTAAATGGAGGTTCGGCCGAAGCCTACTCTCCCGAACTTTAACTTTGAAATTGCAACTGTACAAGGAAGGGCATAGTACCCATGGGACCCCGCTTATCCCACAAGAACAGGGGTTTACAAGACTGGTTTAAATGACGGTCAACACTACCGCAGAGATAGACAGATAGTGGCACTCAACCACAATGCAAGATCTTTCCAGATTACATGTCCCTTACATGTTGTTGCCAGGGATTGAACCCTGGCCCCCACCTCAAGAGGCGAGAGGCCCAACCACTAAGACAACGAACTGGGACATATTTACAATTGTTCATATCCATTTAATCTTCCTTTATAATTATTTTCACTTATTTCATACACGTACATGCATTCCTATCAATAAAAAATATGTAAATGCTCTTAAATAAAAAATTAAGATACTTGGTTATCTTTAAACATATTTATTTATGCATATAATTTTGTATGAAGTTAATGATATGCATTCTTCCTATTAAATTAATAAAGACAGATTTTTTCCCCTCAAAGGAAGAGAAACATTAGCTTCTTATATGGGTTTTCAAATAATTTAAAACATATACTTGTTGCAAGCAAAAAACTTCTAAGCGGGGACCTTTTGAGATGCGTTATGGATATGTTCCACATATTCTAGCTACCTTATACAAAATCTCCAAGTGATTCACATTTTTCTAACATATGTGCAAGCTAACTTCTAACATATACTTTCTTACATTTTTCTGCCTTCTAACATATACTTGTTGCAAGCAAAAAACTTCTAAGCGGGGACCTTTTGAGATGCGTTATGGATATGTTCCACATATTCTAGCTACCTTATACAAAATCTCCAAGTGATTCACATTTTTCTAACATATGTGCAAGCTAGCTTAAAGCTAGCTTAAAGATAGCTCAATCAAATCTTCAACATGTTGATGAGAGGGTTAAAGATTTTGCAAACATACATAAGACACCACGAATCTTCCGAAAAGGCAATCATGTGTTCTTATAGGTTCCACTACATTCTTCATGGACAGTGTTTCAAAATTCCGAGATATCACCTAGACATTGTGGACCTTGGAAAATAATCAAGATTGATGTTATGTACAAGTTGCAATGGCCAAATGATTAGAAAGTTTGCCCGAAGTTTTATGTTAGCATGTTGAGATCATACATTTCCCAATACAAGAACTCTATAGATGGCACACTTGCTTTAGGAGATAGAAGATCACATCTAGTTGTTCCTTTTAGAGGTCTAGATAAGAGTGAGGACTAGTTGCAAAATCACTCCATACAAGAATATTTAGTAGCATGGATGAGCCATGTACTCATAGATGCTACTAGGGAATCAGAAGCTCTGATTTAAAAACACTTTCCTTCCTTGGTCATTGAGTACAATGATCTTTAGAAGAATAAGGGAGACCACCATTTTCTACCATTAATCTACCAAAATGGTAAAATATTATAGATGGTCCATGGACTAGAGTTTAGGGGAGCCATGGCTCTAACACGAGTCTATGTATTCTCATGGGATTATTCCATCTCCTTTGAATTTATGTAGAACACCATTTTCTACCATTAATCTACCAGATTGGTAAAATATTATAGATGTTTCATGGACTAGAGTTCAAGGGAGCCATGGCTCTAACACGAGTCTATGTATTCTCATGGGGTTATTCCATCTCCTTAGACAGGCCATATGAGGGTGGTTGGACCTTAAAGAAGATTCTAGATGTGCATAAGAGCAAGGTCTATTTAGCTCTAGATAGCATCCATCCATGGGTGGGATCTCACATGTGGGACATGGATGGATACCAAATCAATATATAATAAATGGTTATAGGGATGAGAAAATGATTATGGATAGTAACAA
This sequence comes from Ceratopteris richardii, assembly GCA_020310875.1. NCBI lineage: Eukaryota > Viridiplantae > Streptophyta > Polypodiopsida > Polypodiales > Pteridaceae > Ceratopteris > Ceratopteris richardii. The sequence continues at coordinate 142,556,798 of CM035438.1, forward strand.
CATTAGCAAGGCCAGTGTGTCTCTCAAGATGAGATAGTGATCTTTTAATAAATCTTGGAAATGATCCACTCCTACATTTGCCTTGTTAGAATAAATCCATAGGTATCCTTAAGAGGTGAAAACTTGCACCATCTTAGATTTCAATGCATGTGGCTAGAGAAGTTTAGCCTGTGATTGTGAGGTCAAATTCTTTTACAAATTCTCTTGTGATTGTTGAAAAGTGACCCACTCCATCGAGAGAAGGCATGGAGAAACTCCAACAAACCTAAAAGGCTAGTTTGCTCCTTGTGAATGAGGGATTCACGTCATCAATATAATTCTACCCACAAATGTCTTCCCATGGTCATGGACTTGTGACACCCTAAGAGTATCATTTCATATGTGACTACCAATACGATGTCCTAAACTATCTATGAGGATGGATAAAGGGAACTGCTTGAATGATCTCTTAATCTCCAACTTCTAAGTAACACAACCGTATAGTGCTACCATTTCCATCCAAGTAGCAAACACAAGACTAACATAACGGGTAAGGTTCTTCCCAAAACCTATGTCACCAAAATATTTTATTAGAAAACACCAAACTAGGTAATGATTGTAGAGAGTACGCATGTGGAAGCAAAATGAAAAGTAAAGTACTCTCACAAAACAAAGAATGTGTGAGACACAAAATGAGTAGACCATGAAATGGGTAAACTCATGTGGATTAGAAATGAGCTTGCCAAGATCATGGAGTAGGCTCCTCAAGCTTCTAACTAAGTACAAATGAGGGGAGAGGCCCTCCTTATATAGATTCGGGAGGGGCTCTCAAAAGTACATCATATGTGGGATAAGTCTCTTGAAAGGAGAATGAATACAACTAGTAGAAGCTCATGGCAAGGTACCCAAATACAAAGGAAATACAATATAAAATGGAAATAGACTAGAAATGGAGTGCCTCCTAGATACAAAATGGAGATGCACTCATGCAGATACAAATGAAGATGAAGTAGGAGCGATCATGTCGTCAACACCCCCTCTGCAGCTCCATTTTGGAGTGGCTTAATGCTGCAGAGGTCCACCAAGTGCTGAAGCGGAACCAGAGGTAAAGCCTTCGTGAACATGTCCAACAGGTTCTCCTGAGAGGTACACTGCTCTAGAGTAATCTCCTGAGCTTCTCGCAGATTAAGTGGTACTGGATCTCGATGTGCTTCATCCGAGCGTGGAACACTCAATTCTTGGCGATGTCCAAGGCTGACTAGTTGTCCATGCGAAGACATGTCGGAGTATCTTGCAAAACACCAATGTTGGATAATAAATGTCGAAGCCAAATGGCCTCACATGCTACAAAGCTGGATGCTTGGTACTCGGCCTTGGTAGATGATAGTGCAACTGTAGGCTGCTTCTTACTTGCCCAAGAGATAGGTCTTGAGCCAAGCAAGAATATATACCTAGAAGTAGACCATCGAGAATCAGGATCACCAGCCCAATCAAAATCTGAATATCTGACGAGCTCAATGCCCCCTATGTACCAAAGACCATGATGTCGGGTAAGGGCAAGGTAGCGAAGTAGTCTCTAAGCAGCATCCCAATGAGTCAGACGAGGCTGATGTGCAAATTGACCGAATATACCAATTGCATAAGAAATATCTGGTCTAGTGTTGGCAAGATAGAGTAATGAGCCAACAAGTTGTCGATAGGTATGCACATCCACAAGTGATGAAGAGTCCTCTAGTGTAAGCTTGATGTTTGGATCAAGTGGTGTAGAAACTCAGCAACACTGGTCCATGTTATATCTAGAAAGTAGATCAGAGCAGTACTTCTTCTGAGATAGAAATATACCTTCTTTTGTTTGCCAAACTTCCATACCCAAGAAGTAGTGTAGTAATCCAAGATCTATCATAGATTACTCAAGATGAAGCTGTGTGATGATAAACTGGATGCGTTCTTCATCTGAGCCTGTCAAGATCAAGTCATCTACATAGAGAATGATGGTGGCTACTAAAGACTCTTTTTGATAGATGTAGAGGTTTGTTGGGAGAAATGGTTGGATGCACTCAGAAGATTGAATTGATGCTGCTAATCCTGCTTTGCACCAGCCCTTAGTGACTCCAGATATGATTAGTAGACTCCTTGAGCTTCCAAATGATACCAAAATATGCTATATGTACTTTGGAAAAAGTTTGAGTAATGACTTGATCAAAACAGATAATTTTGTAAATCACAAAGCTCAAAAACTTCCTATTTTTGTCTTGATACCTGCTCAGTCTTTCACTCAGTATGACCAGTACAGTTACAATTGGCAAAATTCCTTCTAGAGATATTCTATTAGCTTAGTAAGCTACCATTTTCAAGTGGAATGAGATAAAATGATAGACTATACTTTGAGAAAGAAGTTTAGCAAAATTATATGTACCCCCGACTTTTTAGGAAATCTGCAGAAGAATACCAGAGATCACCTCGAGCGAGATTTCTCTGAGATGGCTAATCCCTTGACCTTGAAATTTTGTAGGCCTGTAGTTTGCTTGGAGCTGGTTCCAATGTGCTTTGAATCACCTGATTTGGATAAGTAGATCCTGGGATATGCCCTGTTGAAGTTGACAGACTTGAAGTAGATGACTCAGAGAATCAGAAATAATGAATGTGTATACTTCTATTGATTGATGTAGTTGTACAATCTCATTAGCATGAAAAGCATAGCTAAATGAGGTGTTGTGGTGTAGGCTATGAAGTAGCACTAACACAAACAGAGTTACAATGATAAAATGCCTCGGGAAGTGAGCTGAAGTGAGAGACACACCCGCGACTTTTTTCCTTCATCTTTTATAGAGGTTGAGTGATCATTTGAATTTTGAAATTCAAATCTAAGCTCCCTAGAATCTCTCCTCTAAAAGTAGGGAGATATTCTCTCCAATTACACCATCCAAATTCCACGACTAATCAAGTAAGTAAGTGATTACATGTGAATGTCAAGTCATATAGACTTTTACAATGAGTAAAATGTAATAACACATAGGCAAGTGTTCCTATGGTTCTAGCTTCACATAGTGATATTCTTCAAGGGTTCCAAGCCAAAGGTGAAGGCTTGATTTGCACCAACAGCTCCCCCTCAAGCCAAGCACTTTGGCTTAAGTCTTCATCTTCAATCTTCAATCACATCCTGCAATCCAATCATGGATTTGAATTTGCATAGCTTGTTTCCATCCAATGCTTTAATGAGTAAATCTGCACATTGCATATTAGTAGACATATAAGTCAACTGAATGTCTTTACTAAGCAACCTCTCTCACATAGTGGTAATGAACCTCTATGTGTTTGGTTCTAGCATGATATATTGGATTAGCTGCAAGGTGAAGAGAGCTTGTGTTATCTCCAAAGATAATTGGAGGTCTAGTGTATAGACCTAACTCTGTATACAAAAGTTTCAACCACATAGCTTCTTGAGTGGCATTGGCAAGCCCTCTATACTCTGCTTCAGTGGATGACAATGCCACTGTAGGTTGCTTCTTGGATGACCAAGAAATAGGTTTATCTCTTGCAAAACATATGTATCCTGATGTGCTCCTCCTATCATCCTTGCATCCTGCCCAATCTGCATCTGAATATACTTTAATGTCAATATCTGATGTATAAGGAAAGTACAAACCATGGTTCTGAGTTCCCTTCAAATACTTCAAGATCTTCTTTGCTGCCTCTAGGTGAGGTACCCTTGGTTTGTGCATGAATTGGCTTAGCACACTAACTCCATATGCCATGTCAATTCTTGTTAAGGTAGCATAATTCAAACTACCAACCATACTTTGGTATCCTGTAATGTCTTGGATTTCATCACCTTCATGAGCACTAAGCTTTAGGTTGACTTCCATTGGAGTAGTTGATACTTTAGCATCCTGCAAGCCAAACTTCTTGACCATATCCTGTACATACTTCTTTTGAGTGATATATATACCTGAGTTGGTGTAGACTAACTCAAGACCTAAGAAGTATTTCAATGATCCAAGATCATTGATCTTGAATTCCTTCATCATCTGTCCTTTGATGTGTCTAATCCCACTGACATCATTACCTGTAATGATGATGTCATCAACATAAACACACAAGTAGATTACCTCTGTACTACTTCTCTTTATGAACAGAGAAGTATCAGCTTTGCTCATCATAAATCCTTGATCTTGGAGGTAAGTTGTCAACCTGTAATTCCATGCTCTAGGTGCCTGCTTCAAACCATATAGAGCCTTCTTCACTCTACAAACATAGTTTACCTTCTTGGGATCTTCATAGCCAGGTGGTTGTGACATGTAGACTTCTTCAGATATCCATCCATTCAAGAAAGCATTCTTGACATCTAATTGGTACATGTTCCAATTCTTGGATGCAGCTACACTCACTAGTACTCTGATGGTTGGCATCTTAGCCACAGGAGAAAATGTCTCCTCATAATCTATGCCTTGGGTTTGTGCAAAACCCTTGGCAACCAACCTAGCTTTGTACCTGTTTATTGTTCCATCAGAATTCCTCTTTAGCTTGTAGATCCATCTGGATCCTATCACCTTCATAGAGTCTTTCTTGGGTACCAAGTCCCAAGTATCACTCTCCTTGAGAGCTTCCATTTCTTCATCCATAGCTCCTTTCCATTCTGGTTTGGTGATTGCTTCTTCATAAGTACCTGGTTCTTCATTCAACAAATCCTTTGCAAGATATACAGAATGCTTGGTTACAAGAGAAGTATCATACCCATATCTGATAGGCTTCTTACTTTCTCTCTGAGATCTCCTCATTGCTTGAGTTGAGGATTCTGGTATATCCTCTAGCTTCTTCATCTTCATCTTTCCTTTGGATTTCCATGCCTTGAATTCCTCAAGGTTAATTGTATCATCATCATCTGAACTTGAGTCTTCTTTCTGGATTGGTTCCTCCTTGGTGAGCCTTGGGAAGTCTTCTTCCATATCATAGGGTAGGCTAACCTTCCTGCATTCATTCTCCTACTCCATTTTGTTCAGGTGAGTACCTTGTGGTTATCTCCCTCTTGATGCCTCTTTCCTGCACGAAATCTTCAAACTCATTTGAGAAGTATTCTCCTCCACCATCTGACCTTAGCCTTTTCAAGCTTCTTCCTGTTTGGTTTTCAACAAGTGCAAGATACCTCTTGAAACAATTAAACACTTCATCTTTATGCTTCATAAAGTATAAGATAGTCCACCTGCTATAGTCATCAATGAAGGACACATAATACCTTGATCCTGAAATAGAAGGATCCTTGTTAGGTCCCCAAACATCTATGTGTACCAAGTCTAGGTAGTCTTCATGCATGAAACCTTTCCTTGAATAGGGCAACCTGTGAGACTTACCAAACTGACATGCTCCACAATTGTAAATCATGTGTTGCTTGGATACATTAGGTATTTTATTGATCCCTGCACATTTGCTTTAGGGTTCTTTCACCTATGTGCCCTAACCTCTTGTGCCATATTTCTAACTCTGAAAGTGTTTGATCCTTGTAATTGTATAAAGCAATATTTTTTGTGTCTTCTAGCTCAAAAGTAAACAATCTACCTGATTTCTCCCCTTTGGCAATTCTTTTGAAACCATGTCTTGGGTCCTCCACATATGCTCCATGTTGAGTGAACCTGACCTGCAAACCTTTCTCCACAATCTGACCAACACTCATTAGATTCTTGGTGATGGTTGGTACATAGAGTACCCTGCTCAATAGATTCTGGTTACCATCACATGTCTTTACATTTCCAATCTTTACAACAGAGTGTTTAGTATCATCACCTGTCTGTACCTGATGTTTACCCTTGGGTTCTTCCAAATCAGAGAGTTGTGCCACATTACTAGCTACATGGTTAGAACATCCTGAGTCAATATAAAATAAATGATCATCATTTGTACCTGCCTTGGAGGTCATATTCATGATCAATAGGGAGTCATCTTGCTCCTCTGTGTAGTTGTTGTAATCCCTTCTGTTTCTGAATCCACCTTGGTAGTTACCATTGTGGTTGTGGTTGTAATTGTTGTTGTATTGATTGTTGTATCCATTGTAGCCTTGGTGTTGGTTGAACCTGTCTCTACGTTGAGAGTATCCACCTCTTTGATAGCCTCTTCCTCTCTGATTCTTGTAGTTCTTGTAGCATTCATCTGTGGTATGATTGGACAATCCACAAATGTTGCATGGTGATGAGTTGTAGGGTCTCCCCCTACCTGACTTACCTCCTCTGCCTCTTCCTCTTGAGGATCTACCTCTCCCTGCATAGTTTGCTTGGGAGGTAGAACCTTCTTCATCAACCTTCTTACTTTTATCTTTATCTTGAACTTTCTTATCAGTATATAGAGCAGAGGGGTTGTTACCTTTTGATTGATCTCCTGCCTTTGTAAACTTTGCTTCATGTGTGAATAGTTGGCCCATGAGTGTTGTGAGATCTGGGGTATGCATGTCCATTTAGAGGTCCATTGCAGTGGTGAAGCTTTCCCACTTATCATCTGCCTTGAGTCCATTTGTTACTTGCCTGACTATTTGCTCCTCTTCAATCTCCTCTCCAATGCTTGCTAATTGGTCTGCCACATCTTTAATCTTGGTCACATACTCTGAGACTGATTGCTTGGGCTTCTTCCTAAGGGTTGTGAATTCAATCCACAGTTGATTCTTCCTGGCCCTTGTGTTGGAAGAGAAATATGTTGACAAGGTTTCCCAAGTCTCTTGGGAAGTCTTACAGTTCCTTATATGAGGTAAAAGGAAATCAGATATAGAGTTAAGAAGGTAAGACCTTGCCAAAGCATCCTTTGCACACCATTGGTTGAGCCTCTCTTGTTCATCCTTGGTGGGTAGTCCTCTAGCTTTGAATGAGGGCAATTCCTCATCTCCTGATATGAATCCAAACAAGCTTCTTCCTTGTAGATAGGTCTTCATTCTCAGAGACCAAGCTTGGTAATTGTTCCTATCCAATTTCTCAATGAATGAAGGAAAACCATCTCCCATTGTTACCTTGTTTGCTCTGATACCACTGTTGGGAGAAATGGTTGGATGCACTCAGAAGATTGAGTTGATGCAGTTAATCCTACTTTGCACCAGCCCTCAGTGACTCCAGATATGATTAGTAGACTCCTTGAGCTTCCAAATGATACCAAAATATGCTATATGTACTTTGGAAAAAGTTTGAGTAATGACTTGATCAAAACAGATAATTTTGTAAATCACAAAGCTCAAAAACTTCCTATTTTTGTCTTGATACCTGCTCGGTCTTTCACTCAGTATGACCAGTATAAATACAATTGGCGAAATTCCTTCTAGAGATATTCTATTAGCTTAGTAAGCTACCATTTTCAAGTGGAATGAGATAAAATGATAGACTATACTCTGAGAAAGAAGTTTAGCAAAATTATATGTACCCCCGACTTTTTAGGAAATCTGCAGAAGAATACCAGAGATCACCTCGAGCGAGATTTCTCTGAGATGGATGATCCCTTGACCTTGAAATTTTGTAGGCGTGTAGTATGCTTGGAGCGGGTTCCAATGTGCTTTGAATCACTTGATTTGGATAAGTAGATCCTGAGATATGCCCTGTTGAAGTTGACAGACTTGAAGTAGATGACTCAGAGAATCAGAAATAATGAATGTGTATACTTCTATTGATTGATGTAGTTGTACAATCTCATTAGCATGACAAGCATAGCTAAATGAGGTGTTGTGGTGTAGGCTATGAAGTAGCACTAACACACACAGAGTTACAATGATAAAATGCCTCGGGAAGTGAGCTGAAGTGAGAGACACACCCGCGACTTTTTTCCTTTATCTTTTATAGAGGTTGAGTGATCATTTGAATTTTGAAATTCAAATCTAAGCTCCCTAGAATCTCTCCTCTAAAAGTAGGGAGATATTCTCTCCAATTACACCATCCAAATTCCACGACTAATCAAGTAAGTAAGTGGTTACATGTGAATGTCAAGTCATATAGACTTTTACAATGAGTAAAATGTAATAACACATAGGCAAGTGTCCCTATGGTTCTAGCTTCACATAGTGATATTCTTCAAGGGTTCCAAGCCAAAGGTGAAGGCTTGATTTGCACCAACAAGGTTAGCATCAGCATTGCTTCTGTGAAATCCCTTGTCTTCAAAGAACTTGTGAATCTTTTCATACCAAGCCTTG
>CM035438.1:142569925-142599925 GCA_020310875.1 Ceratopteris richardii
TATATATATATATATATATATGAGTATATGATCGTATTAGGAGAGAGAGATGAAATATAGATGAATAGATGTTGAGTATTGGATGTATCATCCATCAGATGTATTAAGAGTTGAATAGAAAGAATGTTTAGAGAATTGCGTGTCGATCTTTTCTCTAGTTCTCCTTCTGTGTTTGATTTTATTAGAAATCCTTTTGTACACATCTAATTCCTTAGTTAATCTATCTATGGTTAAATTTTGAGAGTCCAATTGCAAACAGGCTGAAGCGATTTTGTGTAGGAACATTCATATGTGAGAAAGTATTGAGTGTCTTCTGAAACAGGTGCAATTTCAATGGTCAAAGAAATGGTCAGTTCTTAGTGCACAGTGTAAAGTTTTGCACAAATGAGGAGTCAAACTCTAAGTTGGAAGGTAAGCCATCTATGGCTAAAATCATTTGCTTAAACGGGTTCTAGTTTTGGAGAGCCATGTGTTAGAAGTTGCAGGTGTCAAAGTCGACTCTGCAAGAAGGTAGTTTCAGATATAGGTAGATTGTTTGAAACAAATGATCAATCAATGAGTCAATAATGTGCAGCAGACTTTTTTGTGAAATGAATTTCTTCAGAGTTAGCTAAATTCTTGATAGTTTGGTGCTTGTCTTCCAAAATTGGTTGGAGTTTAAAGTTATTCTTGATATACAAGTTGTCTAACATCAAGGATAGCTTGTTTTTTTGGAAATTAACACTCTCCATCAGTGGTATCAGACTAGGAGTTATCAAATTGAGAAAAGGAAGACCCCGACTGCTGCAGACATACAAATTTCACATCTTGAAGGATCAAAAGGATAAAGTGTGAAAGAAAGACTGAAGGAAGACACATAAATGTTATCAAAAGGATCAGAAGGAGCAACATTCAAAGCTAAGGTACATTCATTCCTTATAAGGATTAAAGATTTGATAGTACAGGTGAAGAAAGGATGGGAGATAGTCTCCAAATTGAGAAGTTGGATAGAGAGAACTATCCAGCTTGGTCTATGAGAATGGAAGCTCATCTTATGAGCAAAGATCTGATGGGATACATCACAGGAGAGGAAGAAAAGCCAGAGTTTAAAGATCCTAGTGTTCCAACTAGGGAGGAGCTTGCAGATATAAAGATTTGGATGAAGAAGGATGCTCAAGCAAGGAGCATAATGTACATGGCAGTAAATGATTATTTGCTTCCTCATACCAAAGGACTTGAAAGTGCAAGTGACATATGGAATGCTTTGGAAGAGCATTTTCAGAATACAACCAAATGAAGGAAAGCTTCATTATGGGCAGAGCTTACTACATTTAAGAAGAAGGCTTCACAATCAATATCTGATTATGTGACAAAGATGAAAGACATTGTTGATTCTTTAGGTGCAATTGATGAAGATATTGAAGAAGATAAGTTGGTAAGACAAATTCTCACAGGGCTAAGAGGAGATGAGAAGTGGAAGCCTTTTATTTTGTCAATAGAACTTTCATTAGATCATTTCACTTCTGATTTGAATCAATTGTTAGGACATATGCTAACTTTTGAGAATGATATCAAAAGAGATGTTGATAAGAGTGCAGGTCATGCAATGTATTCTAAAGACAAGAAGAAAGCTGGCAAAGGAAAGCAACAATCAGTTGAAGATGAAGGTACTCCAAGTCAAGCAAACTTCCTAAGAGGAAGAGGAAGTGGCAGGAGTAGAGGAAGAGGCAGAAATAACAAAGATAATATCAAAGATTGTTGGATATGTGGTAAGACCAATCATCTATCTCATGATTGTTGGCATAATAATCAAAGCAATGGTAACTTTAATCAGAATTTTAGTCAAAGAGGAAGAGGTGGCAGATATGAGAGAGGAAACCTCAGAGGTAGAGGTGGTAGGAATTCGTTTGGAAGAAGTGGAGGAAGAAACTTCCAAAATCAATCCTATAATAACACCTACTACAATTATGCATCAGATAAGAAAGAAGATTCAACTCTTATTATGAATGCAACATGTGAAGCCTCACATGAAGACATGAGAGTATTTTATATTGACTCAGGATGTAGCAATCATCTGAGTGGAAACATTGCTTTGATGACTGATCTAGACCATAAGGCAATTAATCACATAGTTCAAATAGGTGATAATACAAAGCATAAAGTAAAGTCAATTGGTTCAGTTAAAGCCAAAGATGGAAGTACTCTCTTGAATAAGGTTCTGTATGTTCCTACAATTCCAAAGAACTTGATTAGTGTAGGACAAATTGTGGAAAAAGGATATGAGGTAAGGTTCACTAATGATGGAGTTTATGTTGAAGACCCTAGTCAAGGGTATAAACAAATTGTTATAGGAAAGAAGGAAGGAAGGCTCTTCACATTAAAGATACAATGTAATATTGGACCTGCTATGTTCAATTATGGAGAGCAAAAGGTGTCTCAATTGGATATTTGGCATAAAAGACTTGGACACTTTAATGAAAGAGGTATCAAAGAAATGGTTAACAATGGTTCAGTACTTGGATTGCCTAATGTTGCAGATCAACACATGACATACAGATGTGAAGCATGTTAGTTAGGTAAGGCTCATAAGCAACCATATAATAAGCATGGTTTTATGTATTCAGAAAGACTTGAATTGGTACATACAGATGTGTGGGGTCCTTCAAAGGATTTCAGTATAAATGGTTCAAGACAAGTCAGAAGTGTTTAATACATTCAAACACTATCATGCATATGCAGAAAGAATTACAGGTCAAAAGTTGAAGAGACTAAGGTCAGATGGAGGGGGAGAGTATTTCTCTAATGAGTTCGGTGATTATTTATGGAATGCAGGTATAAAGAGAGAGGTTACTTGCACGTACTCTCCTCAACAAAATGGGGTAGCAGAAAGAAGAAACAGAACTCTTGTTGAGTTTGCAAGATCAATGATGAAGGAGAAAAATTGTCCTAATTATTTGTGGGCTGAGGCTATAAACACAGCCACATATTTGGTCAATAGGTTTCCATGTAAAGCTTTGCAGGGTATGACACCATATGAAGCTTCGTGGGCCCTAAGAGACCTACCTTGGATCATTGTAAAATATTTGGATGCTTGGCATATGCATATGTGCCATCTCAATTGAGGCATAGATTGGAACCTAAAGTAGAGAAGTATGTATTCATTGGCTATCATGACAAGCAGATGGGTTATAGGTTGTGGAGTCCATCCACAAAGCAATTCCTTGTGTCTAAGGATGTTACATTTGATGAGCAAGGTACTTGGTATGCAGGAACACGTAATGTTTATGCAGATGTTGAAGAAGTTGTGAATCAAAAGAAAGGTAAATCAAAGGTTCAGATATTTGATGAAGAGGAGATCAATGAAGTACAAAATGAAGTTGAAGATGTGCTAAGGTTTGATCTATAATGTGATGAACTAGAAACTTCAAGAAGTGGAGAACTCAGAAGGTCATCTAGGCACAAATGGAAACCTACAAGGTATAGCTATGATACTTCATTCTTGGCTACTAAAGATTATGCTTACATGTTAAAAGCAGATGAAGATACATCCACATATGATGAAGCTAAAGGGAAGAAGAATTGGGAAAAAGCTATGCAGGAGGAATATGATGCATTGATGGAAAATGAGACTTGGGATTTGGTTCCTAAACCAAATAGTCAGAAGATCATTGGATATAAATGGGTCTACAAAACAAAAAGGTTTGCAGATGGAAGTGTATCTAGGTACAAAGCCAGGCTAGTTGTAAAGGGATATGCACAGACATATGGTGTGGACTATGATGAAACTTATAGTCCTGTTGCAAAAATGGCAACCATAAGGACTCTCATAGCAATTGCTGCTTGCAAAGGTTGGAAATTATCTCAATTAGATGTAAAGAATGCATTTTTGAATGGTTATATTTCAGATGAAGTTTATATGGAACTACCAGATGGTTTCAAAGATCAAGTGTATCCAAATTATGTGTGTAAGCTCAAGAGAGCTTTGTATGGGTTGAAGCAAGCCCCAAGGGCATGAAATTATGGGCTTGTAAAGTTCTTAAAGGAACTTGGATTTCAAGCATCAAAGCCAGATAGTAGCTTGCTAGTTAAAGCAAGTGAGGATGATTTATTTATGTTTGTATTTATGTTGATGACATACTACTTATAGGAACAGATGACAAAGGTATACACATGATTAAGAAGCAGATGAGAATTCAAAATCACTGATTTGGGAAATTTGTCATTCTTTTTGGGAATGGAGATTTCATATACTCAACATCGAGTATATGTAACTCACGAAAGGTATGTGAAAAATTTGCTAACCAAATTTAAAATGGAAGATTGCAGGATAGCACCAACTCCAATGGAAGTGAATCATAGATTGAGTAGATATGGAGGAGAAGAATTCAAAGATATGAAGCTTTATCAGAGTTTGGTGGGTAGCCTGATTTATGCTACATTAACAAGACCTGACTTATCACATGCAGTTGGAGTTCTATCTCTGTTCATGCATTGTCCTAGAAAGGAACGTATGATTGCAGGACAAAGAGTACTTAGGTACATCAAGGGCACACTTAAATAAGGTTTGTATTATGGATTTACTTTAGATACAAGAGTCAAGATATATAGTGATGGAGATTGGGCAGGTAATTCTGATGATAGAAGATCAACACATGGATATTTGTGTTATGTGGGAGATAAGTTAGTTTCATGGTGTTCTAAGAAGCAACATACAGTTGCTTTATCATCTACAGAAGCAAAATACAAAGGCATGGTAGAAGCTGCAAAGGAAGTAATATGGTTAAAGACTCTTATTGTGGCAGATTGATGGTGAGATTCTCTATTTCTGCCAAGTACAAGCTGAACCAGATCTTTTTTGGTGGAATTGTGAAGCGTCTTGGGTGGGGAAAGGGAAGTTATGCATGATCGTTCGTAGGTGGAGAGTGATGGTTGGTGTCATTGCTACCATGTCCTTCAATTTGTTGAGATCCTTGTGCTTCATCCTGCTTGGAATCATTGTTTCTTTCTCAATCGGAATATGCATACCTTGCATATTCAATGCTTCTCGTACTAGGTTGAGGGTCAGTTTGAATCTTTTGAGCTCGTGGCCTGGTGTCAATGAGGGTAGTACAAAGGTACTATCGCCTCCTTTAGCCCTGCTAGGGGTGATGGTACTAATAAAGTAGGAACAACGTAGGAAATCTGGCTTAGGTAAATGTGCCCGGAAATAACCATCCAAGCTTGCTTTGGTCCATACCGATCGCATTACTTCTGCATTCTGATACTTCTCAAATTCGTGGGTAAAGAAATGATATCGTCCCCATTTTCCATTAAACTCAAGTTCTGCCTCCCAAAAGTAGGTGCCATTTCCCAATGGCCCTGTGACATCACTGAACCAATGTGCGTGTTTTCCCACTTGAGAAGTGTGCCCCTGAGGCGGGTCCTGAATAGGAAGCACATGCACCACTCTAAGTTCTTGAGGTCTCTCAGTGAGTTGTGGCTCTAGAAGGAGGGTTTCAATGTCCACTATCTGGGCACTAGACCTTGCCTAAGAACTGGTGCCTCTGGTTTCTGCCATGTTACAGCTTGCTCGCTAGTTTTGTGAGAATATAGAAGCATGCGTTAACATTGTAAAGGACAAGGTAGAACAATTTTTATTCCCGTTACAACATTAACATGAAGTGAATGATGAGTTAGTCGATTAGTGAGTGCTCGATAATTGTGTGTGTTGTTAGTCCTATGAGCTAAGTGAAAAGATGTAGTGTGAGAATGATGCAGTTAATAGGTGGAGATGAATGTACAAATGGGATCGGGGGGTTTATTACAAGATTTGGGTTGCCAAACGGAGTGGATGGGTTTTGGTTTTGATTTTGTGGAAACTCTCGAGGGCTTTATAAGAGTATCCACTTGGAAATGAGACTTTTTAGGAACCCATTTACAAGTGATTTTGCTCGTGTTCATGGGAAAATATATATTTGTGTGTATCAAATAAAAGGGGGCTTCGGTAGTTCGAGTGAGTGAACCATGTCGTGCATGGTGTGATCTGTGTGTAGCTACTTGAGCCCGCAAGCAAGCCTAGCACCCAAATTTGTCTGGATTGTGGGTCAACCTTCATCGACTTCTTGGGTACCCAGATAGATTTTACTTTTACAGAAGAATTCTTGGAGGACTTCTTATTAGTGTCTGGTCGTTGATCTCTAATAGGAAGTTGAGCTAGTTGTTGTGGCTTGACCGTAGTAGGATGCTTGCCTTTCCATACCCACATTTGTTTTGGTGGCTGGGACACCTTGCTTCGTACTTTCTTTTGGCTTTGAGCATAGGTAGTCTGCTTCTTCTGCATCACATTTGCCTCTAGTTGCTGCATCCCAATGGCCTTTGGAAAAGAAGGGAGTTCCATCATATCCTTCACTTCTTCGTTGAGATAATTATCCCTCTGCATCACATAGTTTTGGACAAGAATAGCATTGTCATCTTTAAGTGTACTCCTCGAAGGACCAAGAGTGTGTGCCTTTCCTAGTTCCTTGAGTGCTCCATTATCTAACTCAACTGTAATGCGACTTTGATTTACCCATACCTGAAGAAGTCCACTTCTTAGGTTTAGGTTGACTGCATGATCATAGATCCAGTCTTGACCCAAAATAAGAGGCTCAGTGAGATCCTTGTCTTGGCACACTAGCACTTTAACTTTCGTTAATAGCACATCTTGAAAGTAGAGGGGAAGTTCCACCTCGCCCATGCAAGGGGTTTCCAGACCTCCCAACCCTATGAGATAGGCTTCTATAGGATTGACACTCAAGTTCAACTCTTGACAGTAAGAAAGTTTAACAGCGCTAGTGGCTGCTCCTGAGTCAATCAAGGCTCTTACAGTCCTTGCACTCGTTCCTTGTCCTATCTCTAAAGTCACAAAAGGACGTCGATCAATTATTCTATGAGAGCTAATACCTGAAACTTCAGACATAGCCATGTGATATCCTGGTTGTGCAGAGTCATCTGTCCTAGGCTGATCTCTACCATGTCTTCTCAATTTCATTCTTCAGATGCGTTCCAAAGCTTCTGCCTGTGCCTCTTCTCGAATTCGTTTTTCTTCTTCCTTGCGTTTCTTAGCGGTGTTGAGTCTATTTAGCATCTCTTCACTCAGGGGTTCTTGATATAACTTGACTCTACGTCCGCTTATGTAATTAGGAAGAATATCCCCTTCTAAAGTGGCTAGTTGTACCGCTCCACTAGTTGAAATCCTATTGATGATCATGGGTCCATAACCACGCTTCTCTAATTTTCTCGCATGTTGCTTCAACGTGTAGACTAAAACTAGGTCTCCGGATTTCAAGCCCTTATCCTTAACATGGGCATCAAAGTACGCCTTCTGTTGTTTCTTAGCTGCATATATCCTTGCGGCAGCCCTCAGTCTTGTTTCTCCTAATCGCTCCAGATCGAAGATTCTAGAGGAGAGCTCATGGCCTGTCCAATCATGCTCTTGTGCTACTTTCAATGTAGGTATCAAGAAGTCCAACGGTAGCACTGCATTCTGGCCAAATACCATCTGAAAGGGTGTGGCTTGGAGTACCGTTTAATAGGCAACTCGGTATGCCCAAACAGCATGGTGTACCTGTTTGTCCCAATCAGAGCGTTTATTATTCACTAATTTGGTGAGCACATTGCATAGAATCTTGTTTGTGCTTTCGGCTTGCCCATTAGCTTGTGGATGGTAGGGAGCAGACTTCTTGTGTATAACCAAGAACTCTTGGAGAAGATTTTTGATAGCTTCATTCAAAAAGTGAGTCCCTCTATCACTGACTAGCTCTATAGGTAGCCCGTATCTTGTGAATACATTCTCAAATAAGAACTTAGCCATCGTTTGAGCATCAGTCTTCATGGTAGCTTTCACTTCTACCCACTTGGTTAGATAGTCTGTGGCCACAATGATATATTCAACATGTGAGCCCTTAGTTGGGGGATTAATAGGACCAACAAAGTCTATTCCCCATTTAGAGAATGCTCGTCCACCTAGCATAGGTTTCAGGTGCATCTCATCTTTACGTATAGGATGCTGAGTTTGCTGACAGACATCACACCGCTTCACATAGGTATGTGCATCCATGTGAAGAGTCGGCCACCAAAGACCTACAAATAGTATAGCCTTGATCACCTGATCTGGTCCAAAATGTCCTCCTGCTACACCTTGGTGAGCAGCTTCTAGGATTTTAAGGTATTCACTCTCATGAACACATAATCTGAGGTAACCATCTTTACCACTCTTGTATAGATTATCACCAATGAGTGAGTAGTCTAGGGATTCTTGTTCTAAACTTCTTTTCCTAGCCAATGTCATATCTTGAGGAAATGTTTTCGTCCTCAGGAAGGCTACTAGTGGTTCACTCCAATCTCGCACTATGGACACTTGATTAAGAGTGGCATGCTCCACTGGTGGTTTGGTGCAACAGATCGGGCATTCCTTGCACACTTTATGGACATCAGCCTGCATAGTCGGCTTGTGCACTCCTAGTCTCCTCAATGTCTATAAGGTTCTTTGTCTTGAATAGTGTTGCTCTAATGCACCTACATGTGCTAATTGCAACCACTTAGTGTAGTCGTCCTCTTCCACACAACAAGCCAATATCCCTTGATCTTTCTGTTTGTATATACTTCCCGCCATGATATGGTACTTCTGGGCTTTTACTACCTCCCTATCTTGAGTGTTTATGATTGGGTGGTTAGGCCCGTATGTCAATATTGGCACCAATGGCTTAGCCCGCTGAGGTACAACTTCCAAATTAAACAAGTATGCATCAGGAATATCATCTAATACTCCTTGTGGGGCCTCTCCGGATGTGAGCCTAGAAAGATGGTCAGCTCTCAAATGAGTTTTACCTTTCCTTACCACTACCTCAAAGTCATATTCCATTAGTAAGAGAAACCATCTTACTAATCTACCTGTATTGCATGGTTTGTTTACGAGATATAACAATGCTTGATGGTCAGTAAAAAATTTAAACTTATTTGCAAGCAAATAGTGTCTAAACTTCTTAACCGCATATACCATGCCTAATCCTTCTCTCTCAGTAGTGGTATAATTTTTTTCAGCTGCATTCAACTGTCTACTAGCATAGGCAATGGGAAGATCCAAATTACCTTCACCAGTAGGTTGTGCTAACACACACCCAATAGCATAATTGGATGCATCTACGTGAACATGAAAGGGCTTATTCCAATCTGGTGTGGTCAAGATTGGTGCTAAAAACAATCTTCTTTTGAGTTCGTTGAAAGAGTTTTCACATTCATTGGTCCACTCAAAGTTAGTCAAAAGTCCATATAGAGGCTTTGCTATGATGGCATACATGTGTATAAACCATCGGTAATAACCGCAATGCCCCATGAAATCTTGTACTTCCTTGACATTCTTTGGCCTAGGTAGCTCTGCAATAGCTCTAACTTTTTCCTTGTCTGTAGATATGCCATTCTTTGACACTATGTGTCCTAGAATCTTGCCCTGCCTGACCATGAAAACACACTTTTCTGGGTTCAAGCAGACTTGATATTCTCTACATTTGTCAAAGATTTGCCTGAGTTCTGGTATATGTGTTTGTCTAATGTTGGAATGAGCACAAAGATCATCAACATAGACCTCTAAATTCTTCCTCAGAAACTCTTTAAATACATGACACATCAGTCTCTGGAAGGTAGCGGGTGCATTGGTAAGCCCAAATGGCATTACTCTAAAGGCAAATATGCTCCACTCTGTGGCAAAAGCCGTGTTATGATGATCTTCTGGTGCGATGGCTACTTGATTGTAGCCCGAAAATCCATCAAGGAAGCTGTACACTTCCTTGCCTACTACTCTTTCTAGTAGATGCTCAGTGATAGGAAGAGGATAGTTATCTCGGATAGTGGCTGCATTAACCTTCTTCAAGTTAATACACACACGTAACTTCCCATTCTTCTTGGGCACTACTACGATGGGGGATACCCACTCTGTGTGCTCAATTTCATAGATGAATCCAGCTTCCACCAGTCTATCTATCTCCTCCTTGATCTTAGCAGCATAGTTATCGTTATAGGTGTATGGCTTCTGCTTGGATGGTTTGGTATGTGAGGTCATGGGAATTGTGTGTGAGCATATGTCAGGATCAACACCTTTCAAATCCTTGTAACTCCAAGCAAATACATCTCTGTACTCCCTTAGCAAGGCTATCAACTCCTGCTCTTCTTCTTCCATCAGGTCATGTCCTATGTAAGTGCATCTCTCTTCTCCTTCTTCTAGGGCTACCACTATTTTCTTGGTGGTTTCTTTGTTGTCATAGGCCTCTACTGACTGTGCCTCGCATTTAGGAATTCTTATCATGACTCTCCTATCATCTATCTCATACTTTTTAAATTTTTCATGGACCTCAAACAAAGATTCTTCCTCTTTTGGTGTGACTGCTCTCTTCTTTCTTTTCTTGCCTTCACTCTTGGTGACCACTTGTGTGGTTAATCTCACCTCGTTCATAATTTCTGTGTCTCTGAGGGTGAGCTTCTACCTCATAGAAGTATTCCTCATCTGATGCAAAGGGTGGGTCCATAATGATTGACCCTAGATCGGATTCACTTGCATCCTCAAATGCATCAGAGCTAGGTTCGCATTCTTCTAGAACTGCATCTCCCATGATTGGTTCTATTGAGAAGACTGAAATGACATAGCCATCCTCATAACAGTGGGGTGTCCATTGTTCGTCATTGATGGCTACATCCATTGTTGCTAAAATTTTTGCCCAGCCGTGAGGTTCAAATTCTTCATCAAGAAATACCACAGGTGCATAGGCTGGGTCTTGAATTGATCTATGTGTCTCTTTTGCACCTATCTCTCTGGCTTTCTCTCTCTTCTCTTCTTCTACTGCTACTTTACACATCCATAAGTGTGTGTCTTCATGCATCCATGAGGATCCTGATCCTATGGAATGCACTGACTCTGTATCATCTTTGGCTCTGTGGATGGGATTCCATTGGATAGGAGGGACATCTCTATGAGAATAATCCTTGAGATTCACTTTGGTCGTAACACCTAAGTGTTGCAGATACAAGGAATTGGTTCCCCAATCCTGTACCACTTGCAACTGTCGCATAAATGGTCTTCCCAAAATAATCTCATAGGCATGGTTCTTGCTAAAATCACAGATAGCAAATGTGTGCTCAAACTCTACACCACATGTAGTGAGAGTTATTCCTTCTAGCAAACCTAAGGGTCTCTCTATGTGACCATCAGCCATTTGCAATTTCATTCTCGTTGGCCTGAGTGCTGGTTTGCCCCAATGCTTCCATAGGGAAGTGATCGCAATTGCAACTCCGGCACCTGAGTCTAGAATTGCCTTGGTTGTGTACCCCTGATGGGTAATGGGAAGATAGGTGTTTCCTTCTTCTCCTTCACTCATGTCTCCTGTCTTATCCAAGGGTATTTCTAGCACTGTTCTATGGGATCCTACCTGGGAACGAGGTTTCACTACTGCTGGCACTTGATTGGCTACATGTTCCCATAACTCTGGCCTAACTTTGAGTAGCTCTTCTAAAGTGAGGTTGCACTGCACTTTAGTATTCTTTACTACCTCCGTATTTTTAGGTATGACTGAGTCTTCATTTTGTACCATGATCGGGGGTGTTCTCATACAAGTGGACTTAGCTTCCCATGGGCCTGTGAAGTGGGGTAATTCATGTAAAGAATTAGACTCAAAGTCTGATCTCTCTTGAGATTGGGCACTCTCCAGCTCTCCATAAATGGAAGGAATGTCTTGTGGGAATTGGTCATGCGCATCATCCACAAGTTCAATGGGAGGAGGGAATTCACTTTCTTTAGCCCATTTCTCTTCTTGAATCTCTCATAGGAATTCGGGTGTGTACCGATTCATAGAAGAAGAGGTGTCTAGTTCAGTGGAATTGGGCACACAAGCATCCTGTGGGGGAATGCTTATTCTTTTACTTGCCTCATTTCTTCCTTGGTTTTTTTCTTCCTTGGCGGATCTTGCAATTATGCTCTCTAGCTTCTCTAGTAATCCATCCAAGTGCAATTGTGCCTTAGCTGAGCCAGAGTAGTTGAAGAGGCGACTGGCTTCAAACATGGTCTGAGCCAGTGCGACCATTTTTGTGCAAATCTTGGTTCTTTCTATCTCTAGGTCAGCTCTAGGGTAGCATTTGTCATGATCCATCACATTTGGCCCATCTTGGATTCTGGCCTGATATGCCTTAAGCATCATGTCTATGTCTGCAGGAGTGGGGTCAGCTAACACTGATCCTACTCTAGGGGGTGGTGGAATGGTATGAGGTGGGTTGAATGATGGTGGATTAGATGGTGATAGGGATGAAGGTGGTGGTGGTCTGTGAGAGTTTGTTTGAGAGGTGAGCTCAATAATTTTGGCTTTTGTTTCTCTTATGGTTTCTTCTAATTCGCTCATTTTTTTAGCCCATTGTCTTTTCATTCTCTCTCAGCTATCTTTCCATGCTCTCATCGGTTTCTTAGCTATACTCTCTGTTTCACTAACCTCGACGCTCTTTTCTTGGCCTAACCCTTGGTTCTGTTGCAGTGCTTGAGCTCTGGTGACCACTTGCAGTGGTGCAGTGGAAGTTACACTTCCTGTAGGGTCTACTACTAACCCAATAACATTAATAGGAGTGATTTTTGGCATATTATTGGGATTCTTTGGGCAATCTCGTAAGAGATGCTCCTTTTCGCAATCTTGACAAAAGCCCTGGATTGTTATTGAATGGATTTGTGTAGGTGTAGGCATGGGGCAATCACGAATGAGGTGATCTCCCTAACATCTGTAGCATGGTCCTCTAGGGAATGGGGGTCTTACTTGCCTGGGTTGAGGTCTAGGGTTGGGATTAGTGTACATGATATTTGAATACTCTGGATCCCAACTTAGTTCACTAGGTTCTTCACTATAGTAGGATTCACCATGTTCAGGAGACTGCATATAATAAGCCTGGGGGCTATCAATGTGAGTAGAATCAAAACTATGATCACTCGGGTCACTTTCTGAAAGCAATGGTGTCACAGGCACTATGGCTCTATTCAGGTTCTCTTCTACCGCTACATACTTTACGGAAATCACATTAGCTGGAGCAGGGGGTTGTTGTACTAGCACTGGTTGAGGTCTCTGCTAGGCCTGATATTGTGGTGGGTAGGCTTGTTGAGGTCTAGCAAACTACTGTGGTGGGTATGGGTTCTGATATCTTCCTTTTTGTGGAGGTGGCTGAGGGTAATTTTGTCTGACAGCTTGTTTGTTATAGGGGCAATGTTGTGCGGTGTGGTTGGTGTATCTTCGCTCTATTGTGCAGTACTGGCTACTAGGATTCACTTGGGGTTGAGACATAATGGGACATACACTCGCAAGATGGTCACCTTCACAAGTATAGCATCGCCTCCCTAGGGCAAACCTTGGTATTTGTTTGCTTGATACGCCTAGCTTCTAAGCTACCTTCTCAACGAGTTCCTCAATAGAGGTGGATTGTGTGGAACTAAGGCTAGTAGAACTATCTGAATCCTTGTAGATTTTTTATAGTTCTAATTCCTCCCCTAGATTATCTTCAATATCTATGCACATGCGTACACACTCTTCTATAGTTCTAGGGTCCTTCAAGTACACATATGATCGGAGTTTGGTGCTGAGCAATCCATCCAAGAATAAAGCCACTTGTTTGGCTGGTGTGGGTAACTCAAAAACAGGACATCTCTCTAGGTATTGCCGAAACCTTCTTCCTGCATGCCTAACTGTCTCTTGAGGGGTTTGCTTAAAGCTGTGTATCAACGAGGATGTGTTATGCCTTATGCCGCTCTTAGAGAATTCGATAATGAATGCCTCTAGCAGCTGGTCTATGTTCCTGAACTACCTCTCATTCAATGGTTGAAACCATGTAAGGGTTGTGTTCCTAAGGGTTAGACCAAAGGCATTGTACTGCGTGAATAGGTCCTCCACTTGTTCGGCTCTCAAGACTTGCCTAAACTCGGCCACATGATCGTATGGATCTCCAGCGCCATCGAAGTAATTCTTCATGGACTTAACCAACTGTGTAGGTCTCAAGGTTCTGGTGTGTTCCCTTGGCCTTGGCAAAGGAAAATCATCAGCATTTCTTAGTTCCTTGGAACTCTAGTTCTATCTGTTTCTTCTCTATCCGTCTCTGCTCGCGTTCGTTCTCTTCCTATTGGGTTGGCAAAGCTTACCTCAGGTCTATCTCTACTTCTGTCCCTTTGAGCTCCATGAGCTTGTGATGTTCCCGCTCCTTGGTGGCCAAAAGAGATATTAGATCTTGGTTGAGGAAAAATAAATTCTCCCTTCCAAGTGTAGGCATGTCTACCGTCCTCTGTGAGCACAAATATTCTTTCCAAAGTTTTGTCTAAATAGGTCACTTTTCCTGGACTATCAGGATCTTTGAGTTCATAGATCATGATCGTCCCTTCCTCATTCAATAGATTAGGCTTGTACCTCCAAAAGGCTTCATCGTTCTCTCAGATTAAGAGCAGATCTATGCTTTTATTGTCTTGGGGAATCCACTCAAGATTGAGGATTCTCATTAGATCTGATTTACCTCGAGGGGTCCTAGGCTCCCCACCTAAGTTCCCTTGCTCTAGGTCACCTATATCTGTCTCTGGGATCACATTCCTGAATTCGTGTGTCCTATCTGGGTGGCTGATGACTACGTATATGGTTCCCTCTTTGTCTAGGTATGCTCCATTTTCAAAGTTGACTGCTGGACGTTCTAGTCCAATGGGTTGATCTGAGTTTTTGATCTGGACCACAGATCTTCCTAGGCCGTCCTCATAGATGCTAGCACCTAATCGGTTGGTCCTAAGGTATTCCAGTTGCGTCTTGTAGGGGCCTTCTACCCTATGTAAGTATGGCACACCTGAACTTCCTGTAGGTCTTTCCATACCCTGAGACATCTCGGACTCACTGGTTTCAAAGCTAGGGTAGTGCGAATAATGGCTCAACTGCTGGGCCCAAGACCTAGCAGTATGATTGACACTAGCGTCTGAAGACCTAAGACTTTGTCTATCTCTCCCTAGGTGTCGTCCTGATCGAAGGTTCATATGCTTAGCTGAGCAATCCCAATTTTTACCCAGGTGCGTCCTCGTTGCTGAGTTCTTTTGTATTAATCACTTGTTCTTTTTAATTTTCTTAGGATGTCACTTCTTGTCCAATCAATCTTCGTCGCAAGGAATACTTAAGTTTTATCATACTTGAGTTTGGTCGCTTGATTAAAAGTCTTTCCCTTTAGGTTGTTTCGCAAATGTAATCTCTTGGTACTTGCACTTGAGTGATTAGAGTTCTTGGACTTGATCGTGCTTAGCGTATCCCTAATTGATCACAACCTCTATCCGTACTTAGCCTAAGCTAGGGATTGACAGAGGGTATTGAGAATTTCCAACCTTGAGTTTCTCTCCTCGGTTGCCCTTGTGTGCCCAGGAAGCGTATTCCCAAGCTTGCACTTACTCTTGCTTGGAATGCCCTTCGATGCTCTCAAAGGACCTGTAAAAGTCCCAAAGTTAGCTCAAGAATTGAATTTCACTGATACAACAAACCATGTTCATTCATACAATTCAGAGATCAAACTGTTCCTTGGCTTTATGGAAGACAATCCTAAAGACCCCTTAGTTTTTCTTCCCCTTGGGTATGGTCACTTCAAAATACTATATCACTTCAAAATACTACTCCCCACGAGCTTTCCAACAAAACAGAAATCACAGCAAACGGATTTCGTATGAGAAAGTTATGCCAGTTCAGGATTTTGGGGCTAAAACACGATTTAAAACAGGTTAACATGCAAACAGGAATTCTCGAATTACTTATGTCACAGCCTCACAATGCAATGATAAACCCTAGTGTTTTTTTTTTCCAAAATTTGACCCAAAATAAACCATATATTTATGCCCTAAAAATTGGCCGAATTTTCCCGTCAATCGCGATCGAAAGCTCTGTCAATTGCGATTGATATGTTAGTCGTGATCGACGTGTCGGTCGGGATTGACAGTTCCGTCGTGGGTGTCAATCACGATTGATGGGTCAATCGCGATTGACACGTGGCCCAAAAATTCAGTCACTCATGGTCAAAGGATCGTTGACTCAATCGATCGCGATTGATGGGTCAATCGCAATTGATGGGTCAATCGCGATTGATAGGTCCGTCGTGAGTGTTCAGTCAGTCGTGGTCAAACAGTCGTTGACAGTCGTTGACAGTCGTTGACTGGGTCGGTCGCGATTGACAGGTCCGTCGAGGTTGTCAGTTGCGATTGACTGGTCGATTGCGATTGATGGCTTGATCGCGATTGACAGATGTCATGCGTAGGTTCTGTCGGTCGTGGTCAGTCGGTCGTTGACTCTGTAGGTTGCGATTGACGTGTCGATCGCGATTGACAGGTCGGTCGGCAAGTGTCCGTCGTGGTTTGTCGATCGCGATTGATGTGTCGATCGCGATTGACAGAAAACAGAAGAATTTTAAAATTTTAAACACATATTTAGGAAGCTCTAGCCATGTAGATCATGATTATGCACTTTGTTTAGCAAAATGTTCACTTTTTCTATCAGTCGCGATTGACAGAGGTCAACGCCTTGGGACCTGCACAGTCATATTTTTTACCTGCTGGAGCTAGTGCATGATGGAGAGTGTTAATCTCCAAAAGAACAACCTATTCTTGTGATTAGAGCACCTCTATACCAAGAATAAGTCAAAACCTTCCACTCATTTAGAGGATCAACTACTAATTACCAAAAGATTAACAAATCTGTGAAGAAGATGAAACACAGAAAAGTCTGCTGTACTATTTCTTCACATTGACCTATCAAACATGTAAAGTTTTTGATGAAACTTTGTACGAATCATCTCCTAGAGATTGCGCATCTACTCCAAGTTGAATCACTTCAAAAGGTTAAGTATAACTTGAGAAATCAATTTCTCAAGTTACCTATGTCAGAAACTGTCATCCAAAACAGTCGACTTTACACCTGTAACTTTTAAGACATGGTTCTCCTTGAATAGAACCCGTTTTACAAAATGCTTCTAGACATAAGTAGCTTATCTTCCAACTTAAAGATTAAGCCCTCACTCATGCAAAACTTTAAACTGTGCTAGGAGAAATGACCAAAACATTGACTTCGAAATCTGCGCCTGTTTTAGGAACAAGTGAACATGCTTCACATATGAATGTTCCTACACTTAATTCACTCAGCCTGATTACAATTGGAAGCTAAAACTTTGCACAGAGGTCAAGCAACTCTCAACTTAGACTTGTACAAAAGCATTTCACAATTGATCTACTGTAGAAGGAGAACACACAGAAACATCGGGCGCAAAACTTTTCATTTACTCAGAGAAAAATACAACTGAGTGATGAGAGCTAACTCAAATTCACTTTCCTCTATCTCATGACTTCTATCTCCCTCATTATTGACATCTAACTATTGTCACATATGCTCTCATACATGCCCCGACTTTTCTCAAGGTATTTATAGATAATTTGTACATAATTCTTACTGAACAAAATGATCTAAGTCATCTATGACTATGCTAATGTACATATGTGTACACTTCTCTTGTCCTCTGAATGTAATCTTCTTCCACACTTTAGAAATTGATTCTTCCTTCATCATTTGATCTTCCAAGCCTTCAATTGGTGATTGGTCTGCACCAACAGCTCCCCCTCAATCATCAATTGAGGTCTTCTCTGTCTTCTTGATACTTGCCATGTCTTTGAACCTTTGTAACTTAGGTCCATCCAAACTCTTTGTCATCATATCTGCCACCTGTTCTTTTGTTGGAGTGTACATCACTTCAATCTCTTTATCTAGTACCTTTTCCCTCAAGAAATGATACTGAATCTCTATATGCTTAGTCCTGGCATGAAAAACAGGATTAGCTGCCAAATACAAAGAACTCATATTGTCTCCAAAAATTATTGGAGTACTATGATCAAACTCAAAACTCTTCATCAAGGTCTTTAACCATATCACTTCTTTTGCAGCTTCTACCATTCCCTTATACTCAGCTTCTGTAGATGATAAAGCAACTGTATGTTGCTTCTTTGAACACCAAGAAACTAACTTGTCTCCAACATAACATAGATATCCATGAGTAGACCTTCTATCATCTGAGTCACCTGCCCAATCTGCATCACTAAACACTTTGATTCTTGTGTCAGAAGTGAAACCATAATACAAACCTTCACTTAGGGATCCCTTGATATATCTGAGTACCCTTTGGGCTGCAATCCAATGAGTCTTCTTTGGACAATGCATGAATTGTGACAACACACCTACTGCATGTGATAGATCTGGCCTTGTCAAGGTAGCATAGATTAAACTACCTACCAAACTCTGATATTTCTTCATATCATTGAACTCTTCACCTCCATACCTGCTTAATTTATGATTTACCTCCAATGGTGTAGTTGAGGTCCTGCAATCTTCCATGTTAAACTTGACTAGAAGATTCTTCAAGTATCTCTCTTGTGAAACATATACTCCATGTTGAGTATACACAATCTGCATTCCTAGAAAATAAGATAAGTTTCCCAAGTCACTTATCTTAAACTCCTTCTCTATTTGCTTCTTGAGTTCATTGATTCCTTGAGCATCTGTTCCTGTAACAATAATATCATCAACATAAATACACATGTAAATGTATCCATTTTCACTTGCCTTCACTAGCAAGCTACTATCTGCCTTTGATGCTTGAAAACCACATTCATTCAAGAACTTGACCAATCTGTAATTCCAAGCTCTTGGGGCTTGCTTCAACCCATATAAAGCTCTCTTGAGCTTACACACATAATCTGATCCAATTGATTTCATAAAGCCTTCTGGTTGCTCCATATATACTTCATCTGCAATGTAACCATTAAGAAATGCATTCTTCACATCCAATTGTGATAATTTCCATCCCTTGCAAGTAGCAATAGCAATCAATGTCCTAATTGTAGACATCTTAGCAACAGGACTAAAGGTTTCATCATAATCTACCCCATAAGTTTGGGCATAACCTTTGACCACAAGTCTAGCCTTATATCTAGACACCCAATTCTGTTTATCTTTGGCTTCTTCATAAGTAGTTGGATCTTCTTCTGTTTTCACAATGTAGGCATAATCTTTTGTTGTTAGGAAAGATGTATCATAACTATACCTTATAGGCTCTTTCCTTTCTCTTGTAGATCTCCTGATTTCTGCACTTCTTGAAGTTTCAGCCTCATTTGATTCTGGATCAAATCTTGGCCCTTCTTCTACATGATCCTGCACTCTACATCTAGAGTCAACTTCATCAACAATTTCTTCACAAACTTTTACCTTTGCCTTTCCTTTCCTTTGTATTTCTTCAACACCTGCATACTCATTTAGTGATCCTGTATACCACATGTTTTGCTCATCAAATGTTACATCTTTAGTAACAAGAAATTGCTTTGTGGATGGACTCCACAACCTATAACCCATCTGTCTATCATCATATCCAATAAACACATACTTCTCTGCTTTTGGTTCTAGCTTATGTCTTAATTGTGAAGGAACATAAGCATATGCAATACATCCAAATACTTTGCAATGATCAAGACTAGGCTTCTTACCCCACCATGCTTCATAAGGGGTTCCTCCATCCAAAGCTTTGCAAGGCAACCTATTCACAAGGTATGTTGCAGTGTTAATGGCCTCTGCCCATAAGTAATTTGGACAATTCTTTTCCTTCATCATGGCTCTTGCAAACTCTACAAGAGTCCTATTCCTCCTTTCTGCTACTCCATTCTGTTGAGGGGAGTACCTGCAAGTTACTTCTCTTTTGATACCTGCATTCCACAAATAATCATCAAACTCTTTTGAGAAATACTCTCCCCCTCCATCTGATCTTAACCTCTTGAGCTTTTGTCCTGTGATCCTTTCTGCATAAGCATGAAAGTGTTTGAATGTCTTGAAGACTTCTGATTTGTCCTTGATTACATACAAAGTAATCCATCTGGTTGCATCATCAACAAACAACACATAATATCTGGATCCATTTATGCTATAGTCCCTTGAGGGACCCCATACATCTGTATGAACCAATTCAAGCATGTTTGAATACTTGTACCCTGATTTGTTATAAGAACTTTTATGTGCTTTACCTAATTGACAAGCTTCACACTTGTACACCATATGTTGCCCTTCAATGTTTGGCAATCCAAGCACCACCTGATTCTTTGACATCTCCTTTATAGCTCTCTCATTGAAATGACCTAGCCTCTTATGCCATAGGTCTAATTCAGATACCTTTTGATCTCCATAGGTAAACAATCCATGTCCCACATTACCTTGGACCTTGAGAGTGAACAATCTTCCTTCCTTTTTACCTGCAATTATGGTTCTATATCCCTGATTTGGATCTTGTACATAGACACCATCATTTGTGAATCTTACTTCATATCCTTTCTCCACAATTTGCCCTATACTTATCAAATTTTTAGGAATAGTAGGGACATAAAGTACCTTGCTCAGAAGTGTACTTCCATTCTTTGTCTTCACTGATCCAATGCTCTCCACTTTATGTTTGGTATTGTCACCTGTTTGAACTGTATGTCCATTCACCCTTGCTTCCATATCAGTCATCAAGGATAGATTCCCACTCAGATGGTTGCTGCACCCTGAGTCAATATAAAACACTCTTTGATCTTCTCCCATTGATTCATGAGTTGCATTCAAGATAAGAGTCATGTCATCCTTCTGATCTGATGCATAATTGTAATAATTATTGTTGTAGGATTGAGATTGGAAGTTTCTTCCACCTCCTCTACCATATGATGTCCTACCACCTCTTCCTCTGAAATTGCCTCTTTGGTTTCTGCCTCCTCTACCTCTTTGGTTATAATTCTGATTATTGTATCCTCCACCTTGATTATTATACCAACAATCATTTGCCAAATGATTTGTTCTGCCACAAATCCAACAAGCTTTAGCATTATCTTTGTTCTTACCTCCTCTTCCTTTACCTCTGAAATTTGTCTTCCCTTTTGTGAAGTTAGCTTGATTTGAATTCCCTTCATCATCATTTGATTGCTTTCCCTTGCCATTCTTTTTCTTGTCCTTGGAGTACATGGCTTGACTTGTACTTCTATCATTGTCTCCTTTAAGATCCTGCTCAAAGGTTAGCATGTGTCCTAGCAATTGATTAAGATCAGGAGTAAAGTGATCAAGTGACAATTCTATGGACAAGATAAAAGGCTTCCACTTCTCATCACCTCTTAGACCTGTAAGTATTTGTCTTACCAACTTTTCTTCTTCAATATCTTCATCCACTGCTCCCAAGCTATCTGCAATATCTTTCATCCTTGCCACATAATCTGAAATTGATTGTGAGCTCTTCTTCTTGAAGGTTGTGAACTCAGCCCATAGTGAGGACTTCCTTGACTTAGTTGTATTTTGGAAATGCTCTTCCAAGGCATTCCAAACATCTGTAGCACTTTCTAAACCTCTGATGTGAGGTAGAAGGTAATCATTTACAGCCATGTAGATGATACTCCTTGCTTGAGCATCCTTTCTCATCCAAGTCTTCAACATTGCAAGCTCTTCCCTTGTAGGAATACTTGGATCTGCAAATTCTGGTTTTTCTTCATCTCCTGTAATAAATGATATAAGATCTTTGCTCATGAGGTGTGCTTCCATCCTCATGGACCATGCTGGATAGTTCTCCCTATCTAGCTTATCAATCTGCAAGCTTTCTCCCATCTTGTATCCACCTGTGTATTGAAACCTTCAAGCTTTACAAACAATGTATGTACCTTTACTTCGAGTTGAACTCCTTTTGCCTTTCTTGATGTCAAATAGTCTTCTCCTCAAGCTTTGACTCCAAGCTTTCACTTCTTGATCCTTCAAGTGTTGAATCTCTTGAATCTGCAGCAGTCGGGATCCTCCTTTTCTTGAAATTGATGTCTCCTGCTCTGATACCACTGATGGAGAGTGTTAATCTCCAAAAGAACAACCTATTCTTGTGATTAGAGCACCTCTATACCAAGAATAAGTCAAAACCTTCCACTCATTTAGAGGATCAACTACTAATTACCAAAAGATTAACAAATCTGTGAAGAAGATGAAACACAAAAAAGTCTGCTGTACTATTTCTTCACATTGACCTATCAAACATGTAAAGTTTTTTATGAAACTTTGTACGAATCATCTCCTAGAGATTGCGCATCTACTCCAAGTTGAATCACTTCAAAAGGTTAAGTATAACTTGAGAAATCAATTTCTCAAGTTACCTATGTCAGAAACTGTCATCCAAAACAGTCGACTTTACACCTGTAACTTTTAAGACATGGTTCTCCTTGAATAGAACCCGTTTTACAAAATGCTTCTAGACATAAGTAGCTTATCTTCCAACTTAAAGATTAAGCCCTCACTCATGCAAAACTTTAAACTGTGCTAAGAGAAATGACCAAAACATTGACTTCGAAATCTGCGCCTGTTTTAGGAACAAGTGAACATGCTTCACATATGAATGTTCCTACACTTAATTCACTCAGCCTGATTACAATTGGAAGCTAAAACTTTGCACAGAGGTCAAGCAACTCTCAACTTAGACTTGTACAAAAGCATTTCACAATTGATCTACTGTAGAAGGAGAACACGCAGAAACATCGGGCGCAAAACTTTTCATTTACTCAGAGAAAAATACAACTGAGTGATGAGAGCTAACTCAAATTCACTTTCCTCTATCTCATGACTTCTATCTCCCTCATTATTGACATCTAACTATTGTCACATATGCTCTCATACATGCCCCGACTTTTCTCAAGGTATTTATAGATAATTTGTACATAATTCTTACTGAACAAAATGATCTAAGTCATCTATGACTATGCTAATGTACATATGTGTACACTTCTCTTGTCCTCTGAATGTAATCTTCTTCCACACTTTAGAAATTGATTCTTCCTTCATCATTTGATCTTCCAAGCCTTCAATTGGTGATTGGTCTGCACCAACAGTGCAGCTGCTGGGGATGCTGATTCCTGCAGAAAATCTCTAAAAACACAGCAAAGCACAAGCACAGAAACGCTCTCTCGCTCTCTCTCACAAGTGAAATGAGGGGAATGGTATGGGTAGGGTGATATAACCAAAAACTGAAATTTTTCGAGATGATGGAGATGGATGTGGGAGATGGTGAGGATGATGATGGTGATGATGATGATGAAGAAAAAAAAAGAAAATAGATAAAAGTAGAGAAATTACCTATGACTCCAACGCCTCAACTCTACGTCTTACCATCCTCCTCAAAGCTCGATCCCCGGCAATGGCGCCAAATTTGGTGTTACTCTAGCACAATGGTGAGTACCAACGTGAGGAGCTTCACCTCATAAATGTCAATCCGCGGAGACGTGAGGACTAGTATGAAGACTATGAGCAAGTGATGGCACAAGTGCGTGAGTGAAAGCACACTAGCATGCACACACATACACACACACGTGCACAAGGTAAGAGCAAAGAGTGGAACAATGGAAGATCTTCGATTACACAAGAGCTCTCTTACAAAGCTGAAATCTACAACAAGCTAACCTCAAAAATGAGCTCTCTAGCTCTATTTATAGTTTTTTACTAGCTTTTGGCCTTGTCCAGACCTAGTGTCCGGCCTAGTTAAAAATTAGGTTCTAGGGCCTATTTGGATGCTCAAAGGAAGTCTAAAAATAATGAAAATTGGTATGATGATACTTCTAATACTCCTCAAGCTCGAGGACTCCTCGGCTTGCACAAAATGGAGTTACAAAAAGGTGAAATGGTATTTACAATGATTTTTAGTGATGAGAATCACTGTTATGAAGATGTTGTTTTGGAAAAATTTGAATGGCCTACTTGCCAGATCTTCATTGACTACTTAGCCTGCTTGTGCCTTCCCTCCGCTCTGGCTCCCTTCTTTGGCTTCCTTGTCTTGTGAGTCCTTCGGTGCCTTGACTGCTACTGCCAACATGGAGCGTTTTGGCCTTGAGGACTATAAGCATATTGCCACTCCTATGGAGACAGGTTTACGATTGAATCTTCATGATGCTAGAGATGCATTTGATGCTGTTCTCTATCAGCAGGCTGTTGGATGTTTGATTTACTTATGCATTACTCAACCAGACATTCAGTTTGTTGTCTCATAGATGAGCAGGTTTATGCATTGCCCAAGAGTCAAGCATTGGCAGGGAGTTAAGCGTATCTTTCACTACTTGAGTGGTACTCGGCTACTTGGGTTGTTTTATCCCAAGGGGGGATCACTTCCACCAGATTTGCATGCTTTTTCTGACTCTGATTGGGCTGGTTGCTATGACACTCGTGTGTCCACTAGTGGTTTTTGCTTCATACTTGGTAGCTCATGTATATCTTGGTTGAGCAAGAAGCAGCCTACTGTGGCCACTTCCAATTGTGAGGTTGAGTATAGGGCAGCTTTCACAGCGACTGTTGAGTGTGTGTGGCTCAGACGCCTTATGGCTGATTTGGGTGTTCGTCAAATCTGCCACCACCATCTTCATTGACAGTCAGAGCGCATTGGCAGTTGCGAGGAACCTTGTGTTCCATGCTCGCACTAAGCACATTGAGGTGCATTATCATTATGTCAGGGAGAGGTTCTCTGCAGGGGAGATTAGCTTGGCATATGTGTGTTGGTGCAGACCAATCACCAATTGAAGGCTTGGAAGATCAAATGATGAAGGAAGAATCAATTCCTAAAGTGTGGAAGAAGATTACATTCAGAGAACAAGAGAAGTGTACACATATGTACATTAGTATAGTCATAGATGACTTAGATCTTTTGTTTAGTAAGAATCATGTACAAAATTATCTATAAATACTTTGAGAAAAGTCGGGGCATGTATGAGAGCATATGTGACAATAGTTAGAATCCAAGTTTGAGGAAGTTAGAAGTCATGAGAAAGAGGAAAGTGATTTTGAGTTAGCTCTCATCACTCAGTTGTACTTCTTCTGAGTAAAGAAAAATATTTTGCGCCCGATGTTTCTGCGTGTTCTCCTTCTACAGTAGATCAATTGTGAAATGCTTTTGTACAAGTCTAAGTTGAGAGTTGCTTGACCTCTGTGCAAAGTTTTAGCTTCCAATTGTAATCAGGCTGAGTGAATTAAATGTAGGAACATTCATATGTGAAGTGTGTTCACTGGTTCCTAAAACAGGCGCAGATTTCGAAGTCAATGTTTTGGTCATTTCTCCTAGCACAGTTTAAAGTTTTGCATGAGTGAGGGCTTAATCTTTAAGTTGGAAGATAAGCTACTTATGTCTAGAAGCATTTTGTAAAACGGGTTCTATTCAAGGAGAACCAAGTCTTAAAAGTTACAGGTGTAAAGTCGACTGTTCTGAGTAACAGTTTCTGACATAGGTAACTTGAGAAGTTGATTTCTCAAGCTATACTTAATCTTTTGAAGAGATTCAACTTGGAGTAGATGCGCAATCTCTAGGAGATACTTCGTACAAAGTTTTATAAAAAACTTTACACGTTTGATAGGTCAATGTGGAGAAATAGTGCAGCAGACTTTTCTGTGTTTCATCTTCTTCACAGATTTGTTAATCTTTTGATAATTAGCAATTGATCCTCTAAATTAGTGGAGTGTTTGACTTATTCTTGGTATAGAGGTGCTCTAGTCACAAGAGTAAGTTGTTCTTTTGGAGATTAACATTCTCCATCAGTGGTATCAGAGCAGGAGACATCAATTTGAAGAAAAGGAGGATCCCGACTGCTGCAGATTCAAGAAATTCAACACTTGAAGGACTAAAAAGTGAAAGCTTGGAGTCAAAGCTTGAGGAGAAGACTAATTGACATCAAGAAAGGCAAAAGGAGTTCAATTCGAAGTAAAGGTACATACATTGTTTGTAAAGCTTGAAGATTTCAATACACAGGTGAATACAAGATGGGAGAAAGCTTGCAGATTGATAAGCTAGATAGGGAGAACTATCCAGCATGGTCCATGAGGATGGAAGCACACCTCATGAGCAAAGATCTTATATCATTTATTACAAGAGATGAAGAAAAACCTGAGTTTGCAGATCCAAGTATTCCTACTAGGGAAGAACTTGCAATGTTGAAGACTTGGATGAGAAAGGATGCTCAAGCAAGGAGTATCATCTACATGGCTGTAAATGATTACCTTTTACCTCACATCAGAGGTTTGGAAAGTGCCACAGATGTTTGGAATGCCTTGGAAGAGCATTTCCAAAATACAACTAAGTCAAGGAAGTCCTCACTATGGGCTGAGTTCACAACCTTCAAGAAGAAGAGCTCACAATCAATTTCAGATTATGTGGCAAGGATGAAAGATATTGCAGATAGCTTGGGAGCAGTGGATGAAGATATTGAAGAAGAAAAGTTGGTAAGACAAATACTTACAGGTCTGAGAGGAGATGAGAAGTGGAAGCCTTTCATATTGTCCATAGAATTGTCACTTGATCACTTTACTCCTGACCTTAATCAATTGCTAGGACACATGCTAACCTTTGAGCAGGATCTTAAAGGAGACAATGATAGAAGTACAAGTCAAGCTATGTACTCCAAGGACAAGAAAAAGAATGGCAAGGGAAAGCAATCAAATGATGATGAAGGGAATTCAAATCAAGCCAACTTCACAAAAGGGAAGACAAATTTCAGAGGTAAAGGAAGAGGAGGTAAGAACAAAGATAATACTAAAGCTTGTTGGATTTGTGGCAGAACAAATCATTTGGCAAATGATTGTTGGTATAATAATCAAAATGGTGGAAGCAATAATCAGAATTATAACCAAAGAAGTAGAGGAGGCAGAAACCAAAGAGGCAATTTCAGAGGAAGAGGTGGTAGGACATCATATGGTAGAGGAGGTGGAAGAAACTTTCAATCTCAGTCCTACAACAACAATTATTACAATTATGCATCAGATCAGAAGGATGACATGACTCTTATCTTGAATGCAACTCATGAATCAATGGGAGAAGATCAAAGAGTGTTCTATATTGACTCAGGATGTAGCAACCATCTGAGTGGGAATCTATCCTTGATGACTGATATGGAAGCAAGGGTGAATGGACATACAGTTCAAACAGGTGACAATACCAAACATAAAGTGGAGAGCATTGGATCAGTGAAGACAAAGAGTGGAAGTACACTTCTGAGCAAGGTACTTTATGTTCCTACTATTCCTAAAAATCTGATAAGTGTAGGGCAAATTGTGGAGAAAGGATATGAGGTAAGATTCACAAATGATGGTGTTTATGTACAAGATCCAAATCAGGGATATAGAAACATAATTGCAGGTAAAAAGGAAGGAAGATTGTTCACTCTCAAAGTCCAAGGTAATGTGGGACATGCATTATTTACCTATGGAAGTCAAAAGGTATCTGAATTAGACCTATGGCATAAAAGGCTAGGTCATTTCAATGAGAGAGCTATAAAGGAGATGTCAAAGAATCAGGTGGTGCTTGGATTGCCAAATATTGAAGGGCAACATATGGTGTACAAGTGTGAAGCTTGTCAATTAGGTAAAGCACATAAGAGTTCTTATAACAAATCAAGGTACAAGTATTCAAATATGCTTGAATTGGTTCATACAGATGTATGGGGTCCCTCAAGGGACTATAGCATAAATGGATCCAGATATTATGTGTTGTTTGTTGATGATGCAACCAGGTGGATTACTTTGTATGTAATCAAGGATAAATCAGAAGTTTTCAAGACATTCAAACATTTTCATGTCTATGCAGAAAGGATCACAGGACAAAAGCTAAAGAGGTTAAGATCAGATGGAGGGGGAGAGTATTTCTCAAAAGAGTTTGATGATTATTTGTGGAATGCAGGTATCAAAAGAGAAGTAACTTGCAGGTACTCCCCTCAACAGAATGGAGTAGCAGAAAGGAGGAATAGAACTCTTGTAGAGTTTGCAAGAGCCATGATGAAGGAAAAGAATTGTCCAAATTACTTATGGGCAGAAGCCATTAACACTGCAACATATCTTGTGAATAGGTTGCCTTGCAAAGCTTTGGATGGAGGAACCCCTTATGAAGCATGGTGGGGTAAGAAGCCTAGTCTTGATCATTGTAAAGTATTTGGATGTATTGCATATGCTTATGTTCCTTCACAATTAAGACATAAGCTAGAACCAAAAGCAGAGAAGTATGTGTTTATTGGATATGATGATAGACAGATGGGTTATAGGTTGTGGAGTCCATCCACAAAGCAATTTCTTGTTACTAAAGATGTGACATTTGATGAGCAAAATATGTGGTATACAGGATCACCAAATGAGTATACAGGTGTTGAAGAAATTCAAAGGAAAGGAAAGGCAAAGGTAAAAGTTTGTGAAGAAATTGTTGATGAAGTTGACTCTAGATGTAGAGTGCAGGATCATGTAGAAGTAGGGCCAAGATTTGATCCAGAATCAAATAAGGCTGAAACTTCAAGAAGTGCAGAAATCAGAAGATCTACAAGGGAAAGAAGAGAACCTATAAGGTATAGTTATGATACATCTTTCCTAACAACAAAAGATTATGCCTACATTGTGAAGACAGAAGAAGATCCAACCACTTATGAAGAAGCCAAAGGTAAACAGAATTGGGAGAAGGCAATGCAGGAAGAGTATGATGCTCTACTTGAAAATGAAACTTGGGAACTAGTACCAAGACCAAAGAATCAGAAGGTCATTGGATGTAAGTGGGTATATAAAACAAAGAGGTTTGCAGATGGTAAGGTGTCTAGATATAAGGCTAGACTTGTGGTCAAAGGTTATGCCCAAACTTATGGGGTAGATTATGATGAAACCTTTAGCCCTGTTGCTAAGATGTCTACAATTAGGACATTGATTGCTATTGCTGCTTGCAAGGGATGGAAATTATCACAATTGGATGTGAAAAATGCATTTCTAAATGGATACATTGCAGATGAAGTATATATGGAGCAACCAGAAGGCTTCATGGAATCAATTGGATCAGATTATGTGTGTAAGCTCAAGAGAGCTTTATATGGGTTGAAGCAAGCCCCAAGAGCTTGGAATTACAGATTGGTCAAGTTCTTGAATGAATGTGGATTTCAAGCATCTAAGGCAGATAGTAGCTTGCTAGTAAAGGCAAGTGAAAATGGATACATTTACATGTGCATTTATTTTGATGATATTATTGTTACAGGAACAGATGCTCAAGGAATCAATGAACTCAAGAAGCAAATAGAGAAGGAGTTTAAGATAAGTGATTTGGGAAACTTATCTTATTTTCTAGGAATGCAGATTGTGTATACTCAACATGGAGTATATGTTTCACAAGAGAGATATTTGAAGAATCTTCTAGTCAAGTTTAACATGGAAGATTGCAAGACCTCAACCACACCATTGGAGGTAAATCATAAATTAAGCAGGTATGGAGGTGAAGAGTTCAATGACATGAAGAAATATCAGAGTTTGGTAGGTAGTCTAATCTATGCTACCTTGACAAGGCCAGATCTATCATATGCACTAGGTGTGTTGTCACAATTCATGCATTGTCCAAAGAAGACTCATTGGATTGCAGCCCAAAGGGTACTCAGATATATCAAAGGAACCCTAAGTGAAGGTTTGTATTATGGTTTTACTTCTGACACAAGAATCAAAGTGTTTAGTGATGCAGATTGGGCAGGTGACTCAGATGATAGAAGGTCTACTCATGGATATCTATGTTATGTTGGAGATAAGTTAGTTTCTTGGTGTTCAAAGAAGCAACACACAGTTGCTTTATCATCCACAGAAGCTGAGTATAAAGGAATGGTAGAAGCTGCAAAGGAAGTGATATGGTTGAAGACCTTGATGAAAAGTTTTGAGACTGATCATAGTACTCCAATAATTTTTGGAGACAATATGAGTTCTTTGTATTTGGCAGCTAACCCTGTTTTTCATGCCAGGACTAAGCATATAGAGATTCAGTATCATTTCTTGAGGGAAAAGGTACTAGATAAAGAGATTGAAGTGATGTACACTCCAACAAAAGAACAAGTGGCAGATATGATGACAAAGAGTCTGGATGGACCTAAGTTACAAAGGTTCAAAGACATGGCAAGTATAAAGAAGACAGAGAAAACCTCAATTGATGATTGAG
>CM035438.1:142604925-142829925 GCA_020310875.1 Ceratopteris richardii
CTGAGACCAAGTGGGCTCAGTAGGTCTTCCCCAATGAGAAGAAAAATTTTAGAACGGTCTTAGGCAAGACATTTGCTTTACAAAGTATTCCATTCTTCATAGCTAATGTTGATGCTAGGGTCAATATCTTAGAAGTTGATCCACTGGTTGGTCTCTTGTTTCTAGAGATATTTCCATTTTTTGAAGCCTTTCTTCCATAGCCTCTTGACATTTAAATGTTCCAAGATTCCACGTTCTGGATGTCATAGATCGAAAACCAGATAGAGTCATTTTGTCTGATACAGGTTGCCCACTTCCAATCTTCATTGATTCTTGTGAAGCTTTTGACTTTATTCCAAATCTTCCATAGGGAGCATACAAGATTTGAGCCTTTCAAGATAACTAGAATTGGGAAAAACAAAAGGATCAGAATGTCAAGATTCTTCCAATTTGGGAACAGATCAACTTGGCCCATGAGGCCTCCTCATTGCACCATGCCTTAATCATCCATTTTGCTACAAGTTTGTAAGCCATGCACCCAATGTCCAGAATGCCAAGGCCCCCATTATCTCTTTGGCTAATGTAGATGAACTACTTGATTTTAGGCATCCTCCTCCTGTTGTGGTCACCTGTCCAAAGGCAATTTCTGCAGATACTTTAGAATTTGGACAGCTCTTCGGTACTATCATTGTGGACAAACGCATTCATATCATTGGCAAAAAGTCTCATGGTGATTTGGCCATGGTCCTAGGGCAATCGAAGGCCTTTGATATTAACTACTTCCACCTGTTGTTCCACCAGCCAGCTAAGCCCTTCTGTGGCAATGGCAAAGAGAAGGGGAGCGAGGGGGCACCCTTTTCTAATTGATCGTTTTATTTTGGTCATCTTCGAGAGTTGGCCATTAACATTAATTTGAGTCGACGTGTTTCTGATAAGGGTCGAGATCATCTTGGTGAATTTCTGGCTACATCGAAGATCTTTAAGGGATTGCAAAATATAGTCCCATTCCAGTCTATTGTAAGTTTTGTCAAAATCGATCTTGATGAAAATCATATCTTGTCTTCACTCATTCGTGTAGTCGAGAACTTCCCAAATATCTATAATAGCTTCCAATAAAGACGAGCCCTTGATGAAACTTTTTTGATCCTCGCTTAACCACGCTCTCAGATGGTTGGAAATCTTGTTGGCTATGACTTTGGCAATGATCTTTTATCCCGTTTAAAGCATCGTAATGGTTGCTATCGAGCGGTATGAATGGAGACCAATGGCCATATCAAAACTAAATTTGTTATGGTCTCAATCTGTGACTACATGCAGGGTATCTTTTAGCGTAATCTAGGATGTAAGATGAGATTCAGTATTGTGAGAAGTGATTATCTATGGTCTAATGGCGTAAGCTATAAAATATCTAAGATCAATCGATTTAACTATTGACCATTGTTGGACTTAAACGTCTGCAGAAGCACGCGAACAGCACAAGGAAGAAGAAGAAGCTTGGAGCTCAAACACACAATACTGAATGTATTACTAGAGAATGTACAAAGATAAGTAGCCCATTTGGGCAATAGGCGTATATACAAGCCAGGGGAAAAAAACCTCCTAAAGAGGGAAAAAAGTACCCCGACGGTCCTAGTGTGTTCACACACAGCACTACCTAAATATATCAACAAATCCCCCTTGGAAGTGATGCGGTGAACAAGGAGCTGGCACTCATGTATAAGGAAGTGCCAAGCTATGTGGAAATCACTCCACAAAAGGAAGTAAGCCCAAAGCTTTGCGGAAAGCTTCAAAGTTCTCCCTAGGCAGAGCCTTCGTGAAAAGGTTTGCAATGTTCTCCTGCATGGGCACATATGCCAAGCTGATCTCCCCAATAGAGAACCTCTCCCTGGCATAGTGATAATGCACCTCAATGTGCTTAGTGCGAGCATGGAACACAAGGTTCCTCGCAACTGCCAATGCGCTCTCACTGTCAGTGAAGATGGTGGTGGTAGAAGACTGGCCAACACCCAAATCAGCCATAAGGCGTCTCAGCCACACACATTCAACAGTCGCTGTGATAGCTGCCCTATACTCAGCCTCACAACTGGAAGTGGCCACACTAGGCTGCTTCTTGCTCAACCAAGATATACATGAGCTACCAAGCATGAAGCAAAAACCACTGGTGGACACACGAGTGTCATAGCAACCAGCCCAATCTGAGTCAGAAAAAGCATGCAAATCTGGCGGTAGTGATCCCCCCTTGGGATAAAACAACCCAAGTAGCCGAGTACCACTCAAGTAGCGAAAGATGCGCTTAACCTCCTTCCAATGCGTGACTCCTGGGCAATGCATAAACCTGCTCATTTGTGAGACAGCAAACTGAATATCTGGCCGAGTAATGCATAAGTAAATCAAGCATCCAACAAGCTGCTGATAGAGAACAACATCAAATGCATCTCCAGCATCATGAAGACTCAATTGTAAACCTGTCTCCATAGAAGTGGCAATAGGCTTACAGTCTTCAAGGCCAAAACGCTGCAATAATGTGTTAATATATTTCGTTTGACACAAAGCCATTCCACCATCAACTTGCATAAACTGAATGCCCAAATAGTGATGCAAATGCCCCAAATCAGACATCTCAAATGAGGCATGCAAATCAACCATGAAATCAGCAATATGCTTCTCAATAGGACCAGTGAGTAGCATGTTGTCAACATAGACAACAATGATCAGAAGCACATCATTAGCACGCTTAACATATAAGGTTCTTTCAGTTGGATTGTTCTCAAAACCATGTGCAACGAGATAGGCATGTATCTTCTCATACCAAGCATGTGGTGCTTGCTTTAAACCATATAATGCCTTCTTTAACCTGCACACCTGGTTTTCATGCCCTTTCTCCACAAAGCCACGGGGCTGAAAAACATACACTTCTTTATGCAAGTCATCATTCAGAAATGCTGTTTTAATGTCCAACTGATGTACATTCCAACCATGATGGGCTGCAAGTGCACAAATGCTCCGAACAGTAGTCATACGGCATGTAGGTGCAAAGGTCTCATCAAAATCAATGCCTCTTTCCTACGCATAACCCTTTGCAACAAGCCTAGCCTTATACCTGTCAACTATACCATCAGGTTTACGCTTCAGCTTGTATACCCACTTAGTGCCAATGGCCTTCTTGCTAGGAGGCAAGTCACATAAAGACCATGTACCATTCTTCATTATAGCATCATATTCAGATTGCATAGCAGCCATCCAATTTTCTGAATTCTGTGCTTCATCAAAAGAAAAAGGCTCATTCTCATCACAGAGACTAGACGCAGCCATAGCATAGCAATCTGATGCAAAGGAGGCACTATGAGAGCCTGAAAGAGTACGATATGACAAAGGTGCATCTAATTTGCTATCACGCAAAGTCTGCACCAGCCATTTTGGCATAGTTTTTGCCTGCTCAACATCAGCTCTCTCATCAACAAGTGCATCATGTAAATCTGCATCAGAAATGGAATGATCTGCATCATCATATGAAACCTGCAAAGGCTGAGAAGTTGCCTCATTAGGACCAGCACTAGACTATCCACCTGTAAAAAGAGGCATCAAAGTATCATACATGTCTTTGGAGCTAACAGATGTCTCCTTAGTACATGAAAGCAATGGCTGAATAGCATCTTCCACAAATACAACATCACAGC
This sequence comes from Ceratopteris richardii, assembly GCA_020310875.1. Classification (NCBI taxonomy): domain Eukaryota; kingdom Viridiplantae; phylum Streptophyta; class Polypodiopsida; order Polypodiales; family Pteridaceae; genus Ceratopteris; species Ceratopteris richardii. The sequence continues at coordinate 142,608,582 of CM035438.1, forward strand.
TAACCAGAATGCGTTTAGTCTGTGGATGATACAGACGATACCCTTTACTTTCAGAACTGTACCCTACAAAAATACATTTTACTACCTTATCATCCAATTTTTTGCGATGTTGTTCAGGCACTAGTGCATACGCCAAACAACCAAAAACACGTAGATGAGCAACAGATGGCTTGCAGTCATGCCAAGCCTCATATGGAGTGATAGATTGCAGCGCTTTAGTGGGACACTTGTTCAGTACATATGCTGCACACATGACAGCCTCAAGCCAGAAACTATGTGGTAAAGCCTGACTCTTGACCATGCATCTTGCCATCTCCATTCTCTTAAGGTGTATACAGAACTGTACACTGGTGTTTTATCCCACGTTTAGCCAGAAATGCATTAAATTCAAAAGACATATATTCCCCCCCTCGATCAGAATCGAGGGTGCCCATTTTACATGCTGACAGATTTTCAGCCAAAACCAAAAACGGTTTAAAGCACATGAACACTTTGGACTTTGCTTTGAGTGGATATACCCATGCATGCCTAGAAAACTCATCAATAAAAGTCACGAAGTAAAGGTAATTTCCAAAAGAGGGTGTCTGCATAGGACCACAGACATCACTATGTACAAGCTCCAATTTCTGTGTAGCCTGAACTGAACCATCTTTTGGAAAGGAGGAACGCTGCATTTTGCCCAAAATGAAGCCTTCACAAACATGTTTTCGAGGTGCCTCAAGTTAGGGCAAAGAGGACACATGAGAATCATTTACTGCACATGCCAAATCATTTACTGATCTTTCATAGTCTATGAGCTTATATAGCCCATGACATAAAATGCCAGAAGCAATAATCACATCGCCATTTGACAGATCATGAACTGTACACATGTCATCAACAAATTTCACAACCAAGCCAATCTTGGCTAATGCAAAAACTAATAACATGTTCTTTTTGATCCCTGGCATAAATAAAGCCTTTGACAAAGTGAAAGAACTACCATCAGCAGTAGTCTAAATGATCTTACCAACTCCCATAACAGGATAAGAGGAGTTGTTGGCGCATGTAACAGTATTCCCTGTAAGGGAGGCTCGAGTGAAGAGAAGAAACTACGCTGCGAGGTAATATGTTTGGTCGCCACACTGTCAAAGTACCAAACATCTGAGTCTATTGCAGACATGCATTGATCATGAGAAGATGGGTCAAAATTGCAGACAGTAGTAAATGCCCATTCTTCTTCCTGCACAAGATTTGCAGACTCTATTTTTGGTGTAGAGGCCTCTACAACAACCATTCTAGCCTCTTTCTTCTTTGCCTCTTTAGCAGCCAGTTTTGGACAATTCTTTATGATATGATCATTCCCTTTACAGTACTTACAAAAATTTCTGCTTTTCTGATTTCTTCTCATCTTTATCTTCCTTCTTCGAATATGTAGAATTAGCAGATTTCTGCTTACTAGTTGAAGAGCTCCATTTTCCTTTGCCCTTCTGACTAGCCAAGAAAGCTTGATCTCCAACTCGCATAATGGACCTGTTTTGCCTAGACTGATCTTCCTGCAATAGAACATAGACTAACTCCTCAAATGACAAGGCATTTGGATTGCCTTTCATCATCAACCAAAGAGTAGAAGCAAAACTCTGATATGAATCAGGAAGACCATTCAGAACGGTCTGCACAAGTGAGCTATCTGGTATAACCTCATCAGCAGAAATCAATTGTTCCTTCAAGTCTTTGATCTTTGTTAGGAAACTGTCCATAGAATCACCTTCATTCATGTGCTCACTCTCCAACTGTTTTCGGAGGTAAGCAACACGAGCCTCATTCCTAGCTTGGTACAATGTGGTAAGTGTATCCCAAGCATCCTTAGCTATTCTGCAAGAGCGAATATGAGGAATAATGGCACGTTTGACAGACAAAGCTATCAATGGATGTGCCTAGGCATCTCAGCCATCCCAACGAATCTGCTCTGCAGTAGGTGCAGCAGAAACAGCAGCACAAATAGGAATCTATGGAATATCATCTTCGACACCATCTTCATCAGCTCCAACACCTGTATTTGGAGTACATGTAGTGAGAGGTGTAATAGGACGTCTTTCAACACCCTGCACAATGTTCCACAATCCTTTTGCAACCAATACATGTCACATCATATAAGCCCATAATGGGTAGTTGGTACCATCCAACTTATCCTCAACAACCAACATACGGAATACATCATTGCTTTCAGCCATGGCCGGTGACTAAAATACCTTGATGCAAAAAATTGACTGTATCTCAAAAAGTTACAAAACTGCCCCAATGAATTTTGCTAGACTTGTAGCAAACTTCGAGACGCTTATACTGGCGAACAGAAACTGGTATATACCTTTGGCACAAAAAGATGAAATAGCTTGCATAAGCATTGCGATAGTGCATTCGGAGGCTTAAACGAGCTCAGATCCTGATTTCAGCACCACAGAGCGAAGCATATAGTGGTAAATCTATTATAGCACGCTCTAATAGCTCTCTAAATTATCTAAAACTATCTCTAGTTGATAAAGCCAGGATTTTGACTTTACTAAAACCTACTTATATTTTTGTTTCAAAATATTCAACTTTTTTACTTTGGTTTCGAGATTGTAATTACTCTAGTCTGAATTAATTTTTTTTTTTTTCTTTCTGACCTTTAAGTTTTTTATCCCAAATTTTACTCTAATAGAAATTGTGCTTTTGTATTCTTTTTCTAAGTTTCTTAATTTGTTTTTGGAATTTTATGTAGTAGGAAAAACTAGAAATAATAGCAAATTAAATCGAGAAATTAACACTATCTCTCTAGAACAAAAATCTTTTCATGTAGTAATAAAGTAAATCTTTTCGTGCAAATTATAAAGCCTTCTTTTGTTTTCTAAAAAGAGACCTATGATCTAACATGTAGTTGCTATCATTCTTAATGCAATTCTAAACAAAAATAGTATTTTTCAGGGTGTTACAATGATTTGCAAATGCAAGTGTAATGACTCTTTCCTAATACAATGTGAAATGAAAACAATCCTTTCTTTTATGTGATGTGTTTGTACTAAAGTTAAAGAACTTAAAAACTCAACTCTTTACCTTAAGTTATTCGATGCAGAAGCTTTAATGTGCACAATGATATTTGTTTTTCTTTACAAAAAAAAATTAATAAATAAATTCTAAGTATAAAACTAGAAGTGATTGTGCAATGATGATCTTCTTCTATGTCGATGAGGGGGGATAGAAGTGATGAGGCTCCTCCGTCTTGAATGCCCATATTCTCATGGAGGTACTCACTTCCCTAGAGAATAGCCCTCAACAAATAGGGAAAAGGAATGTGCTATTAAGATCTTGACTTGTCATTGCCATTGACTAACTCCTTTCTCCACTCACCTACAAAGCAAAAAGAATATAAATTCTAAATTTTTAATCAATACTAAAACACACCTAATAATCCTAAACACGTAATTTTCACGATTCACCTCGGGTTCACCAAATGTCGAGGGGTGTGAATGGAGACCAATGGGCAGATCAAAACTGAATTTGCTATGGTCTCACCGTGTGACTAAACACATGGTGTTTTTTAGCGTACTTTAGGATGTAAGATGAGATTTGGTGTTGTGAGAAGTGATTATCTATCGTCTAATGGCGTAAGCTATAAAATATCTAAGATCAATCTATTTTACTATTGACCATATTATAGTTGTGCAGCTTGATACCTAGATAGATCATACTCATAGGATTGTCAGACTAAGGTTTCACTAGTAATGCGATTTCTAATTCTATATTAGCTACGTTTTGCTTGGATTGAGTGGTATTATTTATCGATGGAGGCAACAAAATACTCAAAAATGAAAGATGTAGAAATGGTATTTTCATTTGTAGTCTCATTACTCACAGATTCATTCATAGGCTCATTACTTATAGACATCAGAAACAAATATAGAACAATATAAATTGCCAATTGATTAAGTGATTCTAAAACTAATGTCTTGATAATGCTAATGAATGGAAACTACTTCAATACCCTTATACAACTATAGATACAAATGCTATGATAAATCACCAAAATCCTAATATAAATTTAAACTAAAATGTAAGTAAAGTGGAAGAAGTAATGTGTCTCCAACCTCTCGATCTCAATTGCTTGTAAATGCTCACCAATGTTCGTTAATGCTCTGCAAAACAAAACATTAGAAAACATAAGTACATTTTATGAAACATAAAACATACTTATTACTTTCAACACTTATCATATATGTATATGCTCATTCATTCATTTACACCTATGTTCACATCATTCTACATGCATATGCTAACTTACTTATGCATATGCATTTATGTATTCAACTCACATGTACATGCATTCCTATATGCTCATAAACATGCATAGAATCATATGTTTACGCTTTCAATCTACACATTAGCATATGCATGTTTATACTTTATGACTAGATACATGCACTTTTATATGCATACACTTATATATATACATGCTTTCATACATACATACCTACTCTCACATGCATGCTAACACATTCTCATAAACTCATATTCATGCTAACACACATTCTCATGCACATGATAACACACTTTCTCATACACATATGCTAATATACTTCTCATATTTATGCTAACACACATTCTCATGCACATGTTAACACACTTCTCACATTTATGCTAATACACATTCTCATGCACATGCTAGAAGACTTTCTCATGCAAATATGCTGACACACTTTGTCATGCATATATGCTAACACACTTGTCACATTTATGCTAACACACATTCTCATGCGCATGTTAACGCACTTCTCACATTTATGCTAACACACATTCTCATGCACATGTTAACACACTTTTCATATTTATGCTAACACACATTCTCGTGCACATGCTAACACACTTTCTCATGCAAATATGCTCACAAACATCACACATTTATGCTAACACACATTCTCATGCACATACTAACACACTTCTCACATTTATGCTAACACACATTCTCATGCACATGTTAACACACTTTCTCATGCAAATATCCTCACACATATTCTCATGCGCATGTTAACACACTTCTCACATTTATGCTAACACACATTCTCATGCACATGTTAACACACTTCTCACATTGATGCTAACACACATTCTCATGCACATGCCAACACTCTTCTCACATTTATGCTAATACACATTCTCATGCACATGTTAACACAGTTCTCACATTGATGCTAACACACATTCTCATGCACATGCTAAGACTTTTCTCACATTTATGCTAATACACATTCTCATGCACATCTTAACACACTTCTCACACTTATGCTAACACACATTCTCACGCACATGCTAACACACTTTCTCATGAAAATATGCTCACATACTTCTCACATTTATCCTAACATACATTCTCATGCACATGCTAATACACTTCTCACATTTATGCTAACACACATTCTCATGCACATGCTAACACACTTTCTCATGCAAATATGCTCACACACTTTCTCATGCACATATGCTAACACACTTCTCACATCTATGCTAACACACATTCTCATGCACATGTTAACACACTTCTCACATTTATGCTAACACGCATTCTCATGCACATAAGCTAACACACTTCTCACATTTATGCTAACCCACATTCTCATGAACATGTTTAACACACTTCTCATATTTATGCTAACACACATTCTCATGCACATGCTAACATACTCACACATCATACTTATCATGCACGTGCATTCTAACATGCACATTTATGCATCCATGCACACATGCATGCTCATATATTCATACTTGCATACATACTCATACATGCATTTCGACTTCTCTCTCTCTCTCTCTCTCTCTCTCTCTCTCTCTCTCTCTCTCTCTCTCTCTCTCTCTCTCTCTCTCTCTCTCTCTCTCTCTCTCCCCATATCTCTTCTATGGCATGCAAACACCGGAGCTTCTCTCTCTCTCTCTCCCCCTCTCTCTCTATCTCCCCCTCTCTCTCTCTCCCCTCTCTCTCTATGTATCCCTTTTGTGGCATGCAAACAACAGCGGGGGGGAAGGAAGGAATCATCTCTCTCTCTCTCTCTCATTCTCTCTCTCTCTCTATATCTCTCTCTCTCAGTGCTATCAAGCTCTATGTCTACATATTTCTTCCTATCGACATCGGTTTGCAGTAGCCTCAATCTCTCTCTCTCTCTCTCTCTCTCTCTCTCTCTCTCTCTCTCTCTCTCTCTCTCTCTCTCTCTCTCTCTCTATATATATATATATATATATATATATATATATATATATATATATATATATATATATATCCCTCTCTCTCTCTCACTATCGTAGTCAGCAGGTCTCGTTCACAGCAACAAGGAGGGGAAAGAAACAAAGTAGGAGTAATAATAATACCTGCAAAACAAAACATTAGAAAAAAAACACACGCTAAGATACATATGGATACACTCACCAAAACATGTGCACACTTTCACCTCTTCATGCTCACCATACTTTAATCACACACACATATACCATACCTTATTCACTCAACACACACACCACTCTTTAACCACATAACTCACACACACCATTGTTTAAACACATAACTTATACACACCATTCCTTAACACATTCACTTTAATTACATAATTCACTCACACCACTCTTTCACAGACTTTAATCACCTAACTCACTCAGAGCACTCTTTTAACCCACAATTCACACATACCTCACATTATTCACATGTTTAATTCCTTTTAATTTGAGCTTACTGAAGTATATTCTAATTAAATACTAATTAAATACTTTGATATTGTCCTATATTAGGATAGATAATTTAATCACAATATAAGGTATATTAACCAAATATATATTTGTTTAAATATCTATTAACTCAAAGGTTTACACACATCACATATATGTAAATGATCACGCATATACACACCTATACATACATATAGACACTTAAACCCTCAAACACATTCACATAGCACACATACACTTACTTAGATACTCATATATATGGATAGAAATATAAGTTTATACCCATACCCCCACATACAAATAGGTACCATACACAAAATCACACTACATAGAGATTTAGGGTACATCCTAATACACGTATGCACAGGTAGGGTATATAGATCATGTTAATAAAGTTTCATGCACTTTCACACACATAAGTATCAGGACACTCTTTCCCATATTTATAAACACAAAAGTCTTATGATGAGGTCTGAACAATTTACATCTTCATAGATTGCTTCCTACAGGTACTAGAGAGAAGTATTAGTTAAAAGAATCTTATAAAAAATGTTTGAGAGAGTTTTAGTGATAACTACCCTAGAAGTAATAATTTTTAATTTTCTTGTATGTGAATTCGAAGGATGAAATCATTCCCACAACACCAGTTCTCAGTTCTGTTCTTTTCCCCTTTTTTGTGGATTAACTTGATGATGTTATTGTTGAGACAAGTCGGAAGCACACCAAACTCGAGCACCTCTTACCAGACCAAATGAAGAGGGGTGGAAATCACCAACTTGAAGGACTTTAAAAACTCATTAGTGAGCATGTCAGGCCCCGCGATTTTAGCACTAGGGAGGGCATCAATGACTTCAATGATTTCTTCTTCGGAGATAGGGGCATCGAGCAAGGAACAAAGGTTGTGTGGGATCCTATGAGAGGATACCCTAGAAATGGGTAGTTCCGTCTATGGTGGGAGAGGGGGTTCGAGATTCCCAAGAGTCTTGTAAAGTGCTCTTCAATCATTCTGAGATTTTCTTCTTCCGTATTGCATACATCACCATTTGAGTCTAGCAATAGGGGGATCGATTCTCTGTTTTCTTTCCTTTTAAGGATGTTGCACATATCTTTGGTGGGATTGTTGGCTTTGGCAGCCCAACACTCCCTAAAGAATTTGTAATTTTTTCCTTTGAATTTATTCCTCGTATCTCAACGCTCTAATTTTTCGTAGACCCTTCTAGGATTGAGCTTTCCCTTTGTTCACTTCCTCCTCAAGTCCTCAGAGTCTATGATAAAGAGCTTCTCTATGTGCTCTCCGAACAATCTGGAGCATCTTCTTGGTTCTTATCGTGATCTACCATGACTTGGACGGAGGGGAGAGAAAAGGAAGTGATCAAAGATGGTAAGGTCAGTGCACTGCGAGAGGGGAGGGCGTCCCCATTAATGAATAATGTTCTGGGCAATGTAGCTTCTATCCTGTCTAGCTTTCCTCAAGTCGCTGCCCGCTTGGAGATTTGACCACGAAAAGCCTTTCAAGTCTTTGAATTCAACCGGATCCAAGTGCAGTTTGGTTTTATCCCAAATTTCTTTCTCATGATTGTCCATGGCCTGGCCCTTGTTATTCCATCTGTCTATAGGGTCCTCCACCATGTTGAAGTCACCGCAAATTAGTATGTTGTAGGGGGGAACAGTCCAATGAGGCAAAGGTGTCTATTCTCCCCAACTCCCCATTTGGGGCATACATAGAAACTAATGTGAATCGAAAGGGGGCATCAAAGAAAGTGGCAATCCATCGATGGCTCTGATCTTCAATGGAGTACTCAATCTTATCAAAGAAGAATTGGTTTTACCCAATTACCGTCCCACCAGACCCACAAGGGTGCGATGTCGAGATCTAGACATGGGTCGGGGAGACTTGTCTAAGATGTTTGTGGAGGTGTGCTCCATCAAATTTAATCTCTTGAATATAGATAAATTCAGGGTTTATGCTAATGTCATGAGGCCATTGACCAATCAGACTTTAGGGGTCAATCAACCCCCTAGAATTTAACGAGATGATGATCATTGCCATAATTTACCCTCTTTTCGAGAAGGAGTACTATCCTTTCCACTCTTGGATTAATCTTTCTTTTTTGTTGGGAGGGGGTCTTGACTTAGTAACTTGTTTTTCCAGGGTAGCTCAATAGGATGCTTTCCCTTGTGTGGAGGTCTCTTGTTGAAATGAACAAGAGACCATATATAGATTAGTCGATCCAATGATGGAACTTTCAGTTGTCTTTGTTACTAGTGGTAAAGCCATCTTCTTTGCTTGTAGTGTATCCCTCTTGATTGGATTCTTTGTTGTTAGTGAATTGTAGGGCTTTGTCACTTGTCGACCTCAAATTGGTTCCTATCTGGGTAGTCAACCTCATTAATCTCCTTTTCTAGATTGCAATACAAGTTGTTTGGGGGGCATCTGGTGTACGATTTCTCTTAGAAGTCGACCTAGGACTTCTGCTTTTCCTTTTTCTTCTGACTTCCTTGAACCCATGTGAGTCAATTTCATGGTTTTGGGAGCCCTTAAATTGAGAAAATCATTAAACTTATTCACACCCTATAGCATGTTGAAGCCTTATGTAGATTTTGTTGATATAATCATCTTTCACATAGAGGAATGAAACATGCACAAGAAACGCGATTGTAGATTGATTGATACAATTAATGGAAATGAATAGATCCTAAGCCAATTAATAAAAATTAGTGCTTGAGCTGTAGTGTTTTCTTATTTAGCAAGAAAATGCAAAATTGTTAAAAAGAGAAAGATATAAAATAGGAGAGAGGACGTGCATGGGTGAGTGAGGGATAGAGTAAAAATGAAGTAAATGGACTTGACGAACGTGAGAAATAGAAAGGAAAAAACGAGAGTAACCTAATAAAAAAGTTAAAATCATCGTGATTCAAAATCATTTAGAGGATAGAAAATTTAATAGAGAGAGAGAGAAAGATATTTAACGAGAGTCAAAGAGTGACGTTTGGAATGCAATAATAAAAAAAAATGAGGATTTTAACAACATGTCCATCTTTACGCTGCAGCTTACTAAAGAGAACAATCCTGACGACCACAAAAGCTTATCGAAGGTTGCAGAAAAGGCTTTGCAAAAACTCCACAAGTCTTTTCTTTGTAAAGTGCAAACATGAAGACCACAAAGAGGTATGGAGAAAGCCAACAAGACGTGCTTTCCACAAGACGGGCTCACAAAAAGAATTGTCACATTTGAATTTTGAATGTGAGAATACGCATTTGGTTTAATTAATGCATTGGGCAATGTGATCAAATTCAAGCTAACGTTTTCATATCGTTTTTCGTATAAGTATTCATGATATTATAGCTTGAGTGTAGATCAAAACCAGATCTAATACCAGCATATTTATATATATAGAGAGAGAGAGAGAGAGTTCTTCGATGGATAATATATAACCTTATAACAAGCCTCGTGCAAGGCGTTAATACTAACTCTTAAATTACACGATACAAAACTTTTTTCTTCCCAACTTTTGTGTACTGAGCAGTACATACATTTGTTTGTTTTAAATGTCCATTTTTAGTTCTCTTTTTTCTGATGTTCGAACTTTGATATTAACATGTAATTAGAGAACTGCCAAATCGAACTTTGATATTTACATGTAGTTAGAGCACTCTTAAATGAGTTTCCGATAGGAAAATATGATTTTGATGTTATTGTGAGATTCAATTTTATCTTCAAATGTATGGCTAGATAAAAGTGCGGCTATATATTATAATCGCAATAGTTAAGGTCAAAATTTATGATTTTCAAATTTTAAAAGAAAAAATACACACTTAATAAAAAAGAGGAAATAGACATACAAAATTTTATATTCATTAGTGCATTTAAATTACAAATGGAAAAAATGAATACAAGCTGCATTTATTTCCATAGCATCAGAGCCTCAAAACGTTTGCAATCATGAAATTCCATATTGAAGAAATATGTACCTATCTATGGACACCACAACAAGATAGATGCAAAAAGAGATTCCGCATTACTATATCAATTACAAGTCCTAAATCCTAGAAAGAGAGTTGTATAGGTACAAAATGAGATTCCGGTTCACTATATCAAGTACAAGTCTTAAATCGTAGAAAGAGAGTTGAATGTGTATATATCATCCACGCATAGCAACTATCATCAGAAATCCAAGAATTCCAACTGGCAAAAGCATAAATATAAAAGGCGGAGGAGGCAGTGGTGGTAGTAACAATGGCAAAAAGAGCACCAACATAGTCAACCCACAAAATAGCATCAACGTTGACCCATCCAAGAGCACCATCAGAGCTATCCGATTGTCAGTTGAAAAATGTACCTCAATAATCCTGTCATTAAATATCAATATTTAGTTTTTAACACTTCATGGGAGCTTGGAAATGAGGCATCATATTGGAAAAACGTCCAAACACATATAGAGTCTATGCAGATATCTTAATTTAATAATGAGGAACATCAATATAAAATCATGAAGAGAACACAAGCAAAAAAATATTGATCTCTTTCTCAGTGATAAATAATCACGAATATAAAAGAGCATTACTACATCTTCATAAAACCCCCTTAGCGAGGTATATCAAACTATAAACATCCACATGTTTTAAAGATGAGAACCATTACTTTGTTAATATGGTGTCCATGTAAAAAGTTACAAGTGTGCATCTATGTATGTAAACACAAAGACATACATACATGCAAAAAAGATACGTATATACAAACAAAACACTCACACACATACATATACATATACATATATATATATATATATATATATATATATATATATATATATATATATATATATATATATATATATATATATATATGGATGTGTTTATATATGTTTGTATGAATTCATGCATGTACGTATATGTACGCCCACACTAATACATACATAAATACATACACACACACACACTATATATATATATATATATATATATATATATATATATATATATATATATATATATATGTATATATATATATATATATATATATATATATACATATGGATGTGTTTATATATGTTTGTATGAATTCATGCATGTATGTTGGATGTGATGGCTGGGTACAATCAGAAGATCAAGTTGGTGCTGCTAGACCTGCTTCACACCTGCCCTCTTTTCTCTTCAGATATGGTTAGGAGACTCCTTGAGCTTCCAAATGACACCAAGAAACTATATATGTGCTTTACAAAATGATTGAGTGATGTCCAAATCAAAACAGATAAGTTTGAACCTTCATAAGTCCAAAAACTTGCTATTCCTGTAATGACACCTGCTCAGTCCTAAGCTCAGTGTATCCAGCACACTTACAATTGGTCTAATTCCTTCTGGGAGTATTAAATTAACTTAACAAGCTACCATTAGCAAGTTAAATCACTCCAAATGACAAACTATACACTTAGCATGATGTTTAGCAAAATCAGGGACACCCCCGACTTTTTAGGAATCACACAGAAATATACCAGTGATCACTTCGACAGCGATTTCTCCCAATTGGCTGAATAGATTGACTTGAAACTTTGTAGTGTTGTAGAATGCTTTGAGCTGGTTCCAATGAGCCCTTGATCATCAAATTTGGTTCAGTAGATCTTGAGATATGCTCTGTTGAAGTTGACAGACTTGGAGGTAGTCACTCAGAGAAAACACAGAGTATAGAACTATGAATATATGTATTGAATCTATCAAATGTACATTCCCATTGACATGTAGAGTGATGCCCAATGGTACTCAGAGGTGTAGGCTAGGTAGTAGCTCTCACACACTCACTGAATTTCTTGGATTAGCCTCAGGAGGAGTGTAACTCTACCCGCGACTTTTTACATTGACTTTTATAGATGTTTTGAAGGAGTTTGAATTTCAAAATTCAAATTGTAGGCTCCCTCAAATCTCTCAACTAATCACATGGAGATATTCTCTCCATTCATACCTTTTAAATTCCACGACTTTTGAAGGTAGGTACAATTACAAGAAGTCACTTTGACTTTTACATAAAGTAATAAGTAACTAAGCATAGGCATGTGTTCCTATGCTCTTTCTTGAAATGAAGTAATCCAAACTTTTGCAATAAACTTCAAGGTTGATATCCAAAGCTAAGTGATCTTTGTGCAATCTTCTTGTTGAGTCTTCAAGGCACAAGACAAGTCCAAGTGTTAAGGCTTGTTTGTACCAACAGCTCCCCCTCAAGCCAAACACTTGCTTGAGTCTTCATCTTTAGTCTTCAATAATATCCTGTAATCCAATCATGGATTTAAACCTGCATAGCTTGCTCCCATCCAGAGCTTTTGTAAGCAAATCTGCACATTGAATATTAGTGGACACATATGATAACTGAATTTCCTTGCTAAGTAATTTCTCCCTCACATAGTGGTAATGCACCTCTATGTGTTTTGTCCTAGCATGATACACAGGATTAGCAGCTAGATGAAGTGAACTTGTATTATCACCAAATATGATAGGTGGCCTAGTGTATAGGCCCAATTCTGAATAGAGTAACTTCAACCATATTGCTTCTTGAGTGGCATTGGCTAGCCCTCTGTACTCTGCCTCAGTAGATGATAGAGCCACTGTGGGTTGTTTCTTGGATGACCAAGAAATAGGTTTATCACCTGCAAAGCATATGTAACCAGATGTACTCCTCCTGTCATCCTTGCATCCTGCCCAATCTGCATCTGAGTATACCTTGATGTCAATGTCTGATGAATATGGATAATACAAACCATGATTTTGTGTTCCCTTTAGGTACTTTACTATCTTCTTGGCTGCCTCCAAATGTGGTACTCTTGGCTTATGCATAAATTGGCTAAGTACACTAACACCATATGAGATATCAATCCTAGTTAAGGTAGCATAATTGAGACTACCTACCAAACTTTGGTAACCTGTAATATCCTTGAGTTCTTCTCCTTCATGTGCACTGAGTTTGTGGTTGACCTCCATAGGAATGTTTGAGACTTTAGCTTCCTGCAAGTTAAACTTCTTGACCATGTCCTGAATGTACTTCTTCTGAGTAATGTATATACCTGAATTTGTGTAGACCAATTCAAGCCCTAGGAAGTACTTCAATAATCCAAGATCATTGATCTTGAATTCCTTCATCATTTGACCTTTGATGTGTCTAATTCCTTGAACATCATTTCCTGTAATAATGATGTCATCAACATAGACACACAAGTATATTACCTCTGAATTGTTCTTCTTTATAAACAATGAAGTATCTGCTTTACTCATTACAAATCCTTGATCCAAGAGATAGGTTGTCAACCTATAGTTCCATGCTCTAGGTGCCTGCTTCAATCCATACAGAGCTTTCTTCAATTTGCAAACATGATTTACCTTATTAGGATCTTCATAGCCAGGTGGTTGTGACATGTAGACCTCTTCAGATATCCATCCATTTAAGAATGCATTCTTCACATCCAATTGGTACATGTTCCAATTCTTGGATGCAGCTACACTCACCATAATTCTGATAGTTGGCATCTTTGCCACAGGAGAAAATGTCTCCTCATAATCAATGCCTTGGGTTTGTGCAAAACCCTTGGCTACCAACCTAGCTTTGTACCTGCTTATTGAACCATCTGAGTTCCTTTTGAGTTTGTAGATCCATCTGGATCCTATCACCTTCATGGAGTCCTTCTTGGGTATCAAGTCCCAAGTATCACTCTCCTTGAGAGCCTCCATTTCTTCATCCATTGCTTCCTTCCATTCTGGTTTAGTAATAGCTTCCTCAAATGTACCTGGTTCTTCACTTAAGATATCCTTTGCAAGATATACAGAGTGCTTGGTTACAAGTGAAGTATCATATCCATACCTAATAGGTTTCTTCTTTTCCCTTGAAGATCTCCTCATAGCTTGAGTTGAGGATTCTGGATTGTCTTCAAGTTGCTTCATCTTCATCTTCCCTTTGGATTTCCAAGCTTTGAATTCTTCAATGTTGATGGTGTCTTCATCATCTGAGCTTGTGTCCTCATTCTGAGTTGGTTCTTGCCTGACAAGCTTTGGAAAGTCTTCTTCCATATCATAAGGTAGGCTCACTTTCCTGCACTCATTATCATACCATGAATCATTTTCATCAAAGATGACATCTCTGCTTACCTTGAAGCCTTTGTTTGAGGGGTTATAGAACCTGTATCCTTTCTGATTCAAATCATAACCAATAAAGATACACTTCTCAGCCTTAGGGTCTAGCTTTCCCCTTACCTGTGAGGGAATATGCACATATGCAACACACCCAAAGATCTTGCAATGATCCAGAGAAGGTCTCTTACCATGCCAAGCCTCATAGGGTGTCATTCCATCAAGTGTCTTTGATGGCAACCTGTTGATTAAGTATGTGGCAGTAGATACACTCTCTGCCCAAAGATAATTTGGTAGTTTCTTCTCATTAAGCATAGACCTAGCTGTCTCCACAATGAGTCTATTTCTTCTTTCAGCTACCCCATTTTGTTCAGGTGAGTACCTTGTGGTAATCTCCCTCTTGATGCCTCTTTCCTGCAAGAAGTCTTCAAAATCATTGGAGAAGTATTCTCCACCACCATCAAACCTTAACCTCTTCAATTGTCTACCTGTTTGATTCTCTACTAATGCAAGATACCTTTTGAAGCAATTAAATACTTCATCTTTATGTTTCATGAAGTACAAGACAGTCCATCTGCTATAATCATCTATAAAAGATACATAGTACCTTGATCCAGATATGGATGGCTCCTTGCTTGGTCCCCAAACATCTGTATGCACCAATTCCAAGTAATCTTCATGCATAAATCCTTTCTTGGTATATGGCAACCTGTGTGACTTACCAAATTGACAAGCCCCACACTTGTATATCATGTGTTGCTTGGATACATTAGGTATCCCAAGCACACATTGATCTCTGCTCATTTGCTTTATGGTTCTCTCTCCAATGTGACCCAATCTCTTATGCCACATCTCCAATTCTGATAGGGTTTGGTCCCTATAATTGTACAAGGCAATATTTTTAGTATCCTCAAGTTCAAAGGTGAATAATCTACCTGACTTCTCTCCCTTGGCTATCCTTCTGAATCCATGTCTTGGATCCTCCACAAATGCACCATGTTGAGTGAACCTGACCTGTAGACCTTTTTCAACAATCTGACCTACACTCATCAGATTCTTGGTGATTGTTGGGACATACAATACTCTGCTTAGCAAATTCTGATTACCATCACTTGTTTTGACATTACCTACTTTAACCACTGAGTGTTTAGTGTCATCACCTGTCTGCACTTGGTGCTTGCCTTTAGGTTCTTCCAAATCAGAGAGTAAGGCAACATTCCCAGCTACATGGTTAGAGCAACCTGAATCAATATAGAACAAATGATCATCATTGATACCTGATTTAGATGTCATGTTCATAATCAACAAGGAATCATCTTGATCCTCTGCATAATTGTTGTAATCCTTTCTGTTCCTGTATCCTCCTTGATAATTGCCATTGTGATTGTAGCTATTGTTGTAGTTGTTGTTGTAATTATTGTTGTAGCCATGGTAGCCTTGAGATTGATTGAACCTGCCTCTGCCTTGGGAGTATCCTCCTCTTTGGTGACCTCTTCCTCTTTGATTCTTGTAGTTCTTGTAGCATTCATCTGTAGTATGGTTAGACAAGCCACAAATATTGCATGGAGATTGATTATAGGGTCTCCCCCTACCTGACTTACCTCCTCTGCCCCTACCTCTAGATGATCTACCTCTCCCTGCATAGTTTGCTTGGGAGGTGGATCCTTCATCATCAACCTTCTTGCTTTTACCCTTGTCTTTAGACTTCTTATCTGTATATAGGGCAGAGGGATTGTTACCTTTTGATTGCTCTCCATTCTTTGTGATCTTGGCTTCATGTGTGAAGAGTTGTCCAATCAGAGTGGTTAGATCAGGTGCTTGGATGTCCATGTACAAGTCCATTGCAGTGGTAAAGCTCTCCCACTTGTCATCTGCTTTGAGTCCATTGATCACTTGTCTGACTATTTGCTCTTCTTCAATCTCTTCTCCAACACTTGCAAGTTGATCTGCTATGTCTTTGACTTTGGTGACAAAATCTGAAACACATTGTTTTGATTGCTTCCTAAGAGTTGTAAACTCAATCCATAGCTGATTCTTTCTGGCCCTTGTGCTTGATGAGAAGTATGTTGACAAAGTCTCCCAAGTCTCTTGGGAAGTCTTACAGTTCCTAACATGAGGTAGAAGGAAATCAGAGATAGAGTTTAGAAGATATGACCTTGCTAAAGCATCTTTAGCACACCATTTATTAAGTCTCTCATGCTCATCCTTTGTAGGTAGGCCTCTGGTTTTGAATGCGGGCAACTCCTCATCTCCTGATATGTATCCATACAAGCTTCTCCCTTGTAGATAAGTCTTCATTCTTAATGACCATGCCTGGTAGTTATTCCTATCCAATTTGTCAATAAAGGAAGGGAAACCATCACCCATGATTACCTTGTTTGCTCTGATACCACTGTTGGATGTGATGGCTGGGTACAATCAGAAGATCAAGTTGGTGCTGCTAGACCTGCTTCACACCTGCCCTCTTTTCTCTTCAGATATGGTTAGGAGACTCCTTGAGCTTCCAAATGACACCAAGAAACTATATATGTGCTTTACAAAATGATTGAGTGATGTCCAAATCAAAACAGATAAGTTTGAACCTTCATAAGTCCAAAAACTTGCTATTCCTGTAATGACACCTGCTCAGTCCTAAGCTCAGTGTATCCAGCACACTTACAATTGGTCTAATTCCTTCTGGGAGTATTAAATTAACTTAACAAGCTACCATTAGCAAGTTAAATCACTCCAAATGACAAACTATACACTTAGCATGATGTTTAGCAAAATCAGGGACACCCCCGACTTTTTAGGAATCACACAGAAATATACCAGTGATCACTTCGACAGCGATTTCTCCCAATTGGCTGAATAGATTGACTTGAAACTTTGTAGTGTTGTAGAATGCTTTGAGCTGGTTCCAATGAGCCCTTGATCATCAAATTTGGTTCAGTAGATCTTGAGATATGCTCTGTTGAAGTTGACAGACTTGGAGGTAGTCACTCAGAGAAAACACAGAGTATAGAACTATGAATATATGTATTGAATCTATCAAATGTACATTCCCATTGACATGTAGAGTGATGCCCAATGGTACTCAGAGGTGTAGGCTAGGTAGTAGCTCTCACACACTCACTGAATTTCTTGGATTAGCCTCAGGAGGAGTGTAACTCTACCCGCGACTTTTTACATTGACTTTTATAGATGTTTTGAAGGAGTTTGAATTTCAAAATTCAAATTGTAGGCTCCCTCAAATCTCTCAACTAATCACATGGAGATATTCTCTCCATTCATACCTTTCAAATTCCAAGACTTTTGAAGGTAGGTACAATTACAAGAAGTCACTTTGACTTTTACATAAAGTAATAAGTAACTAAGCATAGGCATGTGTTCCTATGCTCTTTCTTGAAATGAAGTAATCCAAACTTTTGCAATAAACTTCAAGGTTGATATCCAAAGCTAAGTGATCTTTGTGCAATCTTCTTGTTGAGTCTTCAAGGCACAAGACAAGTCCAAGTGTTAAGGCTTGTTTGTACCAACAATGTACGTATATGTACGCCCACACTAATACATACATAAATACATACACACACACACACACTATATATATATATATACATATATATATATATATATATATATATATATATATATATATATATATATATATATATATATATATATATATATATGTGTGTGTGTGTGTGCGTGTGTGTGTGTGCACCCACCATCGCATACATATATATACATACACACACACCATCACATAGATAGATACATACATACATACATATATATAAATACACACACACACCATCACATAGATAGATACATACATATATACATAAGTACATACACACACACATCACATTCACACATACACACACGCACACATACACGTTAGATTTGATTCCAACGAGTTGTCTCAAACAACGTCAAATTATGATTTGTAACCGAGTGATCTGTAACTAACTTTGATTAGAATAATTGAAACCACTTTAAGTGTATGTTTAGAGGTGAATCAACCACTTGCTTTTGGCTACTATATATATGTAATTGATTACCGGTAAGGCTATATATCTTCTATAGGACTTTGATTTGGGTGGAAGCAAACTAGCCCAAGCTTAAGCTATCCATTGCTAACTTTTGTCCACATAGATGTAGAAATTATTGGTAATCTATTTTGTTCATATTATTTGAATATGCATAGGAATCATTTGTACAATAAATTGACGCTTATTTAGTTTGTCATCAAGTGTTCCATGATAATCATCTTGGATCTACAAATTCTATATCTGGCTTGTGTGATGTACATATACCCCCATAGTTTGTGTAGGCAATGGGCAATTTTCCTTACTAGGGTCAATTTATAGGCTTAGCAAAGTCCATTTGGTGTGAAGAAAATCATGTTCGAAGCTCTTTCGTTTTTTTTTTAGTGCGTGAATTCTTGATATAAATTTATGAGAGAGTTTAGAGAAATCGAGATTTTAGCTCACAATGGAAGCCAAGTTCCTTATCCTACAATTTGGAGTACATATTCTCCATTGGTCTCATCAAAGCTCAAATTGAAGAATTAGAAGCCATTCAAGAGGCATCAAATTTGAAGAAATCTCATTCTAGAAGGGAAGCAAAGTCAAACTTAGATGAACCATTGAAGAAAGGGAGAGTACTCATCAATGTAGTCAACATCAAATGAGTCGATCAACATGCCCTTAAGGAAAAAAAGGTATCATATTTATTATTTATACTTGTTCACATCACAGCTAGAGAGTTTGGAGTCCTAACCATGATGGATTACCAAAATACTTGAACATTTTGCCAACAAGAAGGAAATGAGTCCTTAACTATTGAAAAGAATTTAATGTGAGGGATGGAGTGTACTTTGGAGGGAACGAAGATTCATTGGTCTACATATGGACCACTTTTGCTCTTGTGTTTTTTACTCCATTCACGTTATATAAATCAGGATGAAACGAAGTATACTATGCACATATGCATATTTATTGCAAGATTCATTGGTCTATTTGGCTCCCTAGATACATAAAATGAGAAATATAGTAACATTTTGGCGCATTGTAGGATTCAAGGATAATATATCAAATGATAAGACATATGAATTATTCAGGTATGAGATTTTGTAAGTTTCATGAAATTTTAGCATTTCTAAGTTAAAGTGAATAGCAATTAATTTATAAATGTGTTAGGATAAATTCAATAGAAGTTATAACTCAAGACTTTAAAAGAAGGTAGTCACGTTTTGTCGAGCTTCCACAATGAGTATTGAGGAGACTATGGAATATCATAAGAAACAATAAAGATTAGTCTCGATAATCAATTAATTAAAATGTTGAAGCATACACTTCTTAAGCATCTAGGAAACATATTAGAATGGATCCATGAAATGGGCTTCATGAGAAAGTAACGTTGATTTCTTGTAATTTCAAGTCATTACCTAGGCATTGGCCCTAGCTTTGTGTCCTACAGTAAAGATCCCAAGAAAAGCAATCAGATAACTCAGATTTAAGAGGGATCAAGGAATTGTCATCTATATATATATATATATATATATATATATATATATATATATATATAGAGAGAGAGAGAGAGAGAGAGATAGAGAAAGGGAGAGAGAGAGAGAGAGAACATATATACTCTTGGTCTCCCAAACCTATCGATACCTATGTGCATACATTAAAATTGTGTGATAAACGGCTATTGCAAAATCCAAGGATTAAACATCTAATATGTGCAATACTTTTTAGAAGATCCTCCTCCTCTCTAAAATTTATTGATTACTATGGGGATATACTAAAATTTTGGGATAAAAGGATATTAAAAATCCATGAACAGCGAGTCGTAACAAACGAGAACTATGTCGTAAAAAGAGAACACTTACATCAAAAATTACATGTTTTCACCTCATTTTTGGAATTCCTTTACACCAGTATACATATATTACAAAAATGAGGTGAAAACAAGTAATTTTTGACGTTTTTTGTCATTTTCTCAAAAAAAAATGAGCTCAAAATGTAGTCAAAATTTCACTATATTAGGCATTGACGTGTCCCAAAATGTATATGATAAGACATTGACATGCCCAAAATCTATATGCTAAGACATTGACATGTCTAAAATATATATAAGAATGTGGAAGTCAATAGTTTTTACACAAAAATAACATTTTAGACATATCTTTAATGGGTGGATATCTGATTGTTATTCAAAAGTGCTACAAAACATGGTTTCATTAACCAAACTACTTTGAGGCATTTACATAAGCACTAAAAATGTCTGAGAGCTTCAATGCAACTCACATTTTTGTCGATCTATGTCTACAACCTCATCATCTGATGCACTTGATTCAGTCTCATACTGTTGAGAGCTCTCTTCTTCTTCTTCTATATCCACAAGAGCTCTATCTTCATCCACGTACATACCAAATTCTGCAGGATCATGGACAACTCTTCTTGTTTTCCTATGATTTCCTATACCACATACATCTGGAAGCTTTTGTTTTATCATGTTGATTGTTGCTTTCCTCAAGTGACCAGTTTTTGTCAAGGAAAAATCATAAACAAGAATATCTACATCATCCATTTTAAGAGTGGATGTGCTTTGAATATTCTTTTTCCTTTTTGAACCTGTTCGTTTAGCATCACACACCATTTCTAAGTTATATTTACCTGTGAATGCATTACTACTTTTAGTGTAATACCAATGCACCACCAAAGCCTCTATTCTTCTCTGATCAATATCTTTAGTTATCTCTAAAACCTTTGCAATCCAAAATGGTCTGGTAGCCTCATCACCATCAGCAAGTACTGCAATAAGCGTTCCAACATTTATCTCTATTAAATTTCCTTGCCATCTTGCTTCTGCCTGTTTTGTCATCCTTGGGCCTACATAAATATTTCTTTCTGGTGGATGTATAAAACTTTGAAGTGCATCTGCATTACATGCTTGGGCCACATTCATGGATCTTTGTGTACAAAAATCCCATGTGAATGGAACATCAACTGGCCAGTGACCTGCAATTGTATACTGTATAATCTCTTCTTGATGATTGAAAAAGTCCTCCCACCAAGATACATCTTGATCTCCAGCATATTTTTTTGCACGCTCAATATGTCTCTTCTTTTCAATGAGTGCATGCATCCAGCTTTTACTTTGATCAACCACACTTCCACATCTTTCTGTATTGTTTTTATCTTCATATGGTGATTGTTCTGCACCATACACTGTTACAGTAGACAAATTAGGCACCTGCAATAAGAAACTGCATCCCTCTTTAGGCTCCCACCCAAGAGAAGATGAATACTGCTTTGCAAATAAAAGGGTTATTTCATCAACCCTCCTCATCAAGAATACATGGTTGAAACTAATATTGTGCAATGGAGCCAAAACCTTAGCACTGTTATCAAGGCCCATTGAGCAAAAGTGCTTAAAGTCATAAATCTGTGTGAGGTGTTGAACTTCTGGTTTTGGAGTATATGCTTCTAAAATCAGCTCAGATAAAATCGGAAGAGTAAAAGCATTGTTACGTGCCAACTTCTTAGAGAAAGTACTGAACATTTGATCAATGTGATCATGAGTGTGGCCAACCAGAAGAAAATTTACCTTAACCTTCTGAAATACCTGTTTTTCAACAAGCATGCTTAAATATCCAAAGACTGTAGAATTTTTATTCTCTCTTGGAGTATTATCTAGTTGCAAATATAGAGTTGGTGGCAAAAGACCCTTCCATGATTGCAAAACACGATGAATGAAAGTAACTGTAAGGTTTGGATCATTATGCACATTCGGATATGTGAAGAAAACCTTGGACATTACAGTTCCATTGTATACCAAAGCGCCAACCAAATGCATTTGCACAAGGACTTCATCTCCAATGTCCTTAGGGATGCGATAAAAATGTGGCAAACAAGTTTTTTTCTGATCCATACCATCGATCAACAAACACATATAACGCTCCGGATTTCTGAGTGCCTTACTTCGATGATGAATTGCTTTCTCTCTCTCTAATGCTTGACTCTCACGATGGTTGTTAAGAAGGTTTTTAAAATTATGCTTTTCCTGTGGTGTTGTAGCCCCTTTTGCCATGTTTTTCAAAGTGGCGCAAACTGAACATTCACCCATTCTAACTTTACGAGGAATAGAAACATTGTTAAACTCTTCCTTCCATAATCGAGTAAAGTGACGATACAACACATACTTCTCATTTCTATTTTCCATGTCTTCTCTATATATTTGAAATACCTCTCGACGAGTAAAGTTATCTGACAAGTGCAGCCTTCCAGTTGTAGGCATAACTTCACAATGCAAGCTAAAATAGTTCATCATCCAATTCATTGCATGACGTCCAACAGATCCTTTGGTCCCAACATGGAACGTATCCAAAATGAGATCCCCATTCAAAAACCCTTGTTGAACCCTATGTATTCTAAAATTTCCTACACCCATTGCAATTTTAAATGCAGCCCTACAGCATGGCATCCCTTGAGTAAAGAAATATTCAAAACCAACACGCGTTACTGACATGTTATCCTCAATCATTTGCATGCAAGAAACAAGGTATATATCTTGCCTTTCACTATCTAAATGGAGAAATTTTTCTCTTATGTGCTTTAGTTTCTTCATCCCTAAATTATACAAGCATTTCAAACCACAACAATGCTTCACAATATCCAATGCAATCTGTCTATCTGAAGTAAGAAATTTAAATCTTTTTCGACTTACTTCACGAGACCTTCTTTTAAATCGTAGATTGAGCTTGCTTTGCTTTTTCGTTGCTCCACATGCACTTGAATCAGAAGGGAGATCAATGGTTGGATCAGATGGGAGATCAAGAGGTGCATTTGTATGAGCAGCATTGCATTGTGAATTGGATAACTTAAATGACTCAACAGAAAACATGGAATCATCAGCACGTTCTAAATCATAGGGATCATCACTTCTCTGGAAAGGCTCAACTGAGAACAATGAATCAATATGAGCAGAGGAAGCTGATGCCCAAGCATCCACTGAAAAGATTGAGCTCATCTTCACTGAGTTCAGAGAAGACTGAAGATGAATGACCTTTTTAAATAAGTAGAACATCAAATGTCACATCAAGAAGATATGAAATCAAAAGCTTATTAAAGTACATTAAATAACATAAAACATCAAATTACATCAAATCACTTAATTACTCAAATATACACTAATAAGGGAACCAAAGATTTGATTCACTTTTGATTCAAATGATCTTTTTCTAACTTCATATGAGTCATTCAGTCTAAGCATTGTGAATGAATCAAAATATATCAAAGTTGTGTTCCAATAGGAATATATAATAAAATTGTTTGGATGAAATTTTACAAGAAGAAATTTTACAACTGGAATATATCCAAGTTGAGTTCCAACTGGAATATGCTATGCCATTGAACACTATACAAGAAGAAATTTTACATTTGGTTAAGATTTCAAGGATTAGGTTTTATTGTGGTCTTGGCTAGATATCAAAGAGGTAGATGAAAGTATATTGAAAAAGAATTATGTGTAAAAGAGGCACACAGAAAGTATATTCATACATTGATTTTCCATTTCAACAATGTGTTACAAGATAAATGTGAATATGAACTAAAGTGTGGAGGATAACACTATAAAGATGTCATTAATCTCACAACTTAGACCTAATTTTCTCCCAAGCAACAAAATCTAAGAAAAAACATCTACATGAGATTAGAAATCCTCATGTACATACCATACTGTTGCCATTGAAGTTTAATTTCCATGCAAATGTATATAAATAGTTGCAAGGTTCTGTACTAGAATGTTTATTCAAAGTGATTTTCCATTTCAAGAGTGAGTTACAAGATAAATGTGAATATGAACTAAAGTGTGGAGGGTAATACTATGAAGATGTCATTAGTCTCCCACATTTAACACAACTTTGACTTGATTTTCTCCCAAGAAAGAGATTCTTAGAAACAAATCTCTACATGAGTTGAGACATCCTCATGGACATACCATACTCTTGCCATTGAAATGTAATTTCTATGCAAATGTATATAAATAGTTGTAAGGGTCTATGAATATTTCATTAAAGTGGCTCTGAAACAGCCTATTTGTGTGGGTGCTATTCCCTGGTTAGATAAGTTGACAGATTTAGTTAGCAAGTGGACTCATTCAGTTAGATCCAGTTAGTTTCTGGTTCAAGTTACCCAATTGCCTATAAATACCAGAGGAGGAGATCATTCTCATTTTCAAAATCCACGAGCAAGAGAGAGCAGCAGAGCACAGACAGCCATGGAGCACAGAGGTCAGCATACCAGCAAGCCAAGCCTGATGGAGAAGAAGAATGTTGGCAAAAGTACCAAGAGGTAGACAAAATCATAACTAGAAAAAAGATTCTAAAAAGATTCCCTCTGTATGTCTGTGTAAATTTCTCATTTCTAGGTCTCTATTTTTCTTGCCTGTCGAAATATGGATCCAAAGCATGTACAGGTCGATGCCTGGCATCGACTTTAAGGTCTAAGTCGATGCCAGGCATCGACTTAGGATTGCAAGTCGATGCCAGGCATCGACTTGCAGCCCCAAGTCGATGCCTGGCATCGACTTGTGGGTGCAAGTCGATGCCTGGCATCGACTTGCAGCCCCAAGTCGATGCCTGGCATCGACTTGCTCCTGCAAGTCGATGCCTGGCATCGACTTGTGGGTGCAAGTCGATGCCTGGCATCGAATTGCAGCCCCAAGTCGATGCCAGGCATCGACTTGGTTCCAAAAAACGATGCCAAGCATCGACTTGCCAGCATCATCATGCAGTGAAAAGTCGATGCCAGGCATCGACTTTTGGGTGCAAGTCGATGCCAGGCATCGACTTGAGGGCCCAAATCGATGCTTGGCATCGACTTTTGTGCCCAAGTCGATGCCAGGCATCGACTTTGTGTTCAAGTCGATGCCAGGCATCGACTTTGTGTTCAAGTCGATGCCAGGCATCGACTTGAGGGTAAAAGTCGATGCCAGGCATCGACTTGGCCCAAAAGTCGATGCCAGGCATCGACTTGGGCCCTCAAGTCGATGCCTGGCATCGACTTGCACACAAAGTCGATGCCTGGCATCGACATGCACTTAAACATCGATGCCTGGCATCGACCTGAAGCTGAAAATCCATGCCTTGCATGGACATGGGCTGATATTTCTTATTGCTTGATATTTCCAATTGCTTTCAGGGATGCGGAGTACAAGGATGAAAGGCCCATTAAGAAGCTCAGAGTCACCATGGGCTCTGCTGACCAGCAACGTGACAAAGGCAGTGGTCACCAAGCAAAGGCAAAGAAAATTATTGCACCATTATCCTCTGAGAAGGCCAGCAACCCACTAGGAATATCCTCAGGTGGACAGAGTAGCATTAAAATTCCTGTGGAGGATCCAAGTATGAAGGAAAGGTCGAGGGAGACAGAGGTCATGAAGACAGATCGTCCACTTCGGGACATGACAAATCTCGAATGGTGCCTTCAGTACGTGGAAGAGAAGAATGCAGTCCTCCTTGTGTTCGCAGGGGCCTATGGCAGAGGAAAGATCACGACAACACAAGGTTTTCAGTATGGCCTTGTTTACAAATTGGATTATGAAGATGAAGATTCTGACAACCTGCTTTTCTTGGTGGAGACATCCAAGGGATTAAGAAATGTCATATGCAAGATGGAATTCTTGTGCCCAGAGTGCTGTGTTCCAGAGGAGCTAGCTCAGATGTGCAGAGACTCAGTGAATTTCATCAAGGACCTGATGCCATGGATACAGGGCAATATCATGCCAACACAGCACAAGAAGACGACCCCTGTAAAGGCAAGGGGTAAGCAGAGTGTGCAGAAAAAGCCCCAAAAGAAAAAGAAGATAATTGCAGAAGAGGACTTTTCTGACTCAAGCTCTAGCTCTGGGGACATTATTGTTGCACCTGGTGGAGAGCTTGCATCTGGTGTGCTTGGCACTGAGCAGAATAAGATGAGGGAGGACATAGCTAGAAGAAAAATTATGAAGAAGGGGCAGTTGTTCCACCTGCCTATTAATATTATCCACAGGCCACCAGTGGATCCAGTCACAGGGAGGAGGCCCCTTGAGATCAGGGAGCCACATAATTTGCATGTCCAAAATCTTAAGAAGAAAATGAAAGTTAATCCTCATGCTACTGTTGTGCCATTCCTTGTAATGGTGGATCCGCATGAGTGCAGCTGTGTGGAGGATTTCAATGAGAATTTGTTTGAGGAGTACACTTATTATGTGATTGGAGGTTCACACTCTGCAGAGGCTCATAGACAGTTAGTGAAGGAGCACCCTACTACATTTTTCTTTAGGTATGCAGAGTGTAAGATATATGCTGGTCTTACAACTGAGGAAGCCAAGCTTCTTGCTTGGGATCACAACAACGATAATGACTACAGGCAGAAAATGTCCTCCATAGAGAGAATTCGGTTCTTCCACCATGAATACGAAGATTGTCTTGTGAAGGAAGCTGGGAGAATACATCCCAATCTACGAAAGCAATGCCTTATTGAGGTTGGAATTGCATTGGATGAGAATAGAAAATCAGATGCTTTGAGGAAATATGACCCATGGTTTCAACTGGCATTCAGATCAGGTGAGATCTGGGATCTTCAGGATAGAATCTTCACAATGTGGGAGCATAAGGAAGTCAAGGGCCAGAAGCAACGAAAGTCGAGGCCAGACCCACAAATTGATCTGAGGGGAAAGGGAAGGAAAGTTGACCTTTCAATTGAGGAGGCTCCTGAGGACATGAAGCTGACCCCATGGAGGGCCCTTCAAGGAATCAAGGATGATACATTGATCATATCAACCTTGTCAAGGGTAATCTCGAAGGAGTTGAGCCTCGAGGAGATGGTCACTGAGCTCAATAAGTATGTATGTTATTCTCAGATCCTTTTTCCCTCCTCCCATGCTTCTTGTCTAACCTAGTCTCTTTTATATTTATGTGTCTGTATTCATAAAGTGTACATGAAGATTTAGGAGGTGATGATGAAGAGGCTGGGTTGCTTTTCTTGGACAGAGGTCCAAGCAGACTATCCAACCACATCATCCTACAAAGCCTTATCAGAATATTTCATCCTGTTTCGTGATTGGGTAGATTCTCTTATCAGAATATTTCATACTAAACAATTTGATGCATTGCATGGCATCAACATGGGGGCATAAGTGGATGCCTGGCATCGACTTGGGGGCATAAGTCGATGCCTGGCATCGACTTGGGGGCATAAGTCGATGCCTGGCATCGACTTGCAGCATAAGTCGATGCCTGGCATCGACTTGCAGCATAAGTCGATGCCTGGCATCGACTTGGGGGCATAAGTCGATGCCTGGCATCGACTTGCAGCATAAGTCGATGCCTGGCATCGACTTGCAGCATAAGTCGATGCCTGGCATCGACCTGCAACAAAAGTCGATGCCTGGCATCGACCTCGTGGCAAAAGTCGATGCCAGGCATCGACTTAGGTCCCTAGGTCGATGCCAAGCATCGATTTTTAGTAGAAGGTCGATGCCTAGCATCTACCCCAACAAGAAATAGATGCCATACATCCGTTCTTTATGTTCTGTTTGTTGTACTGAAGAGCTCTTCTAATTGTTTTTCCAATTTGTTCTGCAGAAACCAAGGAAAAGTAAGTCTACAGAGGTACTAGATGACTGCCCCCCTGCATTCCTTGCTCACATTCAAAGAGCAAGGCATGAGAAATCTAGACTGAAAGCGAAGGAGATGGATTTTGATGATGAACCCGATCTTAAATGTTTCTCCAATCCCCTAGACCCCCTTAGGCCTGTATATTACAATGTGTTCTGTAGTGATGTAAATAATATTTGTTCTGTTGTGCCTAGAAAACATTTCTCCCTTCTCATAGCGGACATACCCTATGGATTTAGGATGTTAGGATCAGTTAATGATGATGAACCCTTCAAACACCCTCAGATTCGGAAGATGGTCACTGATTTTGCAGAGTTAACTATGTCTCCTCTTTGGAGGATAGTAATTTTCCATAGCAGAGACCAGTCTTTCTCTGTTTCAACTGCTTTGAAAGCAAGATGTCATGCTGTCGAGTGCCTCACTTGGTAAGTAATCTTCTTTCTATCTCCATGGCTTTCATGATGCCCTATGTGACTCATAGTTCTTTTTTGCAGGGTGAAGACAAACGTAAATCACACTCCTTTGCATCGGTTTGTGAGTGCCACTGAATGCATTAGAGTGGGCTATTATGATGAAGTAAGCAAAAGGAGAGTCAGGGAGCATTGCAATGAGAATGGGATCTCAAATGTGCTCATGTTCCCAGCCGTTACCAAGAAACTTCGTCATGTAGCTGGGGACATGACATTGGTTAACCCTTATCAGAAGCCACAAAAACTCATAATGAGATTGCTTCAGCTATTTTCCAATGATGATGACTGGGTCCTAGACCTTTTTTC
Organism: Ceratopteris richardii; assembly: GCA_020310875.1. NCBI lineage: Eukaryota > Viridiplantae > Streptophyta > Polypodiopsida > Polypodiales > Pteridaceae > Ceratopteris > Ceratopteris richardii. The sequence goes on from CM035438.1 coordinate 142,637,839, forward strand.
GGGCACAGGTAATTTCAATTTTCACAATTCTCATTAGTCATTGTTGATTGAAGCCTCTAATAGGTTTTCTGCTATTTCAGGAACGACTCTGGCTTGCTCCTTAAAGATGTTCAGGCACTGCATAGCTGTGGAGAAGGATGATGCTCAAGTGAGCTTCATTAGAATGAGAATCAATGGGCTGAATGAATGCCCAGATGAAGACCAAGAGGTTGGAAGGAAGCACATTGCAGATACGGAGAGATTCCAAGCAGCTTCAAGGGAGCCTGTTCCCCCACTTGCAGATGAACCTGGGGACATGGCTGACCTTGAAGAGCCAATCTTGGAGCAAGAGAGGCAAGATAGGTGTTCTAATGTGCCAGAGGATACCAATACCCTTGAGCCTGAGGAAAGCTATGATCAGCTTCTATTGTAGATTCACATAACTCTTGTAAAACACATGAAATGTAAAATATCATTTTAATGGAAATATAATTTGGAGTTCTGCTTCCACTTCGTGTTCAGCTTGATTTATCTTGAGCATTTCTCTGATCATGTGTGAATGTTTCTTAGTATAATTTTGTTGAATATTATCTTCTCTTGGGAATGCTTTTGTGAAGTGTATTTCATATTCCGTTAATATGGCCAGGCATTCAATGGGGATCTTAACCATACAAAGGGGATGATATTAATTGCCTTGTTAAAATGCTCTGATTTTTACAACACATGTTCTCTAACTTTCGAGTAACTCTTAATTAGCTATCTTCTGTGCTTATTGAGGTTATAGATGTAATGAAGGAGCTTCGCGAATTCTTACATGTACCTTTTCAACTCTAATCTATTGTCCAAGATCATGATGTGGGATTCTTGGTCATGCTCAACAACTAGTTTTCATGGCAGCAAGAATTTTAGTATATCTATCTTGACTACTTGGGATCTGAGATCAAGCTTCTAAAGACAATATTTACAAGCAAGACTCGTGATGCTTTCTAGATATTGTAAAATGCCCACTTTTTTGCTTCATATAATGGTATTTAGGTAAAAAGAAAAAGAGAACATGTCTTTGTTCTCCTTTGTTGTGACTCAGTGTTCATGCTTAAGCATCAAGTATATCCATTAATCTTGAGAAGTTAATGATAAATTTCACTATACATTTTGTGTTTGGATTATACATCTCAAGCATGGTATGCTTTATGCCATACACAAGAAAATCCAAATAATATGATGAATAGTGTGTTAGATATACTGAAAATGCATCCTTCATTGATAAAACGTGATCCACCATGCTCTAAATTGTAAGTCCCCCATTATAAGGGGAAGCCATTTTGAGAGCTCAAACATTTGTGGTTCCCTAAATTTTGTGTTAGTTGATGTTTGTGTAAATGTTGATGCTAATTTGCACGAGTTTAGGTAGGGCATTCGGGCTATTGTGTTTCCATTCAAGATGAAAAGAAAGGCCTTCTGAAACCATGCAGTTTCTCCATCTAACCGCAATGGGAGGAGTCCAACGGGGGGGGGGGGGCTTGCCCCCTTTTGTAGGAACCACCTCATCCACAACACCGAGACTATATGGAGATATTGTCAGATTATTTATTTTATGAACTTCTCTCCCCAATATGTGTGTATATACTGACTCACATTGTAAATGCTATATAAACATGGTCTATGCAAAGCTCTACAATGCATTGTGCACTAATGAGGCCTTCATCTAGAGTTTGTCTAGATCACCATCTAAGTTTCATATTGGGAGCAGAGAAGTGGATATAAACACAATCTTTGTAGTTACTTTGGTCCTGGAAATTTGAGAGTTTGAGCGCTCTCTCTTTCTCTCTCTCTCTCTCTCTCTCTCTCTCTCTCTCTCTCTCTCTCTCTCTCTCTCTCTCTCTCTCTCTCTATTTCTCAAGTGTTTGAATTTTTTGCAACTCTATCTATTGGTCTATTCCATTGTGCTATTATTTCATATATGGTATCATAGCTCATGAGGTTATGAGTGATGTAGATGAAGAAACACAGACATAGAAGAGGTTTCAATGACAAAGGAGAGAATATGTCAAGCATTACATCATCATTTATGACTACAAATCAGGATGGTTCATCAACAAGAGTAGATGGAGCAAAAGCAGGGGTAGCATAATGTTGTGGATATGATGACCAAATTTCACAAAAGGTAAGTTTGGTGGTGTGGATTACACCTTGTGGAAGTTTAAAATCACTTCTATCCATGATTTATATGAGCTTTTGGAGATTGTTTTGGGGACTCATCATAAGCCCCATAAACATTTGATCCAAATAACCCTAGTCAAATGATTCCTCCTAATTTTTATCTTCTATGTGCTTGGGAACATAAAAACACAAATGCACTATGTGCTCTAGTTATAAGTCTTGACGAGAGTGTTCTAGCTCTGATTCATCATGCTACCAAGCCTTCTAAAGCATGGAACATATTGATAAGTCAATATGAGACTCATAACCAATCACAAATTTAGAGCTTGGAGAATCACCTAACAATAAAGAGGTTTCTTGATAGGGAGGCTATAGGGGTTTACATCACTCACATAAAGAATCTATACTATTAAAAGGAAAGAGGAGATGTACAAAAATCAAGCAAGGAGCTAGCTTGACATTTTCTTTGAATTTGGCCATGAAATTTTGATGGCTTCATAACTTGTTATACTCAAATCCGACCTCAACCTCTAACCTTTGAGGAATTTAGTGCCTTACTTATGGATTAGGAGGTATGGCTCAAGGCAAGGAGTGGTAAAAACAAAGGAGATGTTGCATTCACAACAAATGCCAAAGGAGGCAAAGCACACTCTTCAAAAGATGGAGATAAAAAGAAGATGGAGATAAAAAGAAGAATGAATGACAAAAAGAAGTTGAAGGGAGAATGCTTCTCTAGCAAGAAGAAAGGATGCTAAATTCAAGATTGCCACTTGAAGAAGGAAAAAGAGAAGAATAGTTCTTCAAAAGGTTCAAAGCACAAGCACTCTTCCAATACTTTAGTTATTTTTTATACAAGAGGAGAATGATTCTCGGCTTAAGATTCAAGAACATATGACTCATGGGTGTTTGATAGTGGTTCCTCTCATCACATGATGATTAGAGAAGATCACATTTCCTTAGAATCTTTAAAGGGAGCCATCATAGTAAAGGTAGATAATAATGCAAGATGGCCTATAGAGGAAAAAGGTATTGTTTTTTTTCATTATTTATCATGAGGATACCAAAAACCTTTCAAATGTATTGTGTATTCCATAAATCAAACAAAACCTAATTTTAGTAGCTTGTATAGCTTATCATGGTCCTGTAGTATATTTTTGAGAGAGAAGAGCTAACATTATGGACAATGGACAAACCATCATTGAGAATGACACAAGGAGGAAAACTTTATGAGTTGTTTGCTCTTACAGCCACAAGGGTGGGCACAAGTTATGGCATGAGAGATCTTGCCATATTTGATTTCTTGTTATAAAGGAGATGCATTAAGGCCATGGTTTTAGACCTACCATCCATTGCAAACATGGAAAACCCATGTGAAGCATGCATGATGGGCAAGAAACAAAGGAAGAAATTTCCACAAGAAAGCAAGAATAGAGCAAGATGTCCTCTAGATTTGGTGCATGTTGGCTTATGCAGAAAAAGTCCTACATAAGCCTTGGGTAGATCTTCCTACTTTATATTATGTGTAGATTACTAGAGCACAAAGATAAGGGTGTAAGAGAATTTGAGAAAATCCTTTACACATATTAAATATAATTCAAAGGCTAATCCAAAATTATAAAACACAATAAATCATGTTTTTTGTTCACGTAAATAGCCTCCCAAGATGCCATTATAGTGAATAGATTGAAAATTCCTAATCAAATGTATTTTTATCAAAAGAAAAAAATTTCCCATATGAAAGAAAAAATTATACACATTCCTTGAAACATAGATCAGATAGTATGAACCTAAAATGCACTTAGAAAGATCATTTCAATTCAAATAAAGTCAATTATTTTGACTTTGTACACCAAAAATAGCAACTAGTTATAAACATGGTTCACACAAGCTTATGGGAATCCATAGAGGTGTACAAATATGCTAACAATCAAACAAGGTATGAAGACAACAACCAAGGTATACACATATAAAATCAACTACTATGACTCTAGTCACCGAAAACAAAAAACTACTACATATATGACTCAAAAGAATTTATGGACATGATCCAAGGTGTACACATTCAAGTTACCAAGTAGAAAATGTGTGACATAACAAACCAAAGCTTACATATATGAGGCTAAATAGTTTATTGAGATCCACCAAAATTTCCACGTCTTTGGACACAACCAAGAATGTTCTGTTGTGTGGGCATCAACCAAATTCTACAGATACAATCATGAATAGTTTGTGGACGCATAAAAAGCATGTACAGCTATGGAAGAGATCTAGTTTCTTCACATGAGGAAAGAAAATAAGACATCAAACAAGGTGTACACATAATGGAACTACCAATCTCTAAAAATCATCCGTTTTTTAGATCTATGTACACCAAACAAAGTAGATATATGTGTGGACACCAACCAATCCACATACAAATATTAACATCCAATTGGAATAATGTCAAATTAAAAACTTTTAGATTGATATCCAAGAAAATAAACGAGTTCCTACCAAGAAACAACAGTCATGTACATATAGAATCAAAAGAATTTATAGTTCTAACATATTTAGTAAAAATATTCTTTTGATAGTTGTTATATGCATAAAGACAATCCCTTGCACACATCAACACATACTAAAAATAATACTCAAAAGTCTTTGATATAATCTTTGATATCATAAAATGATAAGGATCATTTGAAAACACTTCACTATTTCAATCCTTGATGCCATCTTCTTTTTGTCAAATGAAATATGTATGCCAATTTATTTCATTCTTATCACTATTACCATTGCCAATCACATATTATTTGACAAGATTAAGAATGAAACATGGCATGAAAGCATATTTTGGGAGGTTTAATACTTAGAATAACATTTAAATCATTATTATTTTTCATCATAATTTTTTATTCCACCTTTGGAGCTATGTCCTTTTCATGAACATAGAAATATATGCTTTGCCGATTCAGCATGAAAGTCAGCGCCAAATGCAATGGCTACTAGTTCAAAGCGGAGGCCTTTTAACTTTCAATAAAAATATGCATTCAATTAGTATGAAGGTTATCCATTGATAACCTGCCAATTCTCTGCAGTCTCACTTACACACAAATTATAGTGAGCCATTCTTTCAAAGGCGTGATAAATGGTAGTGATGTAGAGAAGAAAAGTTTCGAGTCCATGTTTATGACTTATGGAAGTGTTCAACCTTCTCTGGAGATCCCTATATACTTGCTTGACACTGCCAAAGTCCATGAATAGCTTTCCATTTCCTAAAACATATCCAATTTGTCAAAATGTTTGAATTGTGTTATTTTTTCGGTTATGCTAAAAGTTGAGTTTTTTAAAATTCCCATTTTCTTCTTCATTTATTAACCCATGTGAAGTTGTAAAATGTTGAAGATTATATTTTTCTCTAAAAGTACATGACATGGACTATCAAATCCAAGTGAGTATGCCATCAAAGCCTCAAGGGTGTCATCAAGAAAAATCAATCAATTCGATGTAAAAGCAGGACACTTAAGTGTCCCAGAACACTCAAGTGTCCTAGTACAGAACTAGTGTTAACAAAAGAGTGTTGCAAAATGTCGAAATCAAACCATCATGGAGTAAGGTGCATATTGTAGGGAAATGGTTTTCCAAAAAACTTTTGGCTAGAGGTCCTTCAACATTATTTCTACATCTTCTATTGACGTTACACCATGTGGATTGATAGAAAGACTCCATAAGAAGCCTTCACTACTAAAAAAACAATCTTTTTCCCATTTTAAAGTATTTGCAAGTGAATGTTATGTAAAACGTTTCTAGATATGAAGAGAAGCTTCAACCAAAAAACATCACATGTATCTTCTTAGGCGACAACAAGGATAAGAAAGCTTATAAGCTTTAGAGCTATAGGTTTTAAGTGTGACAACAAAATTTGCATGTCCATCTCCAAAAATCCTATTTTCCATGCTTCTCATAGAAATTTAGTATCAATTTGTGCATGAGTTAAGGCTACAATTGTCTAGATACGATATTGTCCAACTAAAGAAAATGGAGCAAGCATCTTTACCAACGCTCTTGGGAACTTCAATGGGACTTTCCAAATCTTGGCATTGGAGCAAGGGGCTAGTTCACACGAGGTGGAAATTCAAAGGGTGGGGGGCGGGGAGAGGGGTTAGGTATAATCAATATGCCACTCTGAAGTGACCACAAATAATCCAAGGTGCTCTACATTTTAAGGCCCCAAATATGAAGAAAAAGCATTTTGAGAGCCTCAACATTTGTGGAATCCTAAATTCCAAGTTAGATGAGTTTTATGTGTGAGATTTAATGGTAATAGAAAATCTTTATGAGACATAGTAATGAGGTTAGGTAAGGCATAAAATTCTAGGCCATTGAAATGCCAATCAAGTTAAAATAAAGGCCTTGTGGTGCCATGCAATTTCCCCATAGAACCTTAATGGGGGAGTGCAAATGAGGGCTTGCCCCCTTCTTCATGATTTCTTACATAGTGTTGTAATGTTCAATAAATCTCTTTAATGCACCCTAGCAACACAATTAGAATCATTATTGCTCATAAATTACATCAAATTATTTCTTTCATGCTCCAGGTCTTTCATTACTACATAAGTGCATAAATAAGTATATCATGTAAGAATATAATGAACTTATATGAGGACACAAGAATGATATAAACATTTCTCTTCCATATGAAAATTTAAATATTACACAAAATGAGCTCTCACACTTTTATAGAAGGCTCTTAGCAATAACATTTGTATCCCTACAAGTTCTCTTTTTTTTTTGAAAATCTTGGTGCATTGATCTTATCTAAAAGGACTCTTTGGTGCATTAATCTTATCTAAAAGGACCCTCCTAAGAAACATCTATTCTATTCATTATTGTTCAGTCCTTCCATGGAACTCTAATAGCAATAATAAATGGAATTCTACACTTATGAGAATGTTTTCAAACCTCAAGTAAATTTATTTGTGAGTTGTTTTTTTATTCCTTTCTTGATAGCACCTTTGATAAAATATTTCTCCATGAATCTTGTGCCATTGGGATGTGGTTGAGACATTGAAAGAGATCATGCACTCAATGTGTGACACTTAAGATGCATGGTAGCATTAAGATATATCTTTGATGAGAATACTGTGACCACCCTCATTGATACTTAATGATGGAGATATAGACATGTAACCCATTGTTTGACTAGATTCAAGTTGAATGGTAAATTCATCATTAATCCTTTGGAAGTTGGTTTTGCATTTTCTAATTCCTCCAAATCTTAATCAAGAGATTAGCCTTCATAAAAGATATGATGATACTATAAACTACCATGCAATGATTGCATTGACAAGCGGAGATACTGCTTACGTTTATATGCGTATGAATGATGGATAATTGAACACTTTAGATATGTATAATGGAAGGAAATACAATTGAGGCCTTAGAAGTTCATGGATCTCTCTCTCTCTCTCTCTCTCTCTCTCTCTCTCTCTCTCTCTGGATAAAATAACGCATATAAACGCTCAAGGGTTGATGCATTAAAATATTAGTGGCTCAAGGAAACCCATTGAAATGGGTATTTCAAAATATTGTTCCCCTTCTCGGTCTTCCAAAACAACACTAACACTTGAACAAAATTTGTTTAGAATAATTTAAAATGTCCCAAGTTATAAAAATTTTCAATTTCAAATGATAAGTATGAACTCTTCAACTATGTTTAAAGTATATAAAGAAATCCTCTCTTTGTGCGAATAGGAAAACAACATAAGTAACCCAAAACCATATTTTGCATTGGCTACATAGAGATTTACCCTACTTAAAAATATTTTTTATAGGATAAAAGTTCTTAGATAATATTGACTGATCTTAAAATTAAGAAAATGCTTTCTAATTAAAGCATGGTCTCTATGTTATTGGAGTCTTCCAACATTCTTAAGTTTCGTTGACCGATCTTAAAATTAAGAAAATGCTTTCTAATTAAAGCATGTTCTCTATGTTATTGGAGTCTTCCAACATTCTTAAGTTTCGTTTACATCTACAAATTTCATATTCATTATAAATGGCTTTTTGCAACGAAACATCTACAAATTTCATATTCATTATAAATGGCTTTTTGTAAGCGAAAACGTCTACAAAATTCATATTCATCTTCAATGGCTTGTTTTTTTGTAAGAGAACTGGTATTCAACCCACCCTAAGTTACCATCTAGCTTGATCTATGTTCATTATAGTGAGATTGTGCTCGGATGTACTAATTTGGATAAGCGTTTATTGAATTAGTGGAGAAAAATTAATCCTAGAGTGTTTTATGAATCATCAAGTTTCCAAATTCTCAGGACGTATCTTGCATCATTCCCTTTTCTGAAAAATCTGAAAAATGAAACATAAAAGCTGGCTGGGAATGTATCTCTAGCCTCTAAGAGGCTTATACAGTACTATTCACTTTGAAGCCCTCTTACCGTTAAAACGTAATTTTCCATTTGACTCGTGTACATTTTATAAGAAAATATTATGTTCAAGTCAGTTATTATATCAATGACACTAAACGGGTTATGTTCAAGTCAGTTATTATATCAATGACACTAAACGGGTGAGACAAGTCCCTTAATACCTTTAAGAACTAAACATAAACATTTTAATTATCTCAAAGATTGAAAATCAAAGTCCTTTTATCAATAATCAATGATCTCTTTGTCTTTTCTCTAATTATGTATTCTTTTGTCATGCACATAAGATCTTCTGGTCCGGCCCTTCACCTATCTAGGTTGGGGGCAAGTGTTCACTTGTTGAAGGTTATAGTGGGACATAACTCACATGTTCCTCACCAAGAATATGGTGAGGTGTTCAATCCAAAACCTTTGGGCTCGTTGGGTCTTTGGGCATCCCAATTCAATCCGTGCCTTTTCAAGTAAAACAAGTCACACATATTCTCTTATCTTGCCCTAGGGCCATTTGTTCATAGTTGTTAGATGGGCAAGCCTACCAGCTCTATATCCTAGGAATTCCTAAGGTGTTGGACCCTTGCTTTCTCGCATTTGGCTGATCCCATGGGCGCTATTTATAAAAAATATCAATCGTGATTCATTTTTATAAATTCCATCTTCTCTTTTAGGTGGAACTAATAAATATACTAAAGAGTTCAACCGCATGATAATGAGGTAGGTTTGCTCCAACTTTCTTTTTACTCGGCTCTTGGCTATATAATCCATTGTACTTTACAAAGAGTTAAAATTTATGTACTATTATTAATCAACAAAAAGAGATTGCTCCCATGTAGAAAACTCTACGAAATGAATTTAATGTTTCAAATGATATGGTTCCTACCATCAATAAGCCTCCTTTCTTGGAACTTGAAGCTATTGGAGTGGATTACTAGAAACCGTACATCATTTGTATTTAGATAGACGAATATTGATTGTTTGTTGCACAAACATGGGTTTGGGTTGCAGCCCATCTCATTTGTATCTAGATAGATGAATATTGATTGTTTGTTGCACAAACATGGGTTTCGGTTGTAGGCCATCTCATTTCACAGCTACCGCATAGATAATCACTCGGAGTTTTATGCATGATTATTTAATGTTCTTTTTGTTTGATGTGGTCTCCCATATGTTTCACCTTCCTAGGTTTATAGAGGTACGTTCCTTTTACCGCTCAAGTGAAAATCGCGTTTTTCACGATTTTGTGTTCAAAATCGTGTTTTCCACGATTTTGAGTGAAAATCGCGTTTTTCACGATTTTGAGTGAAAATCGCGTTTTTCACGATTTTGTGTTCAAAATCGTGTTTTCCACGATTTTGAGTGAAAATCGCGTTTTTCACGATTTTGTGTTCAAAATCGTGTTTTCCACGATTTTGAGTGAAAATCGCGTTTTTCACGATTTTGAGTGAAAATCGCGTTTTTCACGATTTTGTGTTCAAAATCGTGTTTTCCACGATTTTGAGTGAAAATCGCGTTTTTCACGATTTTGAGTGAAAATCGCGTTTTTCACGATTTTGTGTTCAAAATCGTGTTTTCCACGATTTTGAGTGAAAATCGCGTTTTTCACGATTTTGTGTTCAAAATCGTGTTTTCCACGATTTTGAGTGAAAATCGCGTTTTTCACGATTTTGTGTTCAAAATCGTGTTTATAGAAGGGATATAGAGACGACCTTTAATTGCGCCAATACTGCAAGAGATCTATAAAATTCCTTGGAAGCTGATCCATCACGTTGTATTTCCATTACCTGCGTTAAACCTAACAGCCATGAAATCGCAGCTTCCATAAATAAAATTTTGCATGGTTAACGACAGTATTGCATGGTTTGCATCCTAGGTTGATGGGAAAGAGTACCTCCTATGAAGTTAAAATGATTAGAAACTCATAATATCTCTCGTGTACGGACTGTAATTATTTACTATGACTTCTCTTAAATTCATGATGGACAACTAGAGGGTCACTCAACTTTGGCACGTGCTTCTTGATAGGTTCCTATTTTGTTCTTCATGTACACCATGTTTTATAGCAATTAACTTTGTCATGATTTCACATGACAAATATATTCGGCTTCCATATATACCTTGACGAAAAAGATCAGTAAAGACCGTACTCTCCTATGAAACCTACAAATCCTCTCTCATCCTCACATTATAAATAAAGCTATGGCCTGAAATGTATTTAGTCAAAGAAAAAAACTTTTAAGCATGGTTAAAAGAAATATTGTCAGCCATCAGTCAAATGTGACAACATATTCCTCGTTATCTGAAGGATCCCCGTCCTCCGGGTTGGCTTCAGATGTTTTCCGGACGTCAGATTTCCGAAGGACTGGCTTCAGATGTTTTCCGGATGTCAGATTTCGTCGTTTATTAAGTCCTGGAAAGGTCTGATCTAAACCAAGGGAAAGTACAAACCTAAATAAGAGCAAGTTCAGCATTGAACATGCTTTTATAAGAAAAAGAGCTGATGATAACGTTTCTTTCATAGTCGATGAATAACTGATGAACACCATTCTTTCATAATCTGAAGAATGAAAAGACTGCGTCATGAATTTCTTATCCAGCGCAGACAATATATCTGCGGTAAGAACCAACCAATGGACATGATCGACTGAAAACAATATAAGATGATTGAAATAATTGCTGTCCGCCGATGGTTAGCGGTAAGTAGTTACAGGGAAGAGAAAGAGGAAAAACAAAAAGGAAAAACAAAAACAAAAATAGAATAAGTGGCTGCTTCTCTCCTAAATGCCTAGTGTCCGTGCCTGTGTCGTGGAAGAGAATTGTTTCGGCGGGGCGTCATGTAGGTCACCTCAAGAAATAAATTTTCCATCCTAAATATGAATAAAATAACTTATTAGGAAATACTTTTATTGGAAAATTAGAATATTCACCATCAACTAGAAACATCTTCCGTATTATCAAAGCCATCCACGATTTGCATACAGAACCACATAACTGCACGAGCGGTTTTGGTCGAATTCCAGCAGTAACAAATGCTACGCTCTAGAAAACTTAGAAGGCCATTTCTAATTTTGTGACAGTCAGTAGATAATAGGAATTGTTTATTAGTCTATCTCTTAATTTAAATTTCTTAAGTTTTGATTTACTGCAATGTAATCAATAGCATGATGGGCATCAAAACAGCGCGATTAAGCCATTCTGGAGAACCTGATGCTGATAACATTACTCAGGACAATAGTGGGGTTTAGATTTGGTTCCATGAACATACTTCGTCAATCTAATCAGAGAATTCGACCTTTTCTTGCATCGTAATCCATGCTTATGGTTTTGCCTCTATTGAATCAGAGCACGTGTGTAAGTAGAAAGATATTTTCAAACATTTGAATACACTCATCGGCATTGAAAATGGACTTTTCCTTATCGTAGTGAAAGCCAGTACAGCCAAGAAAATTCGCCTTAAACACATCCAGTACAGCATCAGGCTATTCTAAAATGATATTCTAAAATGTCACACTCTGCTGTAGTGAAAGCTGCGAGACCTTAATAGACTGGCATGTTTAGATCTTCTCAGTCGAGCGACTAAAATGTTTATTGATATATTGTATGTTCACGATGGAGCGATAATCTAATCTAAAGCACTCCTAACTTTTCATAGATCTCCTAGTGCTAAGAACTTTTCGGACCGTTTGAAGTACTATCTTCCTTATAATAATATTTTTGGACTTTAGTGACTAAATAAGGTCTCAAATTATCAGTCCTATGAGAAGCTTTGATATGGAAAGGGGCATACACTGTTCACAACGGTGATGTCTCCAACAATATGAACTATCCTCAACTTTCGTGGCACCGAATGCTTGATAAATACAAAACTGTTTTTCAGATGTCCTATGTTTATCAGCCGCTGTGAAGAAGTTATTAAGAGAGCAAATCAAACGAGAGCACGAGGTATTGTAGACGAAGAGATTAGCGAGAAGGTCACTATGAAAATTGCTGCGAATAAAGTTATCAAGACAGCAGTCAGAATGAAAATGAAGTCTTCAGGAAAAGGTTACATACCTGGACTAAAAGGGCGAGGTAGTGATTTATTAACATAGAACTTGATAAAGGTTACCAGGGATGTCCATGGAAGACAACTATCATAGCTACATAGCACACACCAAGCTTTCAGATCAAAGTCTGACCAAGCTTTCAAATCAAAGGCAAAGATCATAGCTACATGGCACTCATAGAACTCGAATAAGTCATCAAGGCAAAAGCATTCTGACGGTCTAGGTTGAGTAATGTTTCTAATTTTCGATATTTGGAGCATTCGCTATTCACATAGTATTTTATACACTACACTGCGTCTCTAGAACGATGTCAGCATTTACAACATTATTATTAGTTTAAGACGGAGTGAGAGAGAGCGAGAGAGTACTATGTGTCCATCGACTAAGCGCGGATCGACGCTGCTGTTGAGATAGGATAGCACCATAAATCCTAGAAGCTCAGAAACGTACTTCTCTTCCTTCGCTGCGGATTTCGTCAGCTCCTGCAGAGGCAGCATCAAGTTCAGTACATCCAAAAAGCATCAAGTTCAGTACATCCAAAAAGCCTTTCATATTCTATCATTGCATCTCCCTCTCTCGGCGAACAGTTTCGACAGCTTGCTCACATGCGAAGCACGACACGCATAACGATAAAGATTCCAAATCTCCACCTAACCTCTGCAGAGATTCATATAGATCTCCGACACACAAGTGTACGCAGAAAGTTCTCAACGATTGTCAATAAACAGTTTTCAACAAACGTTTAATCAACCATTGCGGAAATCCTGAGTGGCATCGTAGTTCTTAACACTTCTATGCTCGCAGCTACAGCAGAGCCTATAATAATCTAGCCATTCGAGGAGGAGCGGCTAAAACATTTCAAATCAAAAGGTTAATTATAGATCTGCACAGGGCACTGCAACGCGCTATAATAATCTAGCCATTCGAGGAGGAGCGGCTAAAACATTTCAAATCAAAAGGTTAACTATAGATCTGCACAGGGCACTGCAACGCGCTGACCGCATAGTTCCAAGTTCCATACCATAAATACAACAGGCATGAAGATGTCGGGGACTAAATAAATGAAAAAGCGGCAGTCACCAAAGAGGCTTAATCTGCACCAGAAAATAAATAATGTGCCTTTCATCGTTCGATAATCGCCATCTTCTTAGCAAAATCCAGGTCTCGACTGCCCTATTTGGCAGCGCTAGCCATTTAAAACGCGCAAGCTTGTTACCTATTGTCGGATCCGCACGCAGACACACATAAATAAATAATAATATGCGTGGACTAAAAAGCCTAGTATTTCCTATCAGCTATGCATACATTCACATACCTTAGTTCTGCAGTATTCGTTCCAAGGGTTCTGTTTCTGTGCTTTTTTAAGAGTCGGGAGTATAAAATGGAGAACCTCTGTTAAAAAGGCACAAGATGGATGTATGTTTCCCATGCGAAGGGGAGATGAACCTCTTGTTTTCTGCTTCTTTTACTTTGGCTTTTCTGTCGGGGAACTGCATGCTTCCGTGCATGTTTGTTTATACGGCATTTCCACCTGGCGTTTCCGTTCCCTCTCGACTGTCTGTCCTGTGTGGCCGTTTCTCTGCGTTCTTTACGTGACTGTACTTCACAGATTCAATGGACTCTCCATCACACAGTTTTTTGAAACAATAGGAGGTTGCACGATTTCTCAAAATCTCTCCGACAAAGATAACATTTTTAAGTATTCGATAGATTAAAATTTGTTTGGACTATTGTTAGGAAAATTATCAATGAAACTCCTATCACTTTAATGACCCTAGCATGTTGTTTTCGCCGCAGCTGACATGCAATGGTTCTTATGCAAGTCCAAACCTAGTCTCCCTACCACCTTCAAGCTATCATCGTTGTATCGTCTTCGGGTCTTCTTAACCACTGCTTTGTGGGGTACAAGGGCCCCATGGGTACTATGCTAGTTCATTTGTAGAGTTGCTCTTTCAATTAATTCAAGCAAAGGAAGATTGAACTTCAGCTAAGCTTTGTCTTTAAAAGAAAAAAATGCTATCTACATTTTTTTTTAACATCTAGAGACTAATGAATACCTTCAGGAAGCCACTATTGATCAATGGCTTTGGCAAAAGACCATAAACTTAGATTTTATCTTTATTTAAGAGGAAACAAATGGTAGAGAAGATCTTTTTAAAAGGTTTCAAAGCGTTTCCTTGCTTTATATTTGCCTCACAACCTCCTAGCCTAGGGGCATGGTAGCACTCTCATCGGTTTCAAGCCCTGCTTGGGAGATGTATGAACAATTTTTTTATAGGGAAATGCTTCAAATCGTAATAGCTCAAACTAATCATTTTGATTATAGTTGATGGTGCAATAGAAATATTGTTCTAGGATTTGATTCACTCGTTCTCTTTGTCCATCAATGTGAGGATGATTGGATGTGGATAGTTTAACTTTAACACCTAGAAGCTTGCAAAGATAGATAGATATGAACCGTGGACTTCGATCACAGACAATATCATCAGGAATTCCATGAAGCCTAAAGATGTATGTGAGAAATAGTCTAGTAGCGGCTGCACTTGTGATTGCCTTGGTAGTTGGAATGAAGTGTTCCACCTTTGTAAATATATCCACCATAACAAGAATGGCATCATACGTTCCCACTTTGGTAGATCTGTGATGAAATCCATATATAATGAAGCACATGGCCTTTCTGGAATAGGTATAGATTGCAGGTGGTCATAAGGTTTATGTTGCATTACCTAAGATATATTGTAAGTGTCATAAGATCAGATATATTCTTTTACTTCCCTCCACATTTGAGGTCACAAAAAATCCCTTGATATGAGTTCCATTTTTTTGTTTACTCCAAAATGTTGTTGCAAAGTTGTCATGACGTTGTTGAAGTACTTGGATCCTTGGCATTCCTAGAGGGACATACAATAGGTTCTTATAGAATAGTAACCCATCCTTTTCCAAAAACCCGTTTACTTCTTGAACTTTTCCTTCTTGAGTTTTTTGCTTAACATTACAAAACAATTCGTCTTATGATAGAGCCTCACAGATCAAATGATTCAAGGCTGAATCTTCATGATGGCTTGAAGAGATAGCTGCTAACTAGAGCTGCTCAAGCTTGAGTAATACACTCTCTTTTTTATCATATGTGATGACAAAGTCAAACGTGGATTAAAAGTTTCTCCATCCAGATTTCCTTCTATTGAGGATGCCGGTGGTCATAAAATACTCTAAGTTTTCTCATTTGTATACACAATAACTTTATGAGCTACTCCTTCTAGATGTTGATGCTAGGTATCAAACATTTCCACTATGGCAAGAAGTTCTTTATCATGGATTTCATAATTAATCTTTGGAGGGGAAAGTTTCCTTGAATGATATGTAACTAGATATACTTGTACATCATCTCCATATTAAGATAGAATGGCCCTTAGGACAAACCTTGATGCATCTCTCTCTAGGAAGAAGGGTTGGCGAGAATTAGGATGAACTAGAATTGGAGCAATGATGAATGCTGATTTCAAGGTCTGAAAGGCTTTTTTGCTTCTTCAATCCATGAGAATTTTGCATTTCATGTAAGCTTGATAAGAGGCTTCACTATCTTGGAGTTATATGTGATGATATCGTGTAAAAATTGGCAAACCCTAGAAAGCATTATACATCTTGAACACATGAAGATGGTTTCCAATAAAGGAGTTTCTTCTTCTTAGGGTCCATAATAATTCCTTTCTCTGATATATTGTACCCTAAACTCCACTTCTATCTGATGGAAAGATCACTTCCACAATTTTGCATGTAAACCTTTTTCTCTTAGTGTCTCTAGAACTATCTTTATGTGAGATTCATGATCTCTAAATTTTTTTAGAATATCAAGATATGATAGAGATATATTACCACCAAATCATCTAAATACTCTCAAGAGATATCATTCATCATATGTTGAAAGATAGCAAGAGCATTTGTGAGGCCAAATGGCATAATGACATATTCAAAATGCCCATACCTTGTTTGAAATGATGTCTTCCATTCATCTCCTTCTCTAATCATGAAAAGATTTTAAGCTCCTCAAAGATCAATCTTCGTGAAGAACTTTTCTTTTCTAAGGCATTCCAAGAGCTCTCATATAAGTGGTAGAGGCTTTCTTTTATTTATTGTGACTTTGTTTAACCCATGATAGTTAAGACACATTGGGACAGTCCCATCCTTCTTCTTTATAGATAGGATAGAGGCTCTTGTAAGAAACTTCGAGTGTCTGATAAACCCCTTTTCTAGATTCTCATCAATATTTTTACGTAATTCTGTAAGTTCCTCTAAGGATAGTCTATAGATTGGTTCGAAGGGTAGTTGTGCTCCCTCTCCAAGTTCTATGGCACAATCTTCAGTTCTATGCTTTGGGAGGATATTTGCATTTGTATTTTCAAAAAACATCTTCATTACCTTGGTACTGCTCAAGTAGCTTCACTGAATCTATCTTTCTTGGACTCTTGAGTTTGTATGGCATAGATCATTTATGTCAGTTTCTTTCTTACTACCTCTATGAAGGCTTTGGCTCAGACATATGTGGGGTTCTTTTGGATATCTTAATGGGTAATTTTATTCTTTTTCCAACTAATTTCTAGATTATGTTTCTTTCGCTAGGGCATTCTAATGATAACCGGATTTAGTGGACTCGATACTACATTGAAACATATGTAGGAATCATGGTCACCAAGGTGTACTCTTAATGGTGTGGTTTCCATGGTAATATTCCTAGATGATAGAGTTTGTCCGTCTACTACTTTAGCGACTACTAGTTTGTTCTTCTTAAGTACTAGATGTCTATGTTTCTTAACCAATCCTTCATGGATGAAACATGAGGAGGCCCCTAAATCTAGTAGGTTTGTAAGGTAAAGGATCATCTTAGGCATGATTAACTTGACATGGGCAAGACATGATTCTATGGGTATAGCTAAAATTATGAGACCCTTTCTTACATCATGGTCCAGTTGTACAGTCTCTTTTACAACTGGAATTCCTCATTTCCCTGCTCTACAAGGGTGGTTGTGACTTTGGAGTTTGTTCTGTTGTTAGGACAATTAACTACAATATGGCTAGGGTTCCACAATAGATGCATAGCTTGTTATCTCTCCTCTATTTTTCTTGTGATGTTAGAGGTTGGAACCTAGTTACATCTATCAACATAGGTTCAAGCATAGACCCATATTTAGTAGTGGGCTAGAAGGGTTTCCATTGGCAAGGTCTTCCTTATACTTGTTTTTCTTGTTTCCTTTCTAAAAAGGTGGTTATCACATTGGGTGATGTATTCATTCAATGTCTTAACCTTTGACATCATTAGCAAAATGTTCTTCACAACGTCTCTTAAACCCCATCTATATTGTCTTATGAAATAATCCTCATGCCAAGTGAGATCACATAGCAATTACCTAAATTTTGATGCATAGGTAGAGGCAGGGAGGTTACCCTAACGTAGCTTCTAGAGTTTTGTTTCTACCACTCGACTCCTGGTTGCATCTCCAAATGTGGTGGCGAATTCTCAAAGAAACCCCTCACAGTCCTAAAGTACTACCATGTTCTTCTCAAAGATTGGGGAGAACCATGATAATGCTTGGCCACAGAGCAAGGTTCTAATAGAACCAACCTTGGATGCCTTGTTAGGGGATCTATAAGGTTGCATACGGTGTCGTCGAGATTTTCTCTCCTCTCTCACTTGTGAAGGCCTACAAAAAACATATTTGATGAAGGTAGCCGGAATTCCCAGAGAAGTCCAAGATGCATCAAGGATGTCAAAGGAAGCTCACATACAAAGTTTCAAAGAAATCAAGAAAGTCCATGGTAGCCATCAAAGCTGGTCAAAGCTGGTCAAAGTTGGGAAATTAGGGCAAAAATTTCATTGACACCAAATTAGATGAAAATCCATATACTTGTAAAGATTGTCAAAGGCAGTCTATAGCCCAAATTTCAGCAGAAAATGGATTTTGTAGCACATTGATATGCTATGTTCATTTTGTAAAAATGTATTTTTTCTAGTTTGACCCTACAAATTCTTGTATAGAAATTTATGTTAGCCATATGGTTTGGCATGTATAAAGACCATATGTGGCTACATATTTGTATAAAGTTTCAAGGCTATCCGAGCTTCCTAGACACCTTAATGCCACCTTGCAAGCTTCCAAATGTAGTCAAACTTGTACAAGTTAGATTCAGATGGGAGTTTTTCCTGCATATTCCTGAAGGAGATCTTTGGAAACATAGTCCTACAAAGTTTCATCTTCATCAAAGTCTTTTTGGAGGGTCAAAGAGCACAAAGTCCAATTTTCAAGATCACTGCAGTTTTCTAGAATAAGAAAATTGAAGGCTTGAAGGGCTGCCACATGTCAAAATATGATTGAACCATGGTGTACGGTCAAGATGAGCTCCTATTCAAGGGTTGAGATGCACTAAAGCATAAAGGAAGGAGGATCCACGAATTTTTCCATAAAAGAAGACCTTTTTTACAATCAAAGATCAATAATGCAGCATTTCTCCAAAAATAGTGGCTTATCTTATCCGAATTGATGTCAGCACTGATCCGACGGTCCAGATCATCCCCAGATCCAATGGTGGAGAATGAGCGCGCCTAAATTTCACTCCTTTACACTAGATTTGATAGAAAGAACAATTCCAAGCCATTGATTTGATTAATGAAATGGTTGTAATCAAAAGTAGTGATCCTAGAGTTGAGAGTTGATTTCTCTAGATCCAAGGGCCCAAATTCATTCAAAAAATTATATAAACCCCCCTCCAAACTCCTAGAGCATCATTGTTAGGCATCCATAGGGCTCATGCTAGCTTACGGTTTCCTTGAGACGATCACCCTCGGTTGAGCGAGTGAGGATCCAAGGTGAGCTAGTATGAGTGTAGAACTTAGTTTCAAATTTAAGTTAGAACTCCAATCTAGGATAGACTCTTGAAACCAGCATCTCTATCTTGACTCACCCTCGGTGGAGCGTGTGAGTGAGTTAGAGCTGATTTTAATGAGTCTTAGACTTCTTTAGTTAGACGTTACGAGCCTAGACAGACATAGGGTCACTGGAGTGGAACTCACCTTCTTACGTGTGACATTCGGTTGAACTGTCATGGTTTGAGGGTCGGAACCACCTTTGATCAGTAGACTGCTTAGCATGACGTACCACGACGATATTTTACATGTAACTTAATTCAAATCCTTTTAATTCATGTCACTTGTCACTTGTCTCTTGTCTCCTCTCTCAGTCTCTTAAGTATTTTTACATGTCTTCTATTTCTTCTATGTGTGAGAAGGCTCCGCAGTATTGCGTTGAACCAGTGAGGATGTTTCTTTGAGCTTGTGAGTAAACTCTATCATCATAATTCACTTGCATGCATATAATCCAAACATACCCATACATATTGATTAGTTTCTGAAAGTGTATAAGAAGCTCCAATATTGGACCATTCTTCCTTTCGAAACTGGTTTATGTGTAAGGGTTCCATCTATTCTCGTCATGCATACATATCATCCAAAGAAGACTATGCATATGGATTGGAATTAGGAAGTGTTTAAGAAGCTCCTTCAATGGACCATTCTTCCTTCCAAATTTCATTCGTATGTATGGTTCTCTTTCATTCTTATCATTCATGTTCATAAATCTAACTTGCACTCCTACATTCCTATTCCCATAATCATTTCAACATCTCTCTCTTCTCCTTACTCAACATTAATTTCACCTTCACATCTTTAAACCTTCCAACATTCATTAGCTTCATACACCCTGTGTGTGCCACGACCGGACCCGATCCACCCGGATTGCGATCACCTCCACATTTGAACCCGACGTGAAACGCTTCGTGGCATTTGCTTCTGATCTTGTTGGGAGGTTGTGATCCATATCCTTTGTTTCATATTTTTCATCCTCATCATATCATCATCATCAGTCTTGAGTGTTGCACTGGATTTCTCACAGTATCGTGCACATCTTCGTCGTGAAGTAAACGCATTTGTGAGAGATCTAGAGCATCGTGCATCACTTGGTTATTCACATAAGATGGAGGAAGGATTCAAATCCCTTATTGTTGAGAAACAAGGCCAAAGAATAGTCTCTTCTATGTTGAGAGAGAAGGGAAAATTCAATGGCATCAACATCACAAGCTACTTAGATTTGTTTGAAGAGCAATTTATGATTTTTGGTCTTCCCGAAGATCTTTTGATATCATTCTTTGAACGAATTGTTGATAGCTCTATCATAAACCATGTCACTCAATATGATAGTCTTCCTTGGAGTGATTTTAGAAAGGAGATGCTCAAAGAATTCTATCTTGAAGATTATAGCCAACATAATCGAGATGGATTCTTACGATGGGTCAATTCTCCAAAGCCTAGTAGCTCTATTACTCACTTACAAAATGAGTATATTAGACGCTATGAACAACTTCCTGATGAGGATAAGATAACTTTGGAACCTGATCTTGTGATCAATTTTCTTAAGCTTCTTCATCCTGAAACTCGCAGGGAAGTTGAACGGCGATTAGAAGAACCAGATAAGCGCTATGGTCTTACTGACAATTGGCAAAAAGTGCGTAAAGTAGTAGAGGCTGTAGCCCATAGACATCAAAGACAATCCATGCTTTATGAGCAAACTAGTCTTCCTCAAGCTAGCCTTCCACAAATTAAGGAGCAATTTAGAGAACAATCCCATGCTATGCTTTTTGACTCTACTCCTATTCCTCAAATGATGGAGCCTACTCAAGGTTTTAAAGTAGAGCCAAATAAAAGTGTAGTTGAACAATCTCAAGTGGATATTCTCACTAAGCAAATGGAAAGTCTTATTGCTACACAATCCAATTTGGCCAAGACTATAGATGCTTTACAATCTAGTTACACCAAAACTTTCCAAAATCAAATGAACCCAATGACTTTTCAAGAGCCTAATCAACATGTTATAGCTACCAATCAAAATCCACAAATAGCTCCTACTCAAGCATATCAAGTTCCTCCAATGCATAATCCTTCAATGCAAAATCCTCATCCTCATGTGCAAAATCCTCAAATGTATCAAAACATGTATCCTCAAGCTTCTCAAATAGCTTTTCAAAATCCTCAAAATCAAAATTTTCAAAATCATCAACCGTATAATATGGAAGCTCCTCTTGCACCTCAAGTACCACATGTTGCTCCCCAAGCTCCTCAAATACATCAATTGCATTTTCAAAATCCTAATTATCCTGTTCAAGCAATACCTTATCAACAAAATCCTCAATTTCAAAATTTCCCACCACAAGTTAATCAAAATCCTCAAAATCAAAATGGTTTTGTGCGTGGCCCTCGTAGGTGTCCTTGGTGTGATTCGTTAGAGCACTTTTTGAGAGATTGTGAATTATTGAAGGCTGCTAAGGAGCAACGACTAGTAATAGACATAGACAAGAAAATCTGTGACTATCGATCTAGGCTACCTTTGCAAGGAAATTATGGTAAGGGAGGAATGAAAAAACATTATGAAAATATAACCATAATGGACGTAGGAACTAGAGGAGTGAAACTAGAAGCTCTTGATGAACAACAAGTAGAATCAAGTAAACCCACAAAGGAAGGTGATTTTTCCATAGAGGCTTTAGTAAGAGCACGGGATGAGATTAGGAGAATAACGGCTTGGGAGTCACCGATAGAAGATCAATCTCTTATTTCTCACATATCCAATGTAGAAGAAAAACGAAAAAGAGATGAAGCTGAGCCTAGTGAAAGAAGAGTGACTCGAAAACAAACCTCAGAGGGAATAGAAACAATCATAGAGCAGGGAGAAACATCACAATCCAAAGATAAACAACAAGAATCACAACCCAATGAACAAAAACAAGAGGAGAAACAAAAAGGGAAGAAGACAAAGCAAAGAAAAACAGAACCAAAGCCTTTAGATAAACAAGAACAATCAAAACAAACTGAAGACCAAACACGAGAACATGAACAAAAACAAGATCCTGAGCAAAAACAAAAGAAACCAAAGAGAAAACCTAAAGCCATCTTGATTTCAGAAATTGAGAGAAAAATAGATCCTATGGAGATTTTAGATGACATTTTGCTTAAGAGTCAAGTGACTATGTCTTTAGAACAAGTTTTCTCTATTGCAAAGCCTGTTTTTAAAGATAACTTTATCGGCCTAATTAAAAGGAAGAGGTTTCCGCTTAATCTAGATACTGATATGCAAGATTCTCTAGATCAAGATCAAGCTATGAATGAAGCCTTAAACTTTGATGAATCTGATGAAGAGGACTTTGATGATGATGAAGTAAATGTTAATAAAAATTTCTTAGGACCTATTCAACCTGACCATGAAAATCATGAAAACAATCCTGAAAGTCACTTTAAAAGAACATTTTGGTCTAGAGGTACATCAGAGATGCATGTTAAAATAGGAAATGATAAGAACACTATCACTGTAAATGCATTAGTAGATTCCGGCTCTGAAATCAATGTGATTTCAAGAGAAGTCTATGATAAGTTTCGATGGCCCATAGATAAAGATTGTGGATGGCGTATGAGAACTGCAGATAATGGTGTAGGTACCCTGTATGGAGCTTGTGCTAGTGTGCCCATATCCATAGGAGGAATCACAGAAGAGTTTCACTTTTTTATTCAAGATAATTGCTCCTATGAAGTTCTCTTAGGTCAACCCTTTATTTGTGAGAGTCGTATGGAAACTAAAGCCATGGATGATGGGTCTACCTATGCTAGATTTAAGTCTAAGGATGGAATGCAATCACTTCAAGTCATGACAGTAGGAGTGAATCATCCTAGGAATCGATTGTCAATTAGAAAGAAACCTATTGTTACTCAGGGTCATGAGCATGCTTGTAGTGATTGTGCACCTCGATTCATGTTTGGAGCTACATATGATCAAAATTTCGGATAGAATCCATTGTTGAGCGGGACAACAGTGGATATTGGTTTGACATCTCGCATCCAACCAACATGTACAATAGTTTGTCACTTTGTTTTCCACATTCTAGATTAGATTTTCTTCATAAGAGTCAATTGTCCAAGTCTTTTATCCAAAAAAGCCAAAAAAATTATAAAAACAACAAAATCATAGAACATGATGAGAACATTGAGCATGTGATTGAGACATCTCATTGTTTCTCTACTATTGAGGAGTTAGAGTTATGTCTTCAACAAAATTCTAATTCCCATATTATTCTTATTTCTTCCCTTGATGAGTATGCTCTAATCCAAGAGTATGCTCTCAATGTTGACAAGTGCTCAAAATTTAACCAAACACATGATGCCTTAGTTGAAACAAAGTACAAAACTGTAGACAAAAAAATCAAACCCATAGCTCAACCATTACCTCAAGGAAGTAATGAAAAAATTATTGATGTGAAAAATGATCCAATTCTTCGGGATAAGAAAAACATAGGACATACATTCACGGATGAGACAATCAAACATGTGAAAATTGGTAGAGATGATGACTTTCTTTTGCCAGCAGAGAGAGATAAATTTGAGAGAGTTATACGGAGCCATGGAAAAGCCTTTACTATGTATCCTCATGAGATTGGTTGTGTAGATCCTAAGCTAGTTGCACCCATGATAATCTTTACTATTCCACATATTCCATGGAATCTTCGTCCTATACCTGTTCCAAAGGCTCACTTACCTGAGCTAATGAAACTACTTAAGGAGAAGATAAACATGAGAATTTTAGAGCCATCTTTTGCACCTTACTCAAACAGATGGTTCACTGTGCCTAAAAAGAATGGGAAACTACGTTTTATTCAAGATCTCCAACCCGTCAATAAAGTCACCATAAGGAATGTAGGAACAGGACCCATTGTAGATGAGTTTGTTGAATCATTTTCAGGACATTCTATCTATTCAATGGATGATCTATATTCTGGATATGACCAATTCCAATTAGCAATTGATAGTCGTGACATAACCACAATGAAAACTCCTTTAGGCTTAGTGCGAATGTGTACTTTACCTCAAGGAGCGACTAATTCTGTGGCTCATATGATGAGTGCTATGAATATGGTCTTACATGACTTTATCCCTCATATAACTATGCCATTCATTGATGATATTCCAATTAAAGGGAGTGAGGAACGTGTAAAGGACATTACTTTAGATTCATCGGGATGTCGTAAATTTGTTCTTGACCATATCTCTGATTGTGAAAGAATATTTCAACGATTTGAAGAGGTAGGTCTCACATTTTCCCTAGAGAAATCTGTTTTTGGTGTCAACGAGGTGCTTATTGTTGGACATTTATGTGGCCATTATGGTCGAAAGCCATACCCACAAAAAGTTGATGCCATTAGCAAGATTTCTGAAACATGTAACAACGTGAGTGAGGTACGTAGATTTCTTGGTGCTTGTATCTTTTATGTTATTTGGATCCCACACTTTGCTCATGTTGCTGATTGTCTTTATGACTTGTTGAGGAAGAAACGAAAATTTATTTGGACTAACAAACACACTCAAGCTATGCGTAAATTGAAGAAATTATTGCTTGAAGCTCCCATCCTTAAGCGTGTAGACTATTCTGCTAACAAACCTATTATATTGACTGTTGATACTAGTCCTATTGGTATAGGTTGGGTCATAAGTCAAGACGATAGTGAAGGGAATAGATATGCAATTAGGTTTGGTGCCAAAATTCTACATGAAACACAACGAAAATATCCACAGATCAAACGAGAACTATGGGGTATGGTAACAGCTTTGAAAATAGACAAAGAATATTTCATTGGTGCAAATGTCAAAGTTGAGACTGATTGTTTGCCTCTCATTGGAATGATAGCCAATTGCTCATCTCCTGATATAGCCATGCTTAGATGGATCTCATATATTAAGTTCATAAATCCTGAGTTAGTTCATATTTCAGGTAAGTCAAACTCAGTTGCTGATATGTTATCGAGAGCTAGATTTGATGATGATCTTGAAAGTGATCTAATAAAGAATGTGAACTTAATTGACTATGTTCCACATATATATGAGTATGAGCAATTTCATGAGTCTGAGTACGAAAATGAATGGAGAGACATAGGAAAGTATCTGAGTACACTACAACCATTACCTAACTGGACTACGAATAGATTCCGTAACATTAGGAAACGAGCTTATAACTTTTTCCTATGTAATGGTTATCTTTGGAGACATGCTAAGGGTAAGGTTAAGAATCCACAACGAGTCCTAGGAAAGAGAGGTCTTCAATTGCAAGTAATGAAGGAAATGCATGAGACATTATGGGCAGGTCATAAAGGATTTTTTGGAACATATGAAAAAATTAGAAGTACCTATTATTGGCCTAGGATGTATGTTGACATTAGTAGCTATGTTTCTACATGTTCTACTTGTCAACTTCATTCATCAGTCAAACATAGAGATCCGTTGCATCCTACTTATCCACCTTGTATTCACTACAAGTGGGTAGTAGATCTTGTAACTATGCCTAAAGGTATCGACAAAATGCGTTACATTGTACTTGCAAGAGAAGACTTAACTAATCATGTAGAGGGACGTGCACTACGATCTAAGACCAGTTACAATGTTTGCAAATTCTTGCTTGAAGATGTCATAAGTCGCTTTGGGTACATAGAGAAAGTAGTTGCCGATCGTGGAGAGTTAAATGCGAGAGAAGCTAAAGAGTTCTTTGAGCGTCACGGTATTCGTTTGTCTCTCACTACTGCATATAATCCAGAGGCCAATGGTAAAATAGAGAGAGGGCATCCACCTATTGTGAAAGCCATATCTAAAGCATGTAACGGTGACATCAAACAATGGCCTAGATTCTTACCTTTTGCACTTTGGGCAGATAGAATGACATGCACACGTACTACTGGATATATGCCTGCTGAACTCATGTACTGTCAAAAACCATTGTTTCCAATTCAGTCTCATATTTCTGCATGGTCAAATTTGCCTTGGTCTGAAAACATGTCTACTGATGATTTTTTGAGTTTGCGTATTAAACAGTTAGAACAAGGTAAATTAAGACTTGATGATGCTGTTGAAAAATTAAGAGAATCTAGAATGAAGAATAAGCATTATTTTGATAAAACTCATCGACTGCGTCCTAAGCCAATTGAAGTAGGAGATTGGGTGCTCATTTATGATAGTACATTTGACTCTCAATATGATGCACGCAAAAAGCTCACTCAACGGTGGTTTGGGCCATACATAGTATCAAAAGTCAACAACAATGGTACGTATGCTCTTTGTGAATTAAATGGTGTTGCACTAAAAACTTTGATTGCAGGTAAAAGGATAAAGTTATTCAAGAAGCGTGATAATGACGAGTACATTTTGGATGAGGACATTGAAGAAGATGACAACAATGAGGCCGATTCATAAACAGGAGTATCCATGTTATAAATATATATATATATATATATATCATTAATTTTCAAGTTCATGTTGCTTTGTTTTTTTTCAAGTTCATTCTATTTTTTTTCCATGCTTGTTTCATGCATGTTTTTTTCAGTCTTTGCATTGCATTGCATATCCACATCACTTGAGTCGAAAAGGGCAAATGATGATTTCTCTACTTGTGTAAAATTGTATCTTAAGTAGTAACTTATCTACTAAGGAATTGATTATAATCTAGGATTGTGGAAAGATAGGGCATGTAGATTTGGAGGTTTATTTTGGTGACATGACTTTCATATGTAAACATGCATATGTATCCTATATCGAAAGCATAATTGTTGAAATCCTAGCTCCTGCTATTGCATGTTTCTACATCCTTAGTCCATCTCACAGCACTTGTATCGGAGTTTAAACGACTGTTCTCCGTCATAAAAAATGGTTGTACCTTGTATCGGGGTTTAATTTTTCCTCGTCAAAAAAAAAAAAAAAAAAAAAGCTACATGTTACCAAGAAGTTTACATTTTCTTCCACCCCAAAAAAGTGATCGTAACCATAAAGTTGCCGAATCATCATCATCATCATCGAAAAAAAAAAAAAAAAAGAGCAAGCCAAAGGAGGATAAAGAGGCATAGTAGAATAAATCACGGGCTATATAAGCAGATTTATGCATTAGTGGAGTTTAGTTAGATTTCCTTGCATGTTATTAGAGAAAGAGCATATTCATATTTATGTAGGAAAGGAGTTGATCTAAAATAAGCTAAAGATGAAAGATGTCTCTTGAAAATCCTAAATCTTTGTTTATAATCATATTTAAGGTAGATTGCTTTATGAAAAAGGTACAAAATTTTCTTCAAGATGAGAGGAACTGATGCTTAAAACGACTCAATACATCCACTTCCACTTCATATTGATGCTTCTTTTTTTTCTTTCTTGTTGCCAATGTTGCTTGTTCACTTGCATATATGTTGCCTATTTGTTCATGCATATTCATATTGCCTGTTTCAATTCTTTCTTTCATGCAAATTTTGCTTCATGTCACGTTACCTACTGATTCATGCATATAATCAATTTTCCTTCCATGTTTCTTATGTTGCCTATAAAAGAATTTGATGCCTGGAACATTTTGTTTTTCACAGATGCTAGAGTGGCGCTTCCGGAGGAATCGCAGGTTTAGTGGGGGCGAATGTCGTCGAGATTTTCTCTCCTCTCTCACTTGTGAAGGCCTACAAAAAACATATTTGATGAAGGTAGCCGGAATTCCCAGAGAAGTCCAAGATGCATCAAGGATGTCAAAGGAAGCTCACATACAAAGTTTCAAAGAAATCAAGAAAGTCCATGGTAGCCATCAAAGCTGGTCAAAGCTGGTCAAAGTTGGGAAATTAGGGCAAAAATTTCATTGACACCAAATTAGATGAAAATCCATATACTTGTAAAGATTGTCAAAGGCAGTCTATAGCCCAAATTTCAGCAGAAAATGGATTTTGTAGCACATTGATATGCTATGTTCATTTTGTAAAAATGTATTTTTTCTAGTTTGACCCTACAAATTCTTGTATAGAAATTTATGTTAGCCATATGGTTTGGCATGTATAAAGACCATATGTGGCTACATATTTGTATAAAGTTTCAAGGCTATCCGAGCTTCCTAGACACCTTAATGCCACCTTGCAAGCTTCCAAATGTAGTCAAACTTGTACAAGTTAGATTCAGATGGGAGTTTTTCCTGCATATTCCTGAAGGAGATCTTTGGAAACATAGTCCTACAAAGTTTCATCTTCATCAAAGTCTTTTTGGAGGGTCAAAGAGCACAAAGTCCAATTTTCAAGATCACCGCAGTTTTCTAGAATAAGAAAATTGAAGGCTTGAAGGGCTGCCACATGTCAAAATATGATTGAACCATGGTGTACGGTCAAGATGAGCTCCTATTCAAGGGTGGAGATGCACTAAAGCATAAAGGAAGGAGGATCCACGAATTTTTCCATAAAAGAAGACCTTTTTTACAATCAAAGATTAATAATGCAGCATTTCTCCAAAAATAGTGGCTTATCTTATCCGAATTGATGTCAGCACTGATCCGACGGTCCAGATCATCCCCAGATCCAATGGTGGAGAATGAGGGCGCCTAAATTTCACTCCTTTACACTAGATTTGATAGAAAGAACAATTCCAAGCCATTGATTTGATTAATCAAATGGTTGTAATCAAAAGTAGTGATCCTAGAGTTGAGAGTTGATTTCTCTAGATCCAAGGGCCCAAATTCATTCAAAAAACTATATAAACCCCCCTCCAAACTCCTAGAGCATCATTGTTAGGCATCCATAGGGCTCATGCTAGCTTACGGTTTCCTTGAGACGATCACCCTCGGTTGAGCGAGTGAGGATCCAAGGTGAGCTAGTATGAGTATAGAACCTAGTTTCAAATTTAAGTTAGAACTCCAATCTAGGATAGACTCTTGAAACCAGCATCTCTATCTTGACTCACCCTCGGTGGAGCGTGTGAGTGAGTTAGAGCTGATTTTAATGAGTCTTAGACTTCTTTAGTTAGACGTTACGAGCCTAGACAGACATAGGGTCACTGGAGTGGAACTCACCTTCTTACGTGTGACATTCGGTTGAACTGTCATGGTTTGAGGGTCGGAACCACCTTTGATCAGTAGACTGCTTAGCATGACGTACCACGACGATATTTTACATGTAACTTAATTCAAATCCTTTTAATTCATGTCACTTGTCACTTGTCTCTTGTCTCCTCTCTCAGTCTCTTAAGTATTTTTACATGTCTTCTATTTCTTCTATGTGTGAGAAGGCTCCGCAGTATTGCGTTGAACCAGTGAGGATGTTTCTTTGAGCTTGTGAGTAAACTCTATCATCATAATTCACTTGCATGCATATAATCCAAACATACCCATACATATTGATTAGTTTCTGAAAGTGTATAAGAAGCTCCAATATTGGACCATTCTTCCTTTCGAAACTGGTTTATGTGTAAGGGTTCCATCTATTCTCGTCATGCATACATATCATCCAAAGAAGACTATGCATATGGATTGGAATTAGGAAGTGTTTAAGAAGCTCCTTCAATGGACCATTCTTCCTTCCAAATTTCATTCGTATGTATGGTTCTCTTTCATTCTTATCATTCATGTTCATAAATCTAACTTGCACTCCTACATTCCTATTCCCATAATCATTTCAACATCTCTCTCTTCTCCTTACTCAACATTAATTTCACCTTCACATCTTTAAACCTTCCAACATTCATTAGCTTCATACACCCTGTGTGTGCCACGACCGGACCCGATCCACCCGGATTGCGATCACCTCCACAACGGTTGTAAAAATCCACTTGCTAAAGAAATCCACGGAACCTGGTACGATCACCATTGAACTTTTGGCATGCAGATCTTTGGTTCCTTCGAAGGGTGAACCAAACCATTGGTTTACTTGATTACTTCTTTGATTTCCTTGAAGATTCCCAATTTGTTCTTTTAATTCTTCGCAAAGTGTGCCTACATTGACGGGATGTCCCATCTTGCCTTATGCATGTTTATGAGTCAGGTCTTCCATTTGTTTTTGGAAACTCTGAAGTGATCCCACAATCTATTCATAAGTTTTCTCCATGATGCTTGGTCTTTAGAAGTCACTCTTGCCAAAATGTCAAGGATAAAATCCCTTCAAAGAGATGAACTAGATACAAGGAGAACTCAAAAGGAACTTGCACTACAAGATTACAACATGACACAACAGGATGTCCATGAAACTAGACTAGACAATACTAGAACAAGGCAGAAGACTAGAACTAGAACTAGAACTTGGAAAGTACTTATTTGGAGATTGCAACTCCTTGAGCTCCCAAGAATCATATTGGCAAGATTGAGTATGTATGTGGACAACCCCTCCTTATATAGGTTTTTCAAGGGTGGTTCATCAATGACAGTTACAAGTTGATGATGTCATCAACTTCAAACATTATCTCTAGATATCAAAATCAAGCAAGTAGAAATTCAATCTTAGGGTTTTGGCATGTTGTAGACCGAATGGAAGCATTACTCTCTCCAAATTATAAACCAATAATGAGGAGTAGAAGGTCACATGGAATGTGAGGTTTAGGATGGTTTCTTTTGTCGATGACACATATCCGTCTATGCAGAAATCCCACATGATCACATCTTGTATTCTCAATAAGTGGCTGCCATAGGTCTTTAAAATCGAACTCCCATGTCATACATGACCAATTCAAAACCCCTTCTTGTTAAGGGAACAATGATAGTACATGATTGTTTTTTTAGTTCTTGAAGTCTTTTTCATTTTGTTGCCCTTCATTGTTCTAAGGTTTAATAATCCATTTTTCACCAACTTTCTCGCCATATATTCAATAACCAAAATACCTAGACCCCTAGTGTCCTTGTAGCTGGATCATAATTTCCATTTGATTTCTATCACCCTTCTTTGTTGGGATCACAATTTGAGATAAAACTTTTGCAAATTCTTTCCAGCTTTAGAATCTCCTTGTCTGTGGGCCACCTGCAGACAAGAAAGTATGTTATAAAGAGAACAATAACATATTTATCACTATTTTATCCCTATCTACATTAAACTGCAAAAAGTTTCTAGTAACAAAGTTTGTTTTCTAGCTTGAGCAACATGTAATCCCATTATTGAGCCATCGAGACACAAAATCCTAGTAGGATTCATGATAGCTAAAAGATTGATTGCTAGAAAGCTCTCGACAAACTTAGGCAAGAACAAACTATGAGGGTTCCCAACAAGGGGCTTGAAGGACGTTTGAATGTAGTTTTTTTTAGACATATAGGCTTTGAAAAAAATATGAATACAGAGCTGGAAGTTTGAGTTACTCCCCAATCGCTCTACAAAAACAAATTGATGTCAATTTCCAAGACTCTAATAATCATCTAGACTTGGATTTGAGTGAGAGAAAGCCCCCGTATAAGACCCCATTACACTTAATTATTATCTAGTCATCTAAGATCATAGGCAAAGAGGGAAAGAGAAACAAGGCAAGCAAGCAGCCTTGTCTAATAGAGCAAATTAGCTTGATAGTTGGGGCAAGATTTTTGCTAATGTTTATTTGAGTGGTTGCATTTTCCAAAGTCATAAAGATCATCTTTATTACTTTCCATTCACAAACAATATCCTTGAGACATTACATTTCTTTACTTGATTTTTTAGCTTTGTTAGCCCACTAGTCTTACAACTCAATTTGAAGCTTCTTCCTCCTAATTTCCTTTTCATACATAAGCATGCATCTAAATTTTAGAAGGCAATTTTGAATGTGCACGTTTCCTTTATTGACTTCAAACTCTAGTTGATGGAGCCTTCTATAGAGAATTTCTCTTCTAACTCTATGGATGTTTTGGATTCGCTTCCATGTCCTATAGAGAATGGTCTAGGTCATTTTAATAACCAACTCCCAACATGTAGCTTGAGAGGTGTAGTTACTAGATGCATGAGCGTGGGGAGAAGGTCACAAGATTGATGTGGAACCAAGGTTATGTTCTATATTTAAGGTATGGTTTGAATGCTAAAATTATACAATAGCGATTAAACATTGCTACATCCAAGTTTTGAGAGAGAGAGAGAGAGAGAGAGGATTCCCAACTCTTGATGATGTTCTCAGATTCATAGCCTCTATCTAGCCATGCTTTGAACCAATTCTCAGTGGAATGGAGGTTTGAGGAAGAAAAGCCACACTCTTTGACCTCCACCAATTCATGATGAAGCTTTAATTGCTCCCAACAATCTTTCTCTAACTGATAAAAAACCAGACCTCTTTACTGCTCCCTATTAGGAAAACCTTCCACCATGTTAAAATCACTATAGAGGATGATTCAGAGAGTAAGGAATCTAGAGACTTCCATGTATCCATTCTCTTAGAATCTTGATTGGGTATATACTAAAAAGTCATGGTAAAAGGATGCAATCTACTAAAGAAAGTTGCAATCCATCTGTGGTGTGGATATACTAAGGTCTCAAAAATATGAGGACCATGAAGATTCCATCTATCTTGTCCATCACATATGAGATCCACTTGGTGCCTATGACCTCCCATGCTTCAATCTTCATTACGCTATCAAATTTTTCATGCATAACCTCCATCCATGTTGAATCTACAATTGCTCCATCTTCAATGATGAGCCTCATTACTTCCTTCATAATCTCAACCATCATGGCTATACTGACTATGCAAGTAGATGCCCCACTTTGATCCTCTATTCTATGTTATTTCCTTGGTCCTTCTACTTTCTCTTAAGTAGTTGTGGGCATAGGACTACTCTAATCATAGAGTTACTACACCCAATGAAGTGACAACCAACTTCTTTGTGTGATCTCAACTGGTTAGAACCTCTTCACACCATGTGATGATGATGACTCTTCTTGTTCGTAGGTAGGGTTCACTCTTGGGATAAGTACAAAGTGAATTACTCTTTTTCTTGATGATAAATTGAAAGATCATTTGCTTTTCTCGACTACATGTAACTTCTCCATAGAAAAAACACCACAAATCCTTTTGATCTTCCTTGGCTCATGGTCATATAATACGAAAATCCCTTCCTTTTCATAATTGCCTAAGAAGATGCAGATCTTTCTTTTTCGTTTCAACTTGTTCTTCCTTTTTGTTGATATATTTTGGTATGCTCTGCTTCAAGCTTCTTCTTCTTCTTCCTTGTGATATTTGTGTGCTTCCACAGACCTCAAACTCCAACATTTGGTATCAAAGCAAGTCATTGATTCATCTAGGATGTCCTCGACACCCCTCTAATCACAGTCTGAGAATCACTCAAAAATTGGTGAGCATACTCAAGGCAATTAGGAATTCAAAACAACTTCCTTCTATGGTGTTAAAATCATAATTTGAGCTTTTTTTGGCCTTCGAATGCACTATGCAATGCTTGTGTGGGCAGTTTTGCCTTTTTGTGCCAACTATATATACATGTTTTGATTTGCCAATATAAGTGCCTTGAAGTTTGCTATAGGTTTAGCAACACTCAAGAGGGTATTTTTGTTCAACTTTTTGAGATATAGTCATTTTTCAATATCAAGGTATTTTAATTAGTGGCCATGGCTAAAATTAGTGATGTATTCCACTTGTTGGATGTTGAGGATATGTTGGATGGTACCAATTACCCATTATGGAAATATATGATGCACCATGTATTGGTTGCAAAAGAACCTTGGAATATTATGCAAGGTGTTGAAAAACGTCTTGCTACAATAGTAAATACAATCATTGAAGGTGATGCAGATGGGTTTGAAGATTATGCTCTTTAGGATGTTGTTCATGTTGCAATTCTTGCTACACCTACTATAGAGAAACTTTGTTGGGATGGCAGACATGCTCAGGCACATGCATTGATAGCCTTGTTTGTCAAACATTCCATTATTCCTCACATTCACTCCTGCAAAATAGCAAAGGATGATTGGGATACACTTACCACTTTATACTAGGCAAGGATTGAGGCTTCTATTGCTTATCTTCGAAAATAGTTGGAGAGTGAGCACATGAATGAAGGAGATTCCATGGACAGTTTTTTGACAAAGATTAGGAGTACATTTCTGCTATTGAAGTCTTTCCAGGCACTTCACTTGTGTAGAGTGTTATGAATGGTCTTCCATATTCATATTAGAGGTTTTCTTCTACTCTTTGATTGATGATGAAAGGCAATCTAAATTCCTTAATGTTTGAGAAGTTAGTCTTTGTTCTATTGCAAGAAGATCAGTCTAGGCAGGATAGGTCCATTATGCATGTTGTAGATCAAGCTTTCCTCGCTAATCAAAAGGGCAAAGGTAAATGGAGCTCATCTGTTAGTAAGCAAAAATCTACTATTTCTACACAATCAAAGAAAGATGACAAAGATGAGAAGAAAATAGAAAAGTAATTTTTTTTTGCAAATACTTTAAAGGAAATGATCATGTCATAGAATTTTTTCGAAAACTGGCTACAAAAGAGGCAAAGAAAAAATTTCTTCACTTCATTTGAGCTTGCCACTATAGGGAATATTGTCACATGTGCCAAAAAATCCTCTTATCTTATCATGAGAGAATCTATTATTAGTTTCAACATTATCCAAGATCAGCTTGGTTATGAAATTTGTTGATGAAAAATGGATAGCTCATCATCTCTCAAATGGTGATGTCACTATTGCTTCTGGCATTTTATGTCATGTGTTGTATAAGCTCATAGATTATGAAAAATTTGTGAATGATTTAACATATGCAATTCAAGATTCTCAAGCTATGTTAGATGCAAATCTTTGACATGTATGCTTTGTTCATTTGAATTTTGCTACTTTACTATGCTTGCAAAAATCTAAAATGGTGTCCTCTATGCCCAAAATTGAGGCATATGGTAAACATGTCTGTGAAGGCTTTATTTTGAGCGAAATGCAGCATTCATCCTTCCCATGAGATGGTTTAGTACGAGCTACTCAGAAATTGCAATGTGTTCACAGTGATGTTTATGGTTCTATGCAAATACATTCCTTTGGAAACTACCTTTAGTTTGTGAATTTCATTTATGATTTTCGAGACATGCATGGGTATATCCATTGAAATAAAAGTCCAAAGTGCTTATGTGCTTCAAACAATTTCTGGTTTTGACTAAAAATCTATCAAAATGTAAAATGGTCACCCTCTATTCTAATTGGGAAGGGGGGGTATATCTTTTGATTTTACTAAATTTTTGGCTGAACATGGGATAAAACATCATTGTAGAGTGTCATATACACCTCAACAAAATGGAGTTGCAAAAAATAAGAACAGGTCACTCATGGAGATGACAAGGTGTATGGTCAAAAGTAAGGCTTGAGGCTCTTATGTGTGCAACATATGTAATTAACAAGTGCCCCACTCAAGCATTGCACACTATCACTCCATATGAGACTTGACATAATCCCAAGCTATGTGTTCCTCACCTACGTGTCTTTGGTTGTCTAGCATATGATTAGTGCCTAAACAAAAACATAGGAAATTGGATGATAAAGCAGTGAAATGTATTTTTGTTGGGAACAATTATGGAAGCAAATGTTATCATTTGTATTTTTCATTGACGGCGTGGATTATATATAGGAGTCATCATCCATTACTCAGATCATGACGCCATGTGATAAAATGGCTTATGAAGGGATAATGAAGATTGGCAAGGGGCTAGCTCAAAGGTGTCCCTTGAATTCTCCACGAAAGCATGATGGAAGGGTAACTAATCTCAAAACACAAGTGATACCTCAAGCTTTGATATTTGAGGAGCTTTATTCAGTGTCAAGGAAATAAGATTTGAAACTTAAAGCCCAAGCATGAATTAGCAAAGGAGATGCTATGCTCTATAACAATGCATGAGTAAAAGGTGGTTTCTCAACCAAAGGTGAGAATGCAAAGACAAGCAGTAACAAGAAGTTTCAAAGACAATTCATCCATTACAAAAAGAAGGAACATGGGATTTCAGATGTTCATGTCAAGAGGATAGATGGAGTGTAAGGAGGAGACAATACAAGTGGCTAAAGCAAATGTGGTATGCTCCTCAACATAAGAAAAATAAATAGTGGATTCATGGGTACTAGAAAGTGGTGCATCTCATCACATGAGTAGTTTTATGTAGCCTTAGCAAGAACCCATCAAGGTGATAGGAACAATATTGAAGGAGATGTGAAAGCAAGGTATTTTTCTTCATCATTTATCTACATTCAATGGAATTCAAGAACCTTCTAGAACTTGCATGATCAGAAAGAAGAAAGAGAAACATTCCCATGGACTCCTCTAGTTTTAGTATATGCTAAATTGTGTGGTAAGATGACTATAGTAGGAAGATGTGGATGCACGTTTTTCTTGATAGGCCTTAAGATTTGGTTAAGATTAAAGAACAACTAAAACTTGTGGAAATTGAACTAGGGAATAATGTGAAGAAGCTTGGAATAGGGGGTGGTGGTGAGCTCAAGTCACAAGAGTTTGAAGGCTTTTACGAGGGCAAGGGAATAAAGTGTTGATCAGTGACACCTCACACACCACATCAAGATGGCATTATGGAATGCAAGATTCATTCCATTGTTGAGATCGCATTGTGTATGAGGGAGGCATGGGATCTCCTAATCAAATCAGAAAGATTCATATTGAACATTACATTGGTAAGAATCAATGACTCAGACTTTGGAATTTTTAAGAGTTGTGTGCTATGCTCTTGTCCTAGGTGAAAGTGTTGGACTTTGAGGTCTTTGGAAGCACGCAAACAACACAAGGAGGAAGAAGAAGCTTGGATCACAACACACAGTATTGAATGTATTACCAAGAGAATGTACAAATATAAGTGATCCATTAGGGTTATAGGCGTATATACAAGCTAGGGGAAAAGACCTCCCAAAGAGGGAAAAACATGCCCTGGCAGTCCTAGTGTTTCCACACACATCACTAAATATCAACAAATACCCCTTGGGAGTGATGTGGTGAACAAGGAGCTAGCACTCATGTATAGGGAAGTGCCAAGCTATGTGGAATCAATCCACAAAAGGAAGTAAGCCCAAAGATTTGTGGAAAGCTTCAAACTTCTCCCTAGGTAGAGCCTCTTTGAAAAGGTCTGCAATGTTCTCCTGTGTGGGCACATATGCCAAATTGATCTCTCTAATAGAGAACCTCTACATGAAATAATGATAGTGCAACTCAATATGCTTAGTGTGAGCATGGAACACAAGGTTCCTCGTGTAATAAAGTAAGTCTATGATCCAAGGGTCTGGCTGGTTCAGACAGATTTGAAATCGGACACTGTTTGGTCACCCGTGTGTATGACCAAAGATCTCAAGTCTAGACTTACTAGAAGGTCATTTACTCTTGTAACCAAGTGATCCACTTAGCCTAGTGGTCAAGACTCAAGGATGTGAAGGAGGAGGTCTTGGGTTCAATCCCCATGGGGTACATGGGGAGAGTATTTGGCCCAAACAGCTCTAGAGCCTTCTAGAAGCATCTAGTTGAGTTAACTTGAGTTAACTGGGATACTTAATGCACATGTAGTTACATGGCGGACACATGGATGGTTAGTATCCACCTGCCCAAGAAGGAAGTCCCCTGGACAGAGCTATATATAGAGGCATTTGGTTGGGATGAGAGTCATCTCTCTAGCACGTGGTGGTGGTCATAATCTTGCATTGGTATCAGAGCTCTAGGCAAGCTTTCATGGTGACCTTGATAGGCTCATCATCTTCTTCATTAGTTTGTGCTTCCATTGTTAATAATATCCTCATCATCTTCTTTACATGGAGCATCTTGCCTCCCTCTTCAAATTCTGTTACTACAGACCCTCCTTTCGAGTTTCGACAGCAAAAGAGAGAGATTTATGCGATATGTTATAGCTAGGCATACTCGGGATCGATCTTTCGATGTTGAGAAGCATGGACATCTGCCTAACCACGATGCTAGGCCCCAGTCGGGTATCAGTACATTTATTATTTATTTAACATTTAATGGTTCGCAAAAAACCAAAAGCAGACATTCCTTGGCGTGGCTTGAGAGACAAAAATATTTTTGAGGACGTTCGTTGGCATTGTCTGCTCTACGAGATCTCATCGAACACGCCATTTACACGATGGCACGTATAGAATCCTGCTATTATTGTCTTCTGAAATAGTCTTGGAATCAAAGCCGTGACTCGCAATGGTGTGAAGCGGAAGAGGTGGAGGAGATCATGGCTGTCATGATCTTTGGATGGTAGTACAAAGCTTGAGACACTGATCATTTGAGATTACACGAAAGGAGCTGCTGAGGGAATTCGAATCCTTAGTTAATCCATACAGGGGGAAGAGACACAAGTGCATCCACGGACTTGGATGCAGTGGCAAAGGAAGATTAAGGTCCTCTACAGATGTGCATGTCTGGCATGAAAAGAAGAGAGTTCTTCTCTGTCTCCATTCAAATTCCAGGAGCAAAACGGGACTCGATCCCATTTCCTAACGGTTCCTAGTTTGATGATCTAGCAAAAGGGCCAAGTAGGCGGATGATGATTTATAATTGCGTTGAAAAATTTTTCCTGATTTTTGCCGACTGTCTTGATTGTTTCAAACTGAAAAAAGCAAGTGGATCTGCCATGCAATGCACATGTTTGGAACATGTAACCTCCCATGAGGCATATCCTATGCTATCTGTGATATCGAATGTTCTGAGCCTTAGATAAGGAAGAAATCTAAGTTTTCTACAAAAGAATATTCTATGTTGTATCCCTGATGGGGTTTGAACCCATGACCATTGCCTTAGAAGGCGGATGCACTACCACTATGCTACGAAAGCTCCTAGTGATGATTGAACACATGAGCTTTAGTTTTAAATTATTTTTTTACTACCCATTGTGGTATGGAACCTCATCCATGTACTGAGTTTTGCAAGAGCTAGAAGGAGGTTGATCTCAATGCTTTGATATAAGAAAGATTGCACAAGAAGTGCTTTAAGAGCACATAAATAAGCAATGGGAATGAAGCCAAAGGATGGAAAATGACTTCTCTTGGTCAATGGAAGGACATAGCTCTATCTGGAGATAAGTACTTTACAAGTGATGTTTTCATTTAAAATATTTGCTTTGCTCTATGCTTTCATATAATATGCATTGCTATTATCATTGAAGTAGTAAAAGAATCTTCAATTTTGAAAGCATTCTATGCAATTTAATGAAAGCTAAATAGGAAAGCAACGAAATATGAAAACACTTAGCAAGCATAGGCATGCATCTAGGAAAGAATATTTTCATGCACAAAACACGTTTCCTTCTTGCTTGAATCAGATAGTTAATGCTCAAGTTTATGCACATGAACAGTTAAATCTTTTTTAAAAGCTAGCAGGAAGAATGTTTGTGCATGGATGATTGGGAATATGCATTTTCAAGCTCAATAAATTGTTATATTTAAGTTTGGTGCATGAAAGGAGAATGCCAACACGTGCATGCACTCCCATGCATTTGCAAGTAAGTACATGCATTCACATATGCATAATTGTTTCTTAAGTAGTTGAATACTTATACTTTCGTTACCTCTCTTTTCTAACTCGACTTAGGAAAAATAGCAAACTAGGTAGTTGCAAGGCTCCTGGTTGCCATGCAACTCAAGTAGCTAGTTTATTTTTCCCAAACGTGATACTTAGGAATCAAAAATTAGGAGTCTTGATTATGAAAAGTAGGCCCTTTGAAAGTCCAAGTATTTGATTTTATTTCTCATTGGAATGGCAAGAAAATAAGGCTACTTTCAAATGTCTAAGTTTAGGAGAAAACTTAGAGAATCCTAACCACAAGCCTAGATGTAGTCGTTAGTTCGGATTTCAAAAATCATGCATCCAAGTAGGATGGTTTGGAATGCTTTTATTTGACTCTATCCCAAGACGTGATAGCAATCAGATAAAATCAATTGGAAGGAAAACTAATGAAACTTTTAAAGTTCCATAGATAGTTGAGATGTTCCAAATTTGTGAAACCGTAGAGTTTTTGAAGTTTTTACTTTACTTTAAATTCTATATAAGGAGTGATGGAAATCAAAGGTTGAATCTTAGCATCAATTGAACTTTGATGTTCAATACCTTTAAACCTTAGCATCAATTGAACTTTGACATTCAATAGGAGTGTTGAGGTTATAGCAAGGAACGACCAAGAACCCTCACCACCTTGCATGGAAGCAAGAAGGAAAGCTCAAGAGTGACTCTCCTCTCATCTACCCCTACCTCCCACATTTTTAAGCCATTGGCAACAGCCCCATGCTTTGCCACATGCTTGAAAACAAGGAGAATAGGGAGTCAAGGATCCTAGTCCATGAGGAAAATACAAGAGAATGCAACTACTCTACTCACACAAAGGAGATACATGCATAGGCACACACACACCACTCTCACACACTCACAAGACACAATACATGTAAATGTAAATCGTCTTCTTGGAGTAAATGAGAGCATCTTCCATTGATAAGAGATATTACGTGAGAGCACGTCGACCAAAAGCTCCCTTCTTTACAAAAATGAGCTTCTATATATAGGCTAAGCTATATTCCCCATGTGCTTCTTTGAAAAGTCAAAAAGTGGATCTCTCTCTAACTAACATATCTTCTACGATATTCTAAAATCAAGTCTTGTAACAACCAAATCCCAAGAAACTCCATGCGTGGGATTTTTACGTGGAATTGTCCTAGAAGAGCCAAAAAGATGATATATTCAAAAGGCCTCTTCCCTATGGTATAAGGAAATATTAAAAAGTGCCTTAGGGGAGTGTTCATATGTGACACTCAAGTATATACAAAGGGTTATTCTCATGGTCTAGGGAGGGTTCTTATGCACAATTGAGGATGTGTGCATACCCTACAACCCAACACTCTCCCCCCCCCCCTAGACTTTGTCGTCTCCGACAAAGCTAGAAAGGAAGAACATACACAACTAAACTGTTCCAAGTGGGAGTCTTCAAGTGTGAAAATCTTCCCGCCTTCAAAATTTGCAGTTCTTCAGTCTATAAGGCTTCAAGCTGTAAGTCTTCAGTCTTTACTTCAATCTACAAGTCTTCAATCTTCAAAGCTGGGTGACACAATCCCCTTGGGGGGTAGTCAGCCCATCATTCCTCCCACAATGTAGTCTTTTGTAGGACTGATAGAGCCTCACCCAAGAGCTCCCAAACCTGAAAGTAAACATACACAACAAGTAGACTGTTTCTAAAAAGAAGTAAACAATAATATTTTAGTCCAATTGTAGTTTCCACTTCAGGGAGCATCCATTGCTACAAGACTTGCTCTTCTAGAGAGAAATTATCTTGAAGATCTATCTTGCCATGGTGTGCATATGAGTGATAGCTATCCCTTCATGGCATTAGCAGAAATTATCCTATCGTGACAAGAAGATCTTCATATTCTTGCAACTCAATAAAAAAAGTTCTAGAGGGCCCATCAACAATATAGCCTGCATATCTCACTGATCTTAAATATGCCACAAGTAAATATATTGTGTTAACAAACAGAGTGTGACATGTTGCGTTGAAAACCATGTTGCCCGTTTAGTGCCCCAAATGGGCTTGTGATGGCCTATTTTTCATTAATAACTCAATTATCGTTTTCTCATAGTATCTGAAGATTAAAATATGATAACTATGCATATGATTCTTTCTCAAGCACACATGACAAAAAATAAAAAACCTTCAATCAATTCATCCCGACGATATGAAGTGCATGGCAAAGTTATGAACCAGAAGCCAACACTTGTGGTATTGTGGATTAAAACATGTCATCAAAAGAGATCAAAAGAAAGATTTGTGAGTCTAAGGCAGAATTCCTATCAATTATCCAATCTCACAAAATGTCATTCATAAGCAATACTTAAAGCTTTATGACTTTCATACTGAAATAGACGCAATCTGATTTATTCATGGTAAATCATGAAATAGATGTTGCTCTCACATAAAGCTTAATGAGTGTGCACTGGCCTATGTATTGTCGAGTTAACATAATAGTATCAAAGTGATATGATCCCTCCATACAATAATCATAATACCATTATAGCATATGGGAGGGAAAGCATAGCTATCCAACTCCCACAAATTAGCACCTAGTTGTACCGAAAAGCTCCAAATCTAAGCACAGGTTTCAATCTATAGAGGA
This sequence comes from Ceratopteris richardii, assembly GCA_020310875.1. Taxonomy (NCBI): domain Eukaryota; kingdom Viridiplantae; phylum Streptophyta; class Polypodiopsida; order Polypodiales; family Pteridaceae; genus Ceratopteris; species Ceratopteris richardii. The sequence continues at coordinate 142,680,385 of CM035438.1, forward strand.
GTTCCCTTCAATAAAAAAATGATTTGCAATACAAGAGATTTGACTCATCACTATAGTCTATTAGAATGAAGTATCTCCACACAGTGACTGATCATAGGAGTGACTAGAAAGAAAAACAAGTAACTTTTAGCACCCCCACGGTGTAAAATGTGAAGAACTAAAAGTAGAGTTCCTACACATTATTCATGTATCACAAAAAGCTCAATAATCACCATCAGTGCATCTCAACCTATGAATCCTGAGTATCTTCCCCACCATGCACTTGTGTATCCTATGAAGCAGGGACTGCAGTCACCCTTACTCAAAGCTCTCTTTTCTAAAAAGCAACAAGCCTTGGAAGATACTCCCCAAACTAACATACATTCCAGTCTTCAAATGCTCTGGTAGATGCATTCTCCTAATAGTTCATTTTTCATTAGGCAAAATAGATCATTGTTCATCAATAAACTAATCATCTTTTATCGGGCATAATATGAGTCCTAAGGGATGAATCATTCAGGAAGAGCCAACATGAATGGAAATGACCCTGAGCAATGGATGCATGATCTTGTCATGAAAGAGATATTGACTTCTCAAGAATTATCTGAGCTCCCTACCCTAAAAAAAAGCCTACAAGTGACCTGCATTAGACACATCTTTTAAGGACATAAACATCTCCTATGAAGAGCAGGCCTACAACACAGATGGATCTTAGAAGTACCCACAAATTTCCAAAAAAAAGGAAAGAGAAAATTCTATCATTGCATTCGTGCTTAAATGTGGGTCCACTTTTTGATCTTAGAACATTCAAGAAGATTTCCACAAGACAGTGCAAAATCTGTTCTCCTAGTTCTTTGTTGGCAATTTTCCCTATAACACATCTCTAGGAGACCTAATTAGCCTGTACTTCTACAAAGAGCACAACACTCTTATTAGTAAAAAAAAATTATTTCTTAGCATCTGACATGAATATAGATATGAAGTGCAAGTTATTCATACTATACCCAATGAGAAAATGGAGCAATTAGACCATTTTTAGCAGATGAACAAACATAGACTTCCTATATTGAATTCCCAATATGAGCTTCTATCAACATAATAAGTGACCCAAAGAAAAGAAAAGAAAAACAAAAGAAGGTTGATAGTGCTATCAACATCTAAGTTTGAACTTTCGCATCATGAGATTCTCGAATTTTTGTCAGAAGTTATCACGTTCTTCAACAGTATCAAATAGGCAACCCCGGCTACCGTCAAACTTGGAATGTAAGTAAATAACATAATAGACTATGGCTCTTCCTGTGTCAAAACAAGTCTTGATAAGTATTCTCATTCTAGCAAAAGCAGTGGCCGCGCAGATGAACTCAAGCAATAGGGCTATCGTTCCTTTATGTGGTGTCACAATGTGTGGACTTAATCCACTAGAACTAAAGCAGTGTCACACATAACTTAGTTAAGTGCACCTTGGTTTATACATATCAACAGGAAGAGAATCATCTTCTGACAGTGGCTTTGATGGTCAACAAACAATTATTACACATCAAAGAATAATCTGAGTTTCGGCCAATCAAGTTTGTGAGTTTCTTTAGGTAAGGGAATGTGGGCACCATCCCTGCATCAGTCATACCATGAGGACAATTGGTTAATACAAACAATAAATGATCAGACAACATCACCTGTAAATGATTCTCAAGACAACGATTTGAGCAGTTCCAAAAACACATAATAATTGCCATGTGGAAGAGTCATAAAAAATATTTTCAAAAGGTCTTTTTGAGTTGGATCATGAAGAAAATTCCATAACTTAATCAACGTTTAGCATATGTATCATCGGTAACTTTCATCACCATGCAATCCTACCATCTTGGAGACTACCGGACTCCTAGTGTCTGCAAGTAATGCAAGAATGGTATCTTTTGGACAGGTAATAGTATCAGGTATTGGAGAAGCATCGAGTGGAGTTTACAATCCCTAGTAGATTTCCCGTTTTGGGTGATAACCTGTGAGTGTGTTCGGCTTTCAATATTGGGGTAAAATTGCAAACAATAAGCTACTATGCAGAGAGCTCTTCGTGTGACATGATGAAGCCATGGTGGACTGGGACGTCTGGAACATGATGAACCGATGGCAGAACCTGCAAAAAATGCTAGTTTTTGTGATAAGGGGAGTGGGACGGGATCCGAGTGCATGGGTCATCACCATCCGTCAAACCCTAAGCATTCTATGGATCCTGTGAACAACCACAAGGCAAAGACACCACCAATTCTTGTAGCAGAGATGAGTGATGGAGAGCTAACGTTCTCTCTATGAGGAGCAGACATGGGTGGCCGAACAAGAGGCCCAATGCTCATTGTTCCTCAACATAACGAATAAAGCACTTCCACAAGAAGCAGGAAGATACGGCTTAAGAATGAACTCCATTCCTTGAAGAAGGGTAGTGGTCAATCTATTGTTGACTACACCTTGAGGGTGAAGGAGTTGAGGGAGCAATGGGCATCCATTGGCTACAAAGTAGATGAGAAAGACCTTGTACAGATTACTCTCAATGGGCTGAGAGGGGAAGACAAGTGGAGACCTCTCATTACTACCATCTTGTATAGAGATCCTTTACCAACTCTTGAGAGTTGATCCCACACCTAGTGGTTGAAGAGGTTGCCATAGGAGACATCTCCAAGAATGATGGTCACTCACAAGTCCTATATGCTAGAAAAGGCAAAGGCAAGAGTGGCAAGAAGGGAAAAGGAGGAAAAAACAAGTGGAAGTAGTCCAAGGAAGAAGATTTAGATCTAGAAGGAGATAGCAAGGCATCATCTTCAGGGAAGGACAAGAATGGCAAAGGGAAGAACAATCCTCATCAAGGTAAAACTTGTTTTATATGTGGTAAGCGGAATCATATTTCTTGAAATTTCTAGTTCAAGGATGAAAAAGGCAAGAAGAAGGAGCAAGGTAATTATGCTAAGAATTTCAAGAAGGATGATGAGAATGAGACCCTCCTATCCATGAGACATGGCTACTACATATGCCAACTGAATTTCCTTGCTCAATAGCTTCTCTCTCACATAGTGATAGTGGACTTCTATATGCTTGGTCCTAGCATGATAGATAGGATTTGCTGCAAGATGTAAAGAACTTGTATTGTCACCAAAGATTATTGGTGAGTTAACATGTAGTCCTAAATATGCATATAGCAATCTGATCCATATGGCTTCTTGTGTAGCATTTGCTAACCCCCTATATTCAACCTCTGTTGAAGATAGAGCAATAGTAGGTTGCTTCTTGGAAGACCATGAAATGGGCTTATCACCTGCAAAAGAGAGATAACCTGAGGTGCTTCTCCTCTCATCCTTACAACCTGCCCAATCTGCATCTGAATATATTTTGATGTCCAAATCTGAAGTATAAAGAAAGTATAAAACTTGATTTTGAGTACCCTTAAGGTACTTCAAAATTCTCTTGCAAGATTCAAAGTGAGGTGCTCTAGGTTTGTGCATAAATTGACTTAAGACACTTACTCCATAAGAAATATCAATCCTTGTTAATGTAGCATAGTTTAGGCTTCCAACTATGCTTTGGTATCCTACAACATTTTCAAGCACATCACCTTCATGAGCACTTAATTTTTGATTTACCTCCATAGGAGTGCTTGCTATCTTTGCATTATCCAAGTGAAACTTCTTCAGCATATCCTACACATACTTTCTTTGAGTCATGTAAATTTGAGAATTTGTATAGACTAATTCAAGTCCAAGAAAATACTTTAGTAACCATAGATCACTGATTTTGAACTCTTGCATCATTTGGATCTTGATCTGCTTGATGCCATTGGCATCACTCCTTGTAAGTATGATATCATCAACATACACACACAGGTATAGCACCTCTAAATTACTTCTCTTGACAAACAGAGAAGTATCTGCTTTGCTCATGATGAATCCTTGATCTTGAAGGTATGTAGTCAACCTATGATTCCATGCCCTAGGTGCCTGCTTCAATCCATAAAGAGCCTTGTTTAGTTTGCACACATAATTTACCTTGCTTGGGTCCTCATAGCAAGGAGGTTGAGACATGTACACCTCCTTTGAAATTGAGCCATTAAGAAAAGCATTTTTCACATCCAATTGGTACATATTCTAGCTCCTTGATGCAGCCACACTTATCAATACTCTGATGGTTGGCATTTTGGCCACAAGTGAGAAAGTCTCTTCATAATAAACTCCTTGTGTTTGTGCAAAAGACTTAGCCACAATTCTAGTTTTATACCTGTTTATTGATCAATGTAAATTTCTCTTGATTTTGTAAATCCATCTAGAACCAATTAACTTCATAGAATCCTTCTTTGGCACTAGCTTCCAAGTATCATTCTCCTTGAGTGCTTCAATTTCTTCATCCATAGCTTCCTTCCATTCTGCCTTAGTCTTTTCCTCTTCATATGATGATGGCTCTTCAACTGATAAATCTTTAGCAAGATAAATAGAATGCTTGGTAACTAAACAAGTGTCATACCCATATCAGATTGGCTTCTTGGTCTCCCTTTGTGACCTTCTAATTGCTTGATTAGATGATTCAGGTATGTCCTCCAACTTCTTCATCTTGACCTTGCGTTTTGATTTCCATGCTTTGAATTCTTCTAGGTTCATGATGTCTTCATCATCTGATCTGATGTCTTCAATCTGATTTGGCTCTTCTTTACTTTCCTGCATTCACTTTCAAACCAAGAATCATTCTCATCTGATGGAGAGTGTTAATCTCCAAAAGAATAACCTACTCTTATGATTAGATCACCTCTATACCAAGATTAAGTCAAAATCTTCACCAAATTAGAGGTTCAATCTCCAAATTATCAAAAGTTGAAAAATTCTGTGAAGAAAAAACACAGAAAGTCTGCTGCACAATTTCTTCTCATTGACCTATCAAACATGTAAAGTTTTCTATGAAATTTTGTATGGAGTGTCGCCTAGAAGTTGTGCACCTCCTCCAAGTTAAATTTCTTCAAAAGGTTTAGTATAGCTTGAGAAATCAACTTCACAAGTTACCTATGTCTAAATCTGCACTTCTGAGAAGTCGATTTTGACACCCCTAACTTCTAACACATAGTTCTATCAATCTCGAACCCGTTTAAACAAATGCTTGTAGATACAAGCAGCTTACCTTCTAACTTAAAGATTAAGTGCTTGCTTGCACAAAAATTTAAACTGTGGAGTGAGAACTGACCAAAAAATCAAGATCGAAATTTGCGCCTGTTTCAGACAACTATGAACACTCATCACATATGAATGTTCCTATTAACAATTCTCCTAGCCTGTTTACAATTAGACTCTGAAACTCAAGTCATAGACTCATTAACTATGAACTTAGATATCCTCAAAAGGATTTCACAAATGATCTAACACAGACGGAGCAGACACAGAAACATCGGGCGCAATATTTCTTCGATTACTCAGAAAATTACAGTTGAGTGATGAGAGGAAAACTCAACTAACATTTCACATGTCTCATAACATCTAACTTCTCCTTTCTTGACTTCTATACTCACTCATCTATTCTTTCATATGCTCTCATATCACGCCTCGACATTTTCAAGGTATTTATAGAGAAATTTGTACAAGTCTATGACTAATCAAAGATCTAAGTGAACTATAACTATAATAATGTACATATGTGTACATTCCTCATATCCTCTGAATGTATCCTTCTTCCAAGCTTCAAGAATTGAATCTTCCTTCATTCTTTAATCTTCCAAACATTCAATTGGTGATTGGTCTGCACCAACAGCTCCCCCTCAATCATCAATTGAGGTTTCTCTTATCTTCTTTATGCCTGCCATGTCTTTAAACTTCTGTAACTTTGGTCCATCCAAACTCTTTGTAAGCATATCAGCTATCTGATCTTTAGTTGAAGTATGTATGACTTCAATCTCCTTATCCATCACTTTCTCTCTTAGAAAGTGATACTGAATCTCAATGTGTTTGGTCCTGGCATGAAAAATAGGATTAGCAGCTAAATACAATGAACTCATGTTATCTCCATATATAATTGGTATCCCATGCATAATGTCAAAACTCTTCATCAAGGTCTTGAGCCAAATCACTTCCTTTGCAGCTTCAACCATGCCTTTATATTCAGCTTCTGTAGAAGACAAAGCAATTGTATGTTGCTTCTTGGAACACCATGAGATAAGTTTATCTCCCACATAACACATGTATCCATAAGTTGACCTTCTATCATCTGGATTACCTGCCCAATCTGCATCACTATAAATTTTGATATTTGTATCTCATGTAAACCCATAATACAAACCTTCATTGAGTGTACCCTTAATGTACCTCAACACTCTTTGTCCTGCAATCCAATGTTCTTTCCTTGGGCAATGCATGAATTGAGACAAAACCCCTACTGCATATGATAAATCAGGTCTAGTTAAAGTAGCATAGATAAGACTACCAACCAAACTCTGATATTGTCTCATGTCCTTGAATTCTTCACCTCCAAATTTACTCAATTTGTGATTCACCTCCATTGGTGTAGGTGCTACCCTGCAATCATCCATTTTAAACTTGATTAACAAGTTCTTCAAATACCTTTCTTGAGTCACAAATACTCCATGTTGAGTATATGTAATCTCCATGCCCAAGAAGTATGACAAATCTCCCAAGTCACTTATTTTGAACTCCTTTTCCATTTGCTTCTTGAGTCTTTGTATTCCTTCTTCATCTGTACCTGTAAGGATTATATCATCAACATATATGCACATGTATATGAAACCATTATCACTTGCTTTGACAAGCAAGCTACTATCTGCTTTAGACACCTGAAATCCAAGTTCTTTCAAGAACTTTATAAGTCTATAATTCCATGCCCTTGGGGCCTGCTTTAAGCCATACAAAGCTCTCTTGAGCTTGCACACATGATCTGGATACCTTTTATCTCTGAACCCTTGAGGTTGCTCCATGAACACATCATCTAAAATATAACCATTCAAAAAAGCATTTTTCACATCAAGTTGACATAACTTCCAACCATTACATGCAACAATAGCTATAAGTGTCCTGATGGTTGTCATCTTTGCCACAGGACTATAAGTCTCATCATAGTCAACACCATATGTCTGAGCAAACCCTTTGACAACAAGTCTAGCTTTGTATCTAGACACACTTCCATCTGCAAACCTCTTGGTCTTGTAAACCCACTTGCATCCAATGATCTTCTGACTATTTGGTTTAGGAACCAAATCCCAAGTTTGATTTTCCAATAGTGCATCATATTCTTCATGCATAGCTTTCTCCCATTTTTCCTTACCTTTTGCCTCTTCATATGTAGAAGGGTCTTCATCTGTTTTCATCATATAAGCATAATCTTTTGTGGCCAAAAAAGAAGTATCATAACTATACCTTGTAGGTTGCCACCTATTTCTTGATGATCTTCTGAGTTCTCCACTCCTTGAGGTTTCTGGTTCTTCACACTCAAGATCAAATCTTGGCATTTCTTCAACTTCACCCTGCACTTCATTATTCTCTTCTTCATCAATTATTTGAATCTTTGACTTACCTTTCTTTTGACTCACTTCTTCTTCATCACCTGTATTGATATTGATTGTACCTGCATACCAAGTACTTTGCTCATCAAATGTAACATCTTTAGAAACCATGAATTGTTTTGTAGATGGACTCCAGAATCTATAACCCATCTGCTTATCATCATAACCAATGAAAACATATTTTTCAGCTTTAGGTTCCAATTTGTGTCTTAATTGTGATGGCACATATGCATATGCCACACATCCAAAAACTCTGCAATGATCCAAGGTAGGTCTCTTACCCCACCAAGCCTCATATGGTGTCATACCCTGCAAGGCTTTACATGGTAATCTATTGACCAAATAAGTAGCTGTATTTACAGCCTCAGCCCACAAATAATTAGGGCAATTTTTCTCCTTCATCATGGATCTTGCAAACTCAACAAGTGTTCTATTTCTCCTTTCTGCTACACCATTTTGTTGAGGAAAGTACCTGCAAGTAACTTCCCTTTTTATACCTGCATTCCACAAGTAATCACTAAATTCATTAGAGAAATACTCTCCCCCTCCATCTCACCTTAATCTCTTCATCTTATGACCTGTAATTCTTTCTGCATATGCATGATAGTGTTTAAATGTATTAAACACTTCTGACTTATCTTTGATCACATAAATAGTGATCCATCTAGTAGCATCATCAACATAAATCACATAATACCTTGACCCATTTATACTGAAATCCTTTGATGGTCCCCACACATCTGTGTGTACCAATTCAAGCTTCTCTGAGTACATAAAACCATGCTTGGAATAGGAATGCTTATGAGCTTTACCTAATTGATATGCCTCACATTTGTATGTCATATGTTGACCTGCAACATTAGGCAATCCAAGCACCGAACCATTGTTAATCATGTCTTTAATACCTCTTTCATTGAAATGTCCAAGCCTCTTGTGCCAAAGATCTAACTCAGAGATCTTATGTCCTCCATATGTGAACATAGCATGACCAATATTGCCTTGAATCTTCAATGTAAATAATCTTCCTTCTTTCTTCCCTGAAACAATCTGTTTATACCCTTGACTAGGGTCTTCCACATATACTCCATCATTAGTGAACCTTACTTCATATCCCTTTTCAACAATTTGTCCTACACTTATCAAATTCTTAGGAATTGTAGGAACATACAGAACCTTACTCAATAAGGTACTACCATCCTTGGCCTTCACTGATCCAATTGACTTCACATTGTGCTTTGTGTTGTCACCTGTTTGAACAACATGGTTAAAAACCTTATTCTCCAAATCAGTCATCAAAGCTATATTACCACTTAGGTGATTGCTACACCCTGAGTCAATGTAGAAGACTCTTTGATCTTCACTCTGCCTTTCACAAGTTGCATTCATTATCAATGTTGAATCCTCCTTTTGATCTAAAGCATAATTGTAGTAGGTATTGTTATATTGTTGACTTTGGAATCCTCTACCTGCATTTCTTCCAAAGTAACTCCTACTACCTCTACCTCTGAAATTACCTCTTTGATTTCTGCCACCTCTTCCTCTTGCATTATAGTTTTGACTATATCCATTATTACTCTGAGTATTGTGCCAACAATCATTAGCTAAGTGATTTGTCTTACCACAAATCCAGCAAGCTTTGCCTCCATCTTTGTTGTTCCTGTCTCTTCCTCTACCTTTGCCACCTCCTCTTCCTCTTAGGAAGTTGGCTTGACTAGTGGTTCCTTCATCTTCATTTGCTTGTTGCTTTCCTTTGCTATTCTTCTTCTTGTCCTTTGAGTACATTGCATGACCTGCACTCTTGTCACCATCTCCTTTAACATCCTGCTCAAATGTTAGCATATGACCTAACAACTGATTTAAATCAGGAGTGAAATGATCAAGTGATAACTCTGTAGACAAAATGAATGGCTTCCATTTGTCATCACCTCTTAAACCTGTAAGGATTTGCCTTACCAATTTATCCTCCTCAATGTCTTCATCAACAGCTTCTAAAGCATCTGCAATATCTTTCATTCTTGTCACATAGTCTGAAATGGATTGAGAAGCCTTCTTCTTAAAGGTGGTAAACTCTGCCCATAAGGATGCCTTCCTTGACTTAGTAGTATTCTGGAAATGCTCCTCCAAAGCATTCCAAATATCAATTGCACTTTCAAGACCTCGAATATGAGGTAACAAGTAATCATTGACTGCCATATAGATAATGCTCCTAGCTTGAGCATCTTTCTTCATCCAATTTTTCAAATCTGCTCACTCTTCCCTAGTTGGAACACTAGGATCTCTGAACTCTGGCTTCTCTTCTTCTCCTGTGATGTAGGCTATAAAATCTTTGCTCATAAGATGAGCTTCCATCCTCATTGACCATGTAGGATAGTTTTCCCTATCCAATTTCTCTATCTGAAGAGAATCTCCCATCTTTCTTCTACCTGTGTATTGAAATCTTCAAGCTTTATAAATGATATATGTACCTTTGCTTCAAATTAGACTCCTTTTGTCTTTCTTGATGTCGTATGGTCTCCTCCTCAAGCTTTGCCTTCAAGCTTTCACCTTTTAGTTCTTCAGTTGTTGAATTTCTTGAATCTCCAGCAGTCGGGATCCTCCTTTCCTTGATTTTGATGTCTCCTGCTCTGATACCACTGATGGAGAGTGTTAATCTCCAAAAGAATAACCTACTCTTATGATTAGATCACCTCTATACCAAGAGTAAGTCAAAATCTTCACCAAATTAGAGGTTCAATCTCCAAATTATCAAAAGTTGAAAAATTCTGTGAAGAAGATAAAACACAGAAAGTCTGCTGCACAATTTCTTCTCATTGACCTATCAAAAATGTAAAGTTTTCTATGAAATTTTGTATGGAGTGTCGCCTAGAATTTGTGCACCTCTCCAAGTTAAATTTCTTCAAAAGTTTTAGTATAACTTGAGAAATCAACTTCACAAGTTACCTATGTCTAAATCTGCACTTCTGAGAAGTCGATTTTGACACCCCTAACTTCTAACACATAGTTCTATCAATCTCGAACCCGTTTAAACAAATGCTTGTAGATACAAGCAGCTTACCTTCTAACTTAAAGATTAAGTCTTGCTTGCACAAAACTTTAAACTGTGGAGTGAGAACTGACCAAAAAATCAAGATCGAAATTTGCGCCTGTTTCAGAGAACTGTGAACACTCATCACATATGAATGTTCCTATTAACAATTCTCCTAGCCTGTTTACAATTAGACTCTGAAACTCAAGTCATAGACTCATTAACTATGAACTTAGATAGCCTCAAAAGGATTTCACAAATGATCTAACACAGACGGAGCAGACACAGAAACATCGGGCGCAATATTTCTTCGATTACTCAGAAAATTACAGTTGAGTGATGAGAGGAAAACTCAACTAACATTTCACATGTCTCATAACATCTAACTTCTCCTTTCTTGACTTCTATACTCACTCATCTATTCTTTCATATGCTCTCATATCACGCCTCGACATTTTCAAGGTATTTATAGAGAAATTTGTACAAGTCTATGACTAATCAAAGATCTAAGTGAACTATAACTATACTAATGTACATATGTGTACATTCCTCATATCCTCTGAATGTATCCTTCTTCCAAGCTTCAAGAATTGAATCTTCCTTCATTCTTTAATCTTCCAAACATTCAATTGGTGATTGATCTGCACCAACATCATCAAACACAACATCTCTACTGACCATAAATCCTTTGTTGGATTGATTATAAAACATGTACCCTTTCTAATTTAAATCATACCCTATGAAGATGCACTTCTTTGCCTTAGGGTCTAGCTTACCTCTGATTTGAGATGGGATGTGTACATAAGCAACACATCCAAAGATCCTACAATGATCAAGTGATGGCCTTCTACCATGCCATGCTTCATATGGGGTCATCCCATCAAGTGATTTGGATGGCAACCTATTTACAAGATAAGTGGCAGTAGATACACTCTTTGCGCACAAATAATTAGGCAACCTTTTTTCATTTAGCATTGACCTAGCTGTTTTAACAATCAACCTATTTCTCCTCTTTGCCACCCCATTTTGCTCAGGGGTATACCTTGTTGTAATTTCCCTTTTGATTCCTCTATCCTGCAAGAATGCATCAAACTCATTTGAGAAGTAATCACCTCCTCCATTTGACCTTAGTCTTTTTAGGCTTCTTCTTGTTTGGTTTTCTACAAGTGGAAGATACTTCTTAACTCAACTGAACACTTCATCTCTATGCTTCATAAAATATAAAATGGTCCATCTACTGAAATCATCAATGAAAGATACATAATACCTTGAGCCATAAATTGAAGGGTCCTTACTTGGTCCCCATACATATGTGTGGACAAGCTCCAAGTAGTCCTCATGCATGTAGCCTTTCTTTGAGAAGGGTAACCTGTGAGATTTTCCAAACTTACATGCACCACATTTATAGATCATGTGTTGCTTGGATACATTAGGTATCCCATGTTGGAAAAATGGATGGACACTCCAAAAAAAGAGTAGGTACTGCCAGATCTTGCTTTGTAACAACCCCTTTTAGCTTCAGACTTGAGTTGTGGGCCCTCTTAGTTTTCCAATGACACTATACAAGTGCATATGTACTTTGTAAATGATGTGACAAATGATTGAATCAAAACAGACTACTTTCAAGTTGAAGGTTCAATAAAAACATTCCATTTTTGTTCACACACCTGCTGCTTGTTATGCTCAGTGCTTCTAGTACATTAGGAATTAGGAAAATTCCTTTTAGAGATATCAAATTAACTTAATGAACTAATGATTCCAAGTGGAATCACTTAAAATTATTCACTATACATAGAGTAATCAATTTAGCAATCAAATCATTACCCTCGATTTTTTAGGACCTCTGCAGAGTTTGACCAATGCGTGCTTCTACATACTTTTGTCCAAATTGGCTGAATAGATTATCTTCAAATTTTGTGCGCATGTAGAGAGCTTGGAGTGGATTCCAAAAAGCTATAGAAGATTGAAAATGGTGAAGAATTGACTGAGATATGAGCAGTACAAGTTGACTGTTAAGAGTGACTATGATAGAGAGACCATAAATGAGAAGTATTGATCTATTGTATTAGAACACAATGTTGTACAAGGTCATAGAAATCATAATCAAGGCCTAATGATTGTGATTAGTATAGGCTATGATGTAAGCCTTAGTCTCTTACAATGTGGTGAAGAAGAACTCGGAATGGAGTTACTTATCTTGCGAGTTTTTACACATCTTTTATAGATAGGATATTTGAAATTGAATTTGAATCCTCCATTGGCTCTCACTAAAAAGTAGTCCTCCAATCTAGGAGATATTCTCTCAAGTAGAGTTGTGACTTTTCCAACTAACAAGTCCCATGATTTTAGTGGTAGTTACAAATATTCTTTCAAGTCAAAAGAATGACTTTTACAAATGGTAAAGATAAAAGCTTCCTAGCAATGGTTTCCATGGAGTTTCAATTGTACATAAACTCTAGCCAAATGTGTAGGCTTGACATTTGCACCAACAGCTCCCCCTCAAGCCAAACATTTTGGCTAGGTCTTCTTCTTCAATCTTCTTGAATGTCCTGCAGTCCAATCATAGACTTAAACCTACAAAGTTTTGTACCATCTAATGCTTTAGTCAATAAGTTTGCACATTGCATATTAGTTGATACATATGCCAATTGAATCTCCTTGCTCAATAGCTTCTCTCTCACATAATCATAGTGGACCTCTATATGCTTGGTCCTAGCATGATAAATAGGATTTGCTGCAAGATGTAATGAGCTTGTATTATCTCCAAAAATGATTGGAGATGTAGTATGCAAACTTAAATCTGTATATAACAATCTAATCCATATGGCCTCTTGAGTAGTATTGGCCAATCCTCTATACTCTGCGTTTGTTGAAGATAAAGCAATAGTAGGTTGCTTCTTTGAAGACCATGATATAGGTTTATCAGCTGCAAATGATAGGTAACCTGAGGTACTCCTTCCATCATCTTTGCAACCGGCCCAATCTGCATCTGAATATATCCTGATGTCCAAGTCTGAGGTATAAGGAAAATACAATCCTTGATTTTGAGTGCCCTTAAGGTATTTGAAGTTCCTTTTGGCAGCTTCCAAATGAGGTGGCCTAGGTATGTGCATAAACTGATTTAGAACACTTACTCCAAGTAGTATCAATCCTTGTCAATGTAGCATAGTTCAAGCTTCCCACTATGCTTTGGTAACCTGCAATGTTCTCAAGCACGTCACCTTCATAAGCACTTAATTTCTAGTTTACCTCCATTGGAGTACTTGCAACTTTGGCATCCTACAATTGAAACTTCTTTAACATGCCCTGTATATACTTTCTCTTGAGTAATATAAATTCCAAAATTAGTATAGACGAACTCAAGTCCAAGAAAATATTTACTGATCCAATGTCACTATTTTTGAACTCCTACATCATCTGATTCTTAATCTGTTTGATGCCATTAGCATCATTACCTGTGAGTATGATATCATCAACATATACACATAGGTATATTACCTCTGAATTACTCCTCTTAACAAACAAAGAAGTATCTACTTTACTCATGATGAATCCTTGATCTTGAAGTTATGTACTCAACCTATGGTTCCATGCCATAGGTGCCTGCTTCAATCCATAAAGAGCTTTGTTCAATTTACATACATGTGTTACCTTGCTTGAATCCTCATAGCTAGGAGGTTGAGACATATACACCTCCTCTGAAATCCATGCATTTAGAAATGCATTTTTTATATCCAATTGATACATGTTCCAATTCTTTGATGCAGCCACACTTACCAATACCCTGATGGTTGGCATTTTGGCCACACGTGAGAAGGTTTCTTTATAATCAACTCCTTGGGTTTGTGCAAAACCCTTAGCCACAAGTCTAGATTTTTACCTACTTATTGATCCATCAAAATTTCTTTTGATCTTATAGATCCATCTAGAACCAATTACCTTCATAGACTCCTTCTTTGGCACTAGCTTCCAAGTATCATTCTCCTTGAGTGCTTCAATTTCCTCATCCATAGCTTCCTTCCATTCTGTTTTGGTCTTTGCCTCTTCATATGATGATGGTTCTTCAAATGACAAGTCTTTTGCAAGATAAACAGAGTGCTTAGTAACTAAGGAATTGTCATACCCATATCGGATTGGCTTCTTGCTCTCCCTTTGTGATCTTCTGATTGCTTGGTTGGATGATTCAGGTATATCCTCCAACTTCTTCATCTTGACTTTTCCTTTGGACTTCCATGCCTTGAATTCTTCTAAGTTGATGATGTCCTCATTATTTGAGTTGGTGTCTTCAATTTGAGTAGGTTCCTCCTTAGTGAGGCTTCGAAACTCCTCTTCCAAGTCATAAGGTAGTTTTACTTTCCTGCATTCACTTTCAAACCAAGAGTCATTCTCATCAAAGACAACATCTCTACTGACCATGAATCCTTTGTTGGAAGGATTGTAGAACCTGTATCCTTTCTGATTTAAGTCATACCATATGAAGATGCACTTTTGAGCCTTAGGGTCTAGCTTACCTCTTATTTGAGAACGGATATGCACATAAGCAACACACCCAAAGATCCTGCAATGATCAAGTGAAGGTCTTCTACCATGCCATGCTTCATATGGGGTCATCCCCTCAAGAGATTTGGATGGCAACCTATTTACAAGATAAGTGGCAATAGATACACTCTCTATCCACAAGTAATTAGGTAATTTTTTCTCATTTAACATTGACCTAGCTGTTTCAAAAATTAATCTATTTCTCATCTCTGCCACCCCATTTTGCTCACGGGTATACCTTGTTGTAATTTCTCTCTTGCACTACTGCCAAATTTGCATGCTTTTTCTGACTCTGATTGGGTTGGTTTCCATGACACTCGTGTGTCCACTAGTGGCTTTTGCTTCATGCTCGGTAGCTCATGTATATCTTGGTTGAGCAAGAAGCAGCCTACTATGGCCACTCCCAGTTGTGAGGCTAAGTATAGGGCAGTTTGCACAGCGACTGTTGAGTGTGTGTGGCTCAGAGGCCTTATGGCTGATTTGGGTGTTGGTCAGTCTTCTGCCACCACCATCTTCACTGACAGTTAGAGCGCATTGGCAGTTGCGAAGAACCCTATGTTCCATGCTCGCACTAAGCACATTGAGGTGCATTATCATTATGTCAAGGAGAGGTTCTCTGCTAGGGAGATCAGCTTGGCATATGTGCCCATGCAGGAGAACATTGCAGACCTTTTCAAAAAGGTTCTGCCTAGGGAGAAGTTTGAAGCTTTCCGCAAAGGTTTGGGCTTACTTCCTTTTGTAGAGTGATTTCCACATAGCTTGGCACTTCCTTATACATGACTGCCAGCTACTTGTTCACCGCATCACTCCTAGGGGGGATTTGTTGATATATTTAGGCACTGATGTGTGTGAACACTCTAAGACTGCCGTGGCACTTTTTTCCCTCTTTAGGAGGTTTTTTTCCCTTGGCTTGTATATATGCCTATTGCCCTAATGGACTAGTTATCTTTGTACATTCTCGAGTAATACATTCAGTATTGTGTGTTGTGCTCCAAGCTTCTTCTTCCTCCTTGTGCTGTTTGCATGCTTCCGCAAACATCTAACTCCAACATGGATGACTTGGAGGGATGCGGTGCGATCGTTTCATGGGAGCATCTACAATGAGGTGAGCTTATAAACTTGGTTTGGTGTTTCTAGTTTTTGTTTGTAAATATCATGTCAATTTGTCTCATTTCATGAATGTTCTTTGTTGGAGAACAATTGATATATATATTTTGATTCGTCTGAGCATGTGTTGTTGGAGTTAGATGTCTTCCGAAGCAGGCGAATAACACAAGGAAGAAGAAGAAGCTTGGAGCACAACACACAATACTAAATGTATTACCATCTATCTATCTATCTACCTATTTATCTATCTATCTATCTATTTATCTATCTATCTATCTATCTATCTATCTATCTATCTATCTATCTATCTATCTATCTATCCATCCATCTATCTATCTATCTATCTATATGATACCACCTAGCTAAAAGTAAGGGATCTTGGAGTTGAGAGAGCTTATTCGACCATATCATTCTCATAGAAGAGTTGGAGGCATAGATAGCCACATCAGTATAATTAATACGTACTTTAGGTCTCTAAAGCACCCCTTGATTAGTACGATATGAAGGATGTATTATAATAGGGATTGAAGAAGATCTCTTGCTAAGAGCCAAAGAAGCCAAAATAAAGCTGCAAAAAACCAAAAAAGCTTGGAAGCAAAGAAGGAAGATCATCATCCTAACAAAGAAATGGATACAAGGGCAATTGAAGCAAAAAATGAAGATGACAAGATTTGGAGAGTAGCATCAACTCCCAATTGCAAGTTGAGGAGGAATGTTGAAAATTATGGAGCTTGTGAAAGCTCTAATTGTGAGGCTTCACACATAATAAGGTCTCATTATTTTTATCTTCATCATTTACGTATTTCTTGTAAGCTCAAAGGGAAGCTATGCCTTTAAAATATAGAGAGTGCCTTTAAAATATAGAGAGTACACTCCTAACCTTAAAAGAGAGTGTTAAAGTAAAGGGGAAAATTTTATTTATAGATTGGGTAAAGAATTATAATTAGAGGGATGAAATAGTCAAAAAGTGCAACCGTATCCATACGGAGTGATTTGGAGCACCAAAGTCACCTGAGGAAACAGAACGACAAAGGAAACGAAGTGAAAGGTCAAGAGGTGAGACAAGATTCAAGAGTAGGTGAAGAGATAGAAACTCCCATGCCCATTTCTATATATATATGAGGTGTTTGAACATGAAACAATGTGGAGATTACAAGGAGATGGTGTACTAGAAACATACTTTGGTCATTGTCTCACAAATGGATAATAGAAGGGCCCTCAAGTCTTACAACCTTTTGTTGTCCTACACTGTCCAACGCTGCTGTAGGTGTCTACGTGAAGCTGTTTGCTCTACGAGGATACACAGAGATTCCTCTTTTTTGGTTCTCCGCCCCGCCGCCGAGCCAAGTCTTAGAAAGACTCCCTCTTCTAATACTCTTCATGTGAGTATATTAATACTCTAAGGGTCTCTCCCCCCTTCTACCAAATGGGCATAATGCCCTCAATGATGCCATGTGGCATTTATGCCATCTCACCCAAGTCAGTATGCATCCATGACATCACATTTATACCATATCACCCAAGTCGGTATGCATCCATGACATGACATTTCCTTCCCCTTGAAAACATTTTCGTCCTCGAAAATGTAGATGAAATGTCCGTAATGGTAGAAGAAAGTGCTCAGACTCCCCTGAACCCCATGTACTCTATGTACATGGTCATCTCTGTGTGTTGTTTCCCCGTATCCTTCCCCTTAAGAAGCCTCATATGAGGTCATCTCAAAGGTGGGTAACCATCTGAGTGGTTCCTTCTATCTCCCATGTACACTCAACTTCTAAATTATCACTCCTATAACATATAAGATCATCCAAATGACCTAAGTCCATATGATGTGTCCTCTATGGAGTAATAATATGAAGAGCAAGTGTAAAGTGTCAAGCTTATAGGAATGACCGTAAAATAATGGAGATAATAAACCATAGAATCCTCGAAATATAGAACAAAGTCCCATAACAAGTGACATCAAACCCATCTAAGACTAAATGATAGATTGCCCTCATACCACTCTAGGTCTTCCCAACCTTGAGTGTAATCACAAGTAATAGTTTAACTTAACTACCTTGTGAACTATGCAAATCCATCATCTAGCTCAGGGTAGTAAAATGCAATCTCTACATTTCACCAACCAAGAAGTTTGTGGTTTTTCATCTATTACCTTTGGACTAAGTTCTATTGGAAGAGCATCTATTGGCACTTGTGCAAAATCTAATATTTCTCTTCCCTGTAGTTTGCCATACGAATGCAAATGCATTCCCTTTGAGATTCAGATAATCCCTTTAGTACCCATATACCTAACTGATGTTTGCTCATCATACTCATGATGTAACACCAACTAAGAGTTTGGTACCCTTATAGGTTAGATATATCTCTATCTCCTATAAACCCTCAAGAGAAGAGTCATAACTATAGTCCCAGTCTAACTAATATCAATAACTAAATCATCTCATCTAGTCAAAGACCATCACTGGAGTAACATAATTGCTCCTCTCTAGATTCTCCATGTGAGACTCAATCTGACCATCATGATCAGCTAATCTCCCTCTTGTCTTTGATAGAAGAGTGCCACTTCTATCTAGACAACCTAAAAGTGAGTAAGTGAAACTCTCTCTATATAATCTCCTCTAAGGAAAAGAGCTCTAGTAGTGGAATCTATTCCACTTTCCCTTTCCCTTTAGAAGAGACTCCTTATGAATTCATTTTCTCTACTCCTCCATAACTGAGAACACATATATAAGTTCTCCATACTTTTTCCTCCCCAAAATAGTGGTGAATCATACTCCCATGTGAAGGAAAATTTCATTGAAAAGTAGAAGAAATGAATTCCTTCTGAAATGTAGACTAAGAAATGTTTTCTAAACACTTCTTCTTTCTAAAGGAAAACATACTCTATTCTTATCCTATGAAGAAATCATGTTTTCCTTTCCATCTTTCTCTCTCAAACAGCAGGAGCTAAAGTGAGATGACTGAGCTAAAGCGAGATCTCTCCTTGATCTCTAAGCTAATTGCCACTTTCTCCTCTCCTTAAAGGAGAAACTAATGAATTCATTTGCCCCTCTCTTCCATGACTGATGCATAATCCCTCATTACAGACATTACTATAAAGACCTAAGGAGATGTCTACTTAGAGCTCTCCTCTGATCTAGTGAGACATGACACCATGAATGATGAGTGCTTTTCTCCCTGGCCATAGAAGAAGATTGCTCAAGGGGGAGTCATTTCCACCGTCCCATACCAGTGAAAACTTCTTCCAATTCACAATGTCATACCTACACTAAACCGAATATATAATCCATGTAATGGAATATGCGGGTGGACTCTAAGGAATCCCATATCATAAACTCATATCAGTGGACTCAAATGAGTCCCATATCCTTGAACTAGTATAGTTTGTTTCTAGTCAATATGTGACAATGGATATCCCTTTCTGTTCCAAACTAACTTGTTCCTAGGTACCAAGACTGAGCCTAGGTACCTTATGTAGATCCCGATATACATATTTGTATTGGGTACCCCAACTACTCTTAACTAAGGGATCTATGCTCTAAATTATAGAGCTAGTGCCATGTCTGTGGCTTTCCTAACCATCACTTGAATGACATAAGCACCCGTCGATGCTATTTCATGAAACCCATATCGGTGATCCCATCTAGTTGGTTTCCTTAGTAGTGCAGCAAAAATGCTTCACTACTTGCTCAAGTGAGGTGTATCAGTGAAAATAGTCACTCTTTGGGTATTCTTGATAATACCCCATAGTCTCCTAATCATCATGTGAGACTCTTGTGAAGATAACTAAATCTTCACTAACTTGGAGATTATCAAACTATATCTCTCGTGCCTCTATGCAACTTCCTATAAGCTATAGGATTGCTTGTGCACATTACTAATGGTGAAGGTGTAGCTCCTTCCTTTAGCAATCCTATAGTCTAAATCCATAAGGATTATATGTAGGGATCTTGTTGCTACTGAAGTTGCCTTATTTATAATACTCTGATGGTACTAAGTCCATCAAATACATGCTCATAAGTATGCCTAAAACTTATTGATGTTTGCAGAAAGGCATGTTACCATGACATAACATTCTTACCTAAAGGCAAGTGCGTATATAACGCCATGCGGTATAAAAAATTTTGACAGCATTTCCCCAGGAAATGGAATCCCAAAAAAATTTAACCATAAGCTCAGTGGCACACAAGCCACCCAACAACATAGGGCTTGACAGGCCCATGGCATGCACACCATAAACTCATATATGGACTCCATAACCTGTAAAACATAAAAACAAATGCTGGCAATAATTCTCTGTGTTGTATAACCATGTACTTTTTGCAATCCTCTTTCCTGCAAACAATAAAAAAAGTGTACTTCTCGCCTATTGATCCATACTTTTAGAATTTAAACAATGATCAATATTTGATGTATGCAATCCAGTCTATGCATGTACATATAGAACATGCCATAACATAAAGTAAAATGCCTGAAGCATAAAGCATACGTCCCTGAATAGTTTTGGTTTTGGAATTGCATGCATCCAATCCTTCTCAACTAGCTTCGAGACCTCTGCACCCTCCTCCTCCTATCCTAATATAAGCTTTCAAGTGTCCAAAAACATCGGATCACTTCCCAAAACATAAAGCATGGTCAGGTGATTACCAAAATAATGCAAATTTAGTCAAAAAATGCATTAGTAATCCTTTTTTAGACCTGCAAAAATCACTTTAGGACCTGAAAATGTTCATAAACTGAAATATGTAGCATGTGCAAAGAGCTCAAGAAATTACTCAAATCGCCTTCCCCGTTTGAAAAATATGGCTCCCGGAAGGTAGTTGCCAAAAACTATTCAGACTTTTCAGAGATGTACATACCTGCAAAATACATATTTTCCACAATTTTTTCTGATAAACTGAAAGTAGACCTTTTGCTCTTCGGAAGAGCCATAGCACGTCCAATTTGGAGTATTCTAGCCCAATATATGGCCATTCCAAGTGGGACATGCTAAACTAGTGGACTGTTGGAGGGGCTGGAAAAAGTGTGAAAATGTGATTTTTGGTGTGCCCCAAAGCATTCTTCCATCAAGCAAATCCTAAAATTCTCTCCATAACCTCAGAGAGTGATATATGAAGATGCTTGGGCCTATTTTCACCCTTCCAAATCCTCTCTTAGTGCATGCGAATTTGCTTCCCAAAAGAGGCCTAAATCAAGATTTTTAGTTTCATGCAAAAACTTAAAAGGGAGCTTTTACCAAGCTTCTAATCCATTTCTAATGTGGATTTTTCTTGGGTTTTCTCTTCTCCATCGTAATTCATACACCATACTTCATGAAGTCCCTTTTCTTACTCCCCAAAAATGGAGTTCGGCTAAAACTAGCACCTGAAATTTTTTCCAAAAAGTGTGGAAAGGGGGTTTTTGAGGAAGTACAATTCCTCCTTAACTTATTATTTTAATGAACCTAATGATTCCACTATGACTTCCGTACACCATACTCTGAGTATATATACTTTTTCCCATCCATCCATAGCTATTGCACCTCTTTTTCCCTCTTCCAAAATGGGAATTTCTTAGATTCAAGTGCTGAAATTTTTTCTCAAACTATGATGGAAGGGGGTTTTGTGGAGCTTCAAACTCCCATCATACTGAGGTATATTTTGGATTTCCTGATTGTATATGGAAGTCAATACACTACACTATAGGTGTGCATGATCTTTCCTATCAAATTAAGAAAAATCCCGCATTATTTCCCTTGCCCAAAATGGCTACTTATCCAAAATAGCTCCTAAAATTTATGTAAAAATCATAAAAATAGGCTACTTTGGAGGTGCCTAAAGCTTACCCTTTGTTGTATTTTGAGGGAATCCTTGACTCTAGGTGAGAGTACATATCTCATACTCTCCATTCATATGATTTTCCTCGAAGATCTAGGCCCCCTAATACTTCGTTATCATTCTCAAAAATGGAAATTTTTACAAAAATTAAAAAATAGTCAAACCTGGAACTTGAAGCCATAACTCCTTCTTGTTAGAATCATGTAGGATGCCGGAGCGCGTCATCTTCTCCTTTTGCTCATTGCCTTCATGATTGTCTTGGCTTCTAGTATAAGTCACTTGGAAGATTTCTATAGCTGCATGGTTGCTTCACTTCAAAGAGCAAAGAGAGTGTAAACTCATTTCCTCCTCACATACTTATATTGGATGTACATCTCTTCTGCAAAATCAAAGAGAGTCAAGCCTTACAACTTCCTATGCTTCACATACTTGCCATCCTATATTCTTCCAAGGAAGCTCACGAATATAACATCCATAAAGCCCGCTGCAGAGAAGTTTTATGAACATCCAAAAGATGGGATCTCTTGGATAAAGTGGGCGCCTTCCATAGTAGTGGCAAGTCCCATCGCCTGCATCATCCGCATGGCCCAGATCATTGATCGCTCTGATACGAATCTTACAACCTTTTGCTGTCGTACGCTGTCGAACACTGCTGTAG
Source organism: Ceratopteris richardii (assembly GCA_020310875.1). Lineage (NCBI taxonomy): Eukaryota > Viridiplantae > Streptophyta > Polypodiopsida > Polypodiales > Pteridaceae > Ceratopteris > Ceratopteris richardii. The sequence goes on from CM035438.1 coordinate 142,703,043, forward strand.
GTGTCTACGCGAAGCCGTTTGCTCTACAAGGATACACAGAGATTCATCTTTTTTGGTTCTCCGCACTGTCGCCGAGCCAAGTCTTAGAAAGACTCCCTCTTCTAATTCTCTTCATGTGAGTATATTAATACTCTAAGGGTCTCTCCCCCCTTCTACCAAATGGGCATAATGCCCTCAATGATGCCATGTGGCATTTATGCCATCTCACCCAAGTCGGTATGCATCCATGACATGACATTTATGCCATCTCACCCAAGTCGGTATGCATCCATGACATGACATCAAGAGTGTGCTACAAGACACATAGATATTCCAACCGCATACCTGTCTATACACAACCATCTTATGAAGGTGATATCCCTCTATGTATTTATCCATTTAATGCATATAATATATTTTTGGAAAGCTTATTGCTACTACTCCCTATATTCCTAATGTCTATATCATATATATCTTGAGAAGTTACTCAAACCATTTTTTTTAATCTAAATTGTTTGCTCAACGTGACTTGATAGGTAGTCTATATTTAAACATTTGTCTGCCTAGTCATATGAACTCCAAAAGGCATGGTCTTTTGCTTGCTCGAAAGCTATTGTGTGCACTATGCCTTGAAAAAATATTAGAGCCATTAGATCTTTGAGTTCTGACAAAATAAGGATTTAATAACCAGGTCCCTAATAGGGAAATCTCTAGAAGAGGTTCTCCAGCTTCCACTATGTATATTGGAGTGAAATAGATAGATAGATAGAATCATCCACCATCATCTTCCTGATATTTCCTTAAGCACTGGGTTTACGTGGAACAATAGATAGAGTAACCTTCCTTTCACTTTACTTTGCTTGATAGTTTATACCTCTTAGCTAGCACCAAGCAACATGATTGGAATGTTTCTTGTGAGGTTGACAAATCCATCTTCTTATATGACCACTACCTTGTTAAGTTAGATTTTGATTTTGAGTGCCCTATCTATAAAGATGTGTGGCCTTAATTAGATATGGAGCTCCTTAAGCATGGGGAGATCCTATAACTCCTCACCATGTAAAATTTGTGGTTTATCAAATCATACTACAGATGAGTGTTTCAGGAATTACAAGAATCAGAGAGGAAGAGGATACCAAAGAGGTGGATACTCACAGTCAAGAGGTAGATTTAATCATCACCAAGGCTACAAAAACAACTACAACAACAATAACAACAATAATTACAATGGCAACTACCAAGGAGGATTCAAATCCAGGAAGGACAACAACAACTACACAGAGGAGCAGGATGACTCTCTTCTGATCATGAACATGACGTCAAAATCAGGTACAAATGATGACCACCTATTCTACATTGACTCAGGATGCTCAAATCATGTGGCTGGCAAAAGGTAAGCATCAAGTCCAAACAGGTGATGACACCAAGCACTCAGTAGTTAAAGTTGGAAATGTTAAGACTTGTGATGGAAATCAGAATTTGTTGAGCAGGGTACTCTATGTACCAACCATTACCAAAAATCTAATGAGTGTTGGACAGATTGTGGAGAAAGGTTTGCAGGTTAGATTCAACCAATATGGAGCATTTGTGGAGGATCCAAGACATGGGTTCAAGAGGATTGCTAAAGGAGAAAAATCAGGTAGACTTTTCACTTTTGAGTTGGAAGACACAAAGAATATTGCACTATACAGTTCTAAAGATCAAACACTTTCAGAACTTGAGATTTGGCACAAAAGATTAGGGCATATAGGAGAAAGAACCTTGAAGCAAATATGCTGGGACCAATGTGTGCTTGGAATACCTAATGTATCCAAGCAACATATGATTTATAAGTGTGGTGCTTGTCAATTTGGGAAGTCTCACAGGTTACCCTTCTCAAGGAAAGGTTACATGCATGAAGATTACCTAGAGCTTGTCCATACAGATGTATGGGGACCAAGCAAAGACCCCTTAGTCTCAGGATCAAGGTACTATGTGTCTTTCATTGATGATTATAGCAGATGGATTGTATTGTACTTCATGAAGCACAAAGATGAGGTGTTTAATTGCTTTAAAAAATATCTTGCACTTGTTGAGAATCAGAAAGGAAAGAATTTGAAGAGACTAAGATCAGATGGAGGAGGTGAGTACTTCTCCAATGAATTTGAAAACTTCTTGCAGGACAGAGGCATCAAAAGAGAAATCACCACAAGGTATTCTCCTGAACAGAATGGGGTAGCTGAGAGAAGAAATAGGTTGATTGTTGAGACAGCTAGGTCTATGTTGAATGAGAAAAAGTTACCTAATTATCTATGGGTAGAGAGTGTTTCTACTGCCACTTATCTCATAAACAGGTTACCATCTAAATCCCTTGATGGGATGACACCCTATGAAGCATGGCATGGTAAAAGACCCTCACCAGACCATTGCAGGATATTTGGATGTGTAGCATATGTACACATTCCTTCTCAGATAAGAGGTAAACTAGACCCAAAGGCTGAAAAGTGCATCTTTATTGGGTATGATCTAAATAAAAAAGGTTACAGGTTTTATAACCCTTCCAATAAGGGATTCATGGTAAGCAGAGATGTTGTTTTTGATGAAAATGATTCTTGGTATGAGAATGAATGCAGGAAGGTTAAATTACCCTATGATTTGGAACAGGAGTTTCCAAGTCTTGCTAAGGAGGAACCAACTCAGAATGAAGACACAAGTTCAGATGATGAAGACACTATCAATCTTGAAGAGTTCAAGGCATGGAAGTCCAAGGGCAAAATGAAGATGAAGAAACTTGAAGACATACCTGAATCTTCAACTCAATCAATCAGGAGATCACAAAGAGAAAGCAAAAAACCTATCAGATATGGGTATGATACATCTCTTGTTACTAAACATTCTATTTATCTTGCCAAAGATTTGTCAAATGAAGAACCAGGATCATATGAGGAAGCCATAACCAAATCAGAATGGAAAGAAGCTATGGATGAGGAGATTGAAGCACTCAAAGAAAGTGATACATGGGAGTTAGTACCCAAGAAGGACTCCATGAAGGTAATAGGATCTAGATGGATCTATAAACTTAAAAGAAATTCTGATGGCACAATTAATAGGTATAAAGCCAGACTGGTAGCCAAGGGTTTTGCACAAACCCAAGGCATTGACTATGAGGAGACATTCTCACATGTGGCCAAGATGCCAATTATCAGAGTGTTGGTTAGTGTGGCTGCATCAAAAAATTGGAATATGTACCAATTGGATGTCAAAAATGCTTTCTTGAATGGATGGATTTCAGAGGACGGATATATGTCACAACCTCCTGGCTATGAGGACCCTAAGAAGGTAACATATGTTTGCAAATTAAAAAAGGCTTTATATGGATTGAAGTAGGCACCTAGGGCATGGAATTAAAGGTTAACTACATACCTCCAAGATCAAGGTTTTGTTATGAGCAAGGCAAATACTTCTCTATTCATCAAGAGAAGTAATTCAGAGGTAATATACCTTTGTGTTTGTGCTGATGACATCATAATTACAGGTAATGATATCAATGGAATCAGACAAATCAAGAGCCAAATGATGAAGGAGTTCAAGATCAATGATCTTGGTCTATTAAAGTATTTTCTTGGGCTTGAGTTAGTCTACACTAATTCAGGGGTATACATTACTCAGAAAAAATACATATAGGATATGTTGAAGAAGTTTCACTTGCAGGATGCCAAAGTAGCAAGCACTCCAATGGAGGTAAACCTAAAACTAAGTGCCCATGAAGGTGATGAAGTCAATGACATTACAGGTTATCAAAGTATGGTGGGTAGTTTAAACTATGCTACCTTAACAAGGATAGATATTGCATATGAAGTTAGTGTGCTAAGTCATTTCATGCACAAGCCAAGGATACCTCACATGGAGGCTGCCAAGAGAATCTTGAAGTATCTCAAGGGTACACAGAATCATTGTTTGTATTTTCCTTACACTTGAGATATTGTGTTGGCAGCACCCAGAGGCATAGAAGATGCGGAAGCATGTAAAGACAGAGCAAGGAGTCAGTCGAATCAATTTTTCAAAGATTTATGTTTTATAAATATTCTTCTAAACCTCCAACAGTGATTTTTCATCACTATTGTAACATATGTAACATATGTAACATAGAAAGACCCCTTTAAATTTGTAATTTATAGCTCCATTTTGTGCAGGCCGAGGAGTCCTCAAGCTTGAGGAGCTTAGGTAGAATGAGTGTACCAATTTTGGTTATTTTTAGACACCGTTTACCCTTCCAAATAGCATCTAGGACCTATTTTTTAACTATGCCGGTCACTAGATGTGAAACCGGTCAAAACTAGTCTAGAATCTATAAAAAGAGCAAGAGAGCTCATTTTTTAGGTTAGCTTGTTTGAGTAGAGAAGAGCTTAGAGCTAATCTGAGCTTGTAAGAGTGTTCTTGAGCAATAGAGTTGATTTCTCACCTTCCATTGTGTCTTGCTTGTCTCTTCGTAGTGTGTGTGTATGTGTGTGTGCATCTCTATGCTTCTCACCTTCACTCTCACTTCATCTCTCATTCACAATCTTCATACCACTCCTATCTCTTCCACGGATTGACATTAAGGAGGTGGAGCTTCTTAACGTGGTTCTCACCATTGTGCTAGAGCAACACCAAATTTGGCGCCGTTGCCGGGGATCGAGTCTAGGACGAATGCGTGATGGTAAGAGTATAGCAAGAAGTGGCGTTGGAAGGTAAAAATTTCAGTTTTTGTTGTTGTTTTTACTTAGTTTTTAGTGTTTTTCACCTCCCCCACACTCCATCTTCATCACCGCATCATCATCTCCAACTCCAAAAAAATCAGAAGATTCACCATATCCACCCATTCTTCTCATTTCCCCTCATTTGTGCATGCGCGAGAGAGAGAGCTTTTGTGCTTGTGTGTACTTGTGTATTTTTGAGTTTTCTTGCAGGTACAGAGCTCCAATGCATCAGGAAGGCTGCAAAAAGGTAAGAAATGTACTCTCTGTCAGAAATTTCCAACTGTGTCAGACCATCGCGATGGTCTGCAAAGTTCGGAATTTGAGGTAGGCAACCACACCAGCGTGTAGAGCACACGTGCGCACATAGGAATCCACAGACGCATGTTGAAAATTTGCATTTTGGTGGACCATCGCGATTGGCTCAGACCATCGCGATTGTGTCACACCATCGCGATTGGCTCACGCCATCGCGACGGCTTGGTCGGACCATCGCGACGGTCTCGCACCATCAGGATGGCTCACTTGAGCCATCGCGACGGTTCACTTGGACCATCGCGACGATCCCGTCAACCCCACGCCATCGCGATTGGCTCATGCCATCGCGTCAACGCTGCCACGTGGCAAGCTAGACCATCGTGATAGTTTGCTCCCTCAGACCATCGCGACGACACCCTCGGACCATCGCGACACCTCGACTTTTGCACCATCGCGATTGGCTCACGCCATCGCATCTGTGACCATCGCGACGGTTCACTTTGGACCATCGCGACGGTTCACTTTGGACCATCACGACGGTTCACGTTGACCGTTTACTGATGCCATCGCGATTGTCCACCGATCGAGCCATCACGATCGTTCATTTTCAGACCATCGCGATCATCCATTTCACGCCATCGCAACAGTTCGCCCCATCGGACCATCGTGATTGTGCCACGCCATCGCGACGGTTCACCTGGACCATCGCGATGGTCCCAGACCATCGCGATTATCTCAGACCATCGCGATTGCTCACCTCAAACGCAATTTTTTACGGTTTCAATTTTTCACCAATTTTGGGGCTATTTTTTGAAAATTTTTGGATCATTGCACTCATAGGAGACCCCTTAGCTCATATTTGGAGAAAAACCTGTTTGTCAGTTTTTACCCCCAGGGCCTGAACTGTCATATCTTTTTCATCCGAAGTCCGTTTTTTGAGCTTTATAGCTCGTTAGAAAGCTCTTTGCAAGTACTACGTGAACTCAACTATTTTTTTGCATAAAGAATACATTGATTCTTAGATAAGCTAATTTGAGGTTGACATAGTTGGGACTAGGAAGCTAGGGGGCAATCATTGAAATTTTGGGCAAAAGGACAAGAGACTTTAAAAGTGTATAGATTCAGGTGCTTGGTCATCCATTGTGAATTGGTCTAAACATTGAATTTTGGCAGGTCTAGCAAGGGCAATCAAGGGCAAACAAAGCAAGGCAAAGCAAGGCAGTGAAGGACGCAAGGCTTGGGAAGCGCGGCTTCTTGGGCATCAGAGCAACCAACAAAACTGACTCGAGGTTGGAAGATTACTCAACCCCCTTATTCAATTCTTAGCTTAGGCTAAACGGTAGCTTTGTGGATTAATGACGATAGGAACACATCAAGTATAAGAGACTTAAATTTATCAAGTCTAAGACTAAAGATAAAGTTGTGTGAGACGAAAACATAAAGATAAAGAACATAAGTCTGACGGAACGAGAACTCAAAGTGCCATAGAAAGTCGAATTCCTAACGCTTACAAAAAGACAAGACAAGAACTTAAAGACATTTAAAAAGAATCAAGAAAGTAAGAACAAAGAACCATTGACAACCTGAGCGTGTACTGAGTGTGCAAGGAAGTAAATTCATGAACCTTAGATCGGGCAAACATATAGGTAAGTCAGATCGATGAAGCCTTAGATCATCAGAAGCAAGTGTAGGCACTACTGCTCGATCGTGGGCTCAACAATTGAACACTAGTTACCCCTACGAGAGCTCAGACACAAGTGAATCGGAAATGGCATTTAGCATGGAAAGACCAGAAGGAGGGTCAAATGTAGCATACTTAGAAAGACCCGAAGGACCCTATAGGACTCAATTAGAATTTCTCCGAACCAACCGCTTAGATGCTCGCATCTATGAGGATGGTTTGCGAAGACAAGTGGTGCAAATGCATAACCCGGATCAACCCATTGGATTGGAACGTCTAGTGGTGAAATTCGAAAGAGACGCGTACATAGAAAAGGAAGGAACGATGTACATCTTAAGTACGTAGCCAAACAATACCAATGAGTTTGGCATAATTCAGTTAGAGACGGAAGCTTAATCTCAAGGAAAGGAACCATTAGAAGAACCTAGGACACCTAGAGGGAAATCTGTACTGACACGAGTACTACTTCCAAAGTGGATCCCTCAGGACAACAGAAGCATAGAGTTGTTTGTAAATAAAGAAAATGACGAAGCATTTTGGAGGTACAGAACAGAACAACCTAGCAAGGTAGGCTCCATTATAATCTACGAGTTCAAGGACTCGGATACACCTGGAAAGGTTTTTTACCTGGATGAGACTTCAGAAAGAGTCTTTGTGGTGCTAGACCATGCTAGAAACACATACACATGGAGAGGTGAGTTGGTATTCCCTCCATCACGAGCAAACGTAAACGCGAGCCAACAAGGGGCAGGAACATCCTCGGCCCATGGTAATCAAAGAGAGAAAAACAAAGATAGACCGGAAGTAAGCTTCAATCATCCCATAGGGAGAGATAGAGAACCACGGACACTAATAGAGCGGATAGACAAAGGGAACATGGAATACTAGGTGGTAGAGATGATTTTCCTCTACCTAGACCACGTGAACACACAAGAATATTGAGACCCACTCAATTAGTGAAGTCCATGAAAAATTATTTTGATGGGACAGGAGATCCCTACGACCATGTAGAGGAATTTAAGCAAGTGCTACGGGTAGAACAAGTCGAAGACATGTTCACGCAATATAATGCTTTTGGGCTAACATTAAAGAATACCGCTTTAACTAGGCTCCAACCTTTGCAACAAAGGCAATTTAGAGACATCCATCACTTTTAGAGTCATTCATCACTGAATTCTCTAAAAGTGGGATCAGACATGACACGTCTTCGTTGATTCATAGCTTCAAATAGACCCCTCAGGAAACAATTAGACTTGCAGGATGTAGGTTTAGACAATATGTTGAAAGATGTCCAATGCAAGAGCTACCCTCACAAGCCAAAGAAGTGTCTTTGTTTTTAGATGGCTTGTTGAGCTCTAAACTACGCTCCTATGTATACTTGAAGGAACCCGGAATGCTAGAGCAGTGTGTAAGAATATGCATAGACATTGAGGACAACTTAGGAGATGAGTTGGAACTCTCAAAGGTCTATAAGGACTCAGACTGTTCATCTCTAGCATCCACAAAATTGTCTAACTCGATAGAGGACCTAGCAGAAAAAGTGGCCCAGAAACTAAGAGTTTCTAGTAAACAGATACCCAAGTTAACAACTAACGTACGTTGTTACACTTGTGGTGGAAATCATTTGGAAAATGTGTGTCCCAATGCAACACAACCACAAGCCAACCCTAGTGGCCACTACTGTACAATCGAGAGAAGATACACAAATCATACGGCTCAAGACTGCCCATACAACAAACAAGCAGTAAGACAGAACTACCCGCAAGCATACCCGCAGCCAGGTAGGTATCAAGGCCAGTACAATGCTCAGCCTTATTACTATAGGCCTCCTCAAAATTATCCATATCAGGCTCAACATAGACCTCAACCTATCTTAGCTCAGCAGCCACCCCCACCAGCTAATGTCATCTCAGTGAAATACGCTGCGGTAGAAGAGAACCTCAATAGAGCTTTAGTTCCCATTTCACCCTTAATTACCGATAGTGACCCGAACTCAAACAGCTTTGACTCTACTCATGTAGATAGTCCACCCGCATATTACACAGAGTCACCAGAACATGTGGAAACATATCATTATGATAGTCCACCAGTGGAACCTAGTTGGGAGCCCGATTATGCTAATGTGATGTACACAAACCCAAATCCACAGCCCTAACTGAGACACCAAAGACCACAGGGCCCTAGAGGACCATGCTTTAGGTGCCAAGGAGATCATTTCATAAAGGATTGTCCACATCCTCCGATATCAGGACAATCACAATACTATAACATACAAGGCTTTTGTGCCGAGTGTGGTAAAGAGCACACAATCAAAGATTGTCCTAAGAACCCTGCAAATGTGTCAAATGTGACACCAATCAATGTGATAGGTATTGTAAACAATGTAGATGGATCCAACCCTACATACGTGCCTATCCAAGCTATAACAAGAGCCCAGGCACTCTTACAGAACCAACAACTTAATCAGGAGAAAATAGCTGGAAGTAGTGAAGTTGCAGAATCTAGTAGAATTAAGAGAAAATGGAGTAAAAAAATAACTGAGTTGGAAGGAAGTTTGAAGGAATCTAGAGCCAAAATCCTAGAATTGACTTCACAGGAATTGAATCAAGAGAACCCAGCTCAAAAATCCGGACAGAATCCATACCGGAAAACCTAGACATGATGTTTCATGCGTATTAGGCTAGAATAAAGGAAGGACCTCAAGTAGCTGAAATGAGTAAGAACTACCCTCCAGCAGACTCAGAAATTGAGAGAACTAAACTTTGCATGAAGATGGTAGAATTAGCACAAGCTATGTTTGAAGCCTCTAGATATCTAAATTGGAATAACATGGCAAAACCGGAATTACACTTTCAAGGACTAATGGAGAGGCTAGAATACTTGATAGATAGCAAAGAGAAAAAGGATCAGCATAGGAACCCTATTGCCTCAGAGACACCAAAAAAGAATGCACCATCCCTATCTCAAGTACCCAATACAGAAAGTCAAGATGACCTATCTTCCATACATAGGTACTCACATGAATTTCTAAGAGAAATCCAAGAAGAGAAATGGGAAAAAGAACAAGGAACCCATCCTCCTATTCAAGAAATAGATGACTTGCAAGAGCAATTTCCCCAAGACATCCCCTCTATTTACGATGATGTAGAGGAAGAACAACTGAGTGAACACATAGGTTTTGAATCCAATTCTTTACAAGAATTACCTGAGTTCATAGGACCTTGGGAAGACAAGTCTATTAGCATGAGAGCACCCACGATAATAGTGAGGAATGAAGAATTAGTAATCCCTAGAAACACGGAAGTGGTCAAGAACGCTAAAGTTCAGTGTCACCGCACACTTGAGGAATTATTAAAGGTAAAACCAGAACTGTGGAAGCACGTAGCAAATCAATTCCCCGAGCTTGCTACTACACCCTCACAGATAGGAACACACAAGAAGGTACCAGAGATACCAGTAGAAAAGATCGGAGATGTAAGCGAAGGAGAGGAAGGTAACACTTATCTTCGAATAACCCATCAGGGCTACACCACGAAAGCCATCTTAGATTCAGGAGCCGAAGTAGCCATAGCTACCACCGCTTTATGGAAACGTTGGGGTAAGCCAACAGAATGAAGCTACAAATGGCTGATGGACACATAGAAAAACCATTAGGCTTACTAGAAGGCATATCTCTCACCACTTGTGGTGTAGAATTTGAGCATACCTTTGCCATTTGTGACTTTGCGAAAAATCATGCTTATGAGATGATATTGGGACGACCATTCATGCGTCAGTTGCAAATTGTAGAAGATTAGGGAACTAATTCTTTGTACTTGCAACATTTAGGAGTGACTACTAAAGTCAATCTTAAAGACTATTCACATCGAGACGTACCCCCAATACAATGGAATACCATCCATAAAACACAAGTAGAAACGGAATCTGTACACTCATTAGAGTCAGACCCCTCATGGTTACACGAGGACACTCATTTATGGATGTGTAAAGTGGCAAAACAAGAGGAAGAACGGTTAGAAGCAAGGACCTTAGGTGCAGAACAACATCCAAGAACCCTTCAAGACCCAGTTTACGCACCTGTAGTATTCCCAGATGAAGAATTTGAACCCCATGGTTGGGCAGAAATCCTAGCAACCATGGATGTAGCCATCAATGAAGAACAATGGACACCCCACTGCGACGAGGATGGCTATGACATTTTAGTTTTCACGATAGAGCCAATCATGTGTGATTCAATTCTAGAAGAATGTGAACCTAGCACTCATGCATTTGAGGATGCGAGCGATTTTGATTTAGAGTCAATTATTATGGATCCGCCTTTTGCATCAGAAGAAGAATATTACTACGAAGTAGAGACTCATCCTCAGAGACACGAAGAAATTATGAATGAGGTGAGATTAACCACACAAGTGACCACTAAGAGTGAAGGTAAGAAAAGAAAGAAGAAAGAAACCATGTCAGAGGAAGAAGAGTCTTTATTTGAAGTTCCTGACAACTTCAAGAAATATGAAATAGAAGATAGACGAATCATGGTACGAATGCCAAACAGAAAAGCTGACATTGGAGAAGTATATGATAATCGAGAGAAAACCAAGAAAATCATAGTAGCCATAGAAGGAGAAGAAGAAAATTGTACATACATAGGGCATGATTTGACGACAGAAGAAGAAGAAGAATTAGTTGCCCTATTGCGCGAATATAGAGATGTGCTCGCCTAGAGTTACAAAGATTTGAAAGGAGTAGACCCGGATATATGTTCTCATAGAATCCCTATGACTCTAGATGCAAAACCGACAAAACAAAAACCGTACACGTACAATGATAACTATGTTGTGAAGATTAAAGAAGAAATAGATCGTTTGATAGAAGTAGGATTTATTTACGAAATTGAGCATACCGAATGGGTATCCCCCATTGTGGTTGTGCCCAAGAAGAATGGAGAATTGCATGTGTGTATTAACCTTAAAAAAGTTAATGCCGCCACCATTAGAGACAGTTATCCTCTTCCTATCACAAAACACTTATTGGAAAGAGTTGCGGGCAAGGAAGTTTACAGCTTCCTTGATGGTTTCTCAGGCTATAATCAAGTAGCCATTGCTCCAAAAGATCAACACAAGATGGCTTTTGCCACAGAATGGGGCATATTTGCATTTCGTGTGATGCCTTTTGGGCTCACAAATGCACCCGCTACTTTCCAACAACTCATGTGTCATGTTTTCAAGGAATTCTTACGTAAGAATTTGGAAGTTTATGTCGATGACCTATGTGCACACTCAAATGTAAGACATACACATTTCTCAGAGTTAAGACAAGTGTTTGACAAATGTCGAGAATATCAAGTTTGTTTGAACCCAGAAAAGTGTGTTTTCATGGTCAGACAAGGCAAAATTTTAGGACACATTGTGTCAAAGAATGGAATCTCTATGGACGAAGAAAAAGTGAAAGTGATTGCAGATCTACCTAGACCAACTAACGTGAAAGAGGTACAGGCATTTATGGGCCATTGCGGTTATTATAGACGATTCATACACATGTATGCAATCATAGCAAAGCCATTGTACTCCCTTTTGACCAATTTTGAATGGAGAGACGAGTGTGAGAATTCATTCAATTTACTGAAATGATGTTTGTGCTCAGCACCTATATTGACAACCCCGGATTGGAGTAAGCCATTCCATGTGCATATGGATGCATCCAATTATGCCATAGGATGTGTGTTAGCACAACCCACGAATGAAGGTAATATTGATCTTCCCATAGCGTATGCGAGCAGACAGTTGAACGCAGCAGAAAGAAATTACACCACTACGGAACGAGAAGGATTAGGGATGATCTACGCAGTAAAGAAATTCAGGCATTATTTGTTGGCAAACAAGTTCAAATTCTTTACAGATCATCAAGCATTATTGTACCTAGTCAACAAGCCATGTAACACAGGACGATTAATACGTTGGTTTCTATTACTCATGGAGTACGATTTTGAAGTAGTAGTCAGGAAAGGAAAGACACATTTTAGAGCTGATCACCTCTCGAGATTAACCACAGGAGAAGCTCCTCAAGGAATAGTGGATGAGTTACCCGATTCATACTTGTTTAACCTTGAGATAGCACCAGAATGGGCTAAGTGGATAGTCCCTATTCTCACATATGCACCCAAGAATCCTAAGATAAAGATCAAAGAAGGAGAGATTACCAAGTCTCAGAGATACCAAATCATAGCAGGAAGCATATATAAACAGGATAATCAAAAGATTCTTGCTTGTTGTGTAGATGAATCAGAACATGCGAATTGGTTGCAATTAGCACACATAGGTGCATTAAAGCAACATCACTCGAAACATCGTACTTTGCAGACTCTGCATAGACTAGGAGTATATTGGCCTACGATGGAAGCAGATGTCTACAAGTTGTGTAAAGAATGCCATGTTTGTTGTGAAAGACCACCAGTAGAACATGCTACATTATATCACGTGTCTCTCACACCAGATTGGAGTGAACCCTTAGTGACATACTTGAGGACGAACACATTCCCTCAAGGAATGACCTTAGCACGACAACGCAGTCTAGAGCAGGAAGCTAAAGACTATTCACTTATTGGCGATAATCTATACAAACGAGGACGAGATGGATATTTAAGACAATGTGTTCATGAAAGCTATTATTTGCGCGTACTAGAGACTGCACACCAAGGTGTTGCAGGAGGTCATTTTGGACCCGATAGAATAATCAAGGCCATCCTCTTTGCAGGACTATGGTGGCCCACTCTTCACATGGATGCTCATACCTATGTAAAGAGATGTGATGTGTGCCAAAGAACTTAGTTTCCTAATCACAGAGATGAAATGCCATTGAAACCCATGATGGGGGACGTGCATTTTCTAAGTGGGGCATAGATTTTGTAGGACCCATTAACCCCCCTGCAAAAGGTACACATGCAGAATACATTATTGTTGCGACAGATTATCTTACCAAATGGGTAGAGGCAAAAGCCACAAAAAAGAATGATGCACACACGACTACAAAATTCTTATTTGAAAATGTCTTTACAAGATATGGATTGCCTATAGAGTTAGTGAGCGATCGAGGAACTCACTTTCTAAACCAAGTCATTGAATATTTGTTACAGGATTTTATGGTGATTCACAAGAAATCAGCACCATATCATCCTTAGGCCAATGGTCAGGCTGAAAGCACTAACAAGATCCTGTGTAACGTACTGACGAAACTCGTGAACAACAAACGTTCAGATTGGGACAAACAATTACACCACGCTGTTTGGGCATATCGAGTGGCCTACAAGACCGTACTCAATGCAACTCCCTTTCAGATGGTTTTTGGTCAGAATGTTGTGCTTCCTTTGGATTTCTTGATACCGACTCTTAAGGTTGCACAAGAACATCAGTGGACCGGCCATGAATTGTCAGCAAGAATAATGGACTTGGAACGATTAGGAGAAACCATGCTGAAAGCAGCAGTAGGAATATATGCGGCAAAGAAGCGAGAGAAAGCATATTTTGATGCACATGTGAAAGATAAAGGCTTGAAAGAAGGAGATTTAGTTCTAGTACATACGTTGAAACAGCACGCACGGAAGTTAGAAAAGTGAGGTTATGGAGCTATGATCATTAATAGACTCTCGACAAGTGGAGCAGTACAATTAGCCACCTTAGAAGGAGATATAATGCCTAATTACATTAGTGGTTAGAGTCAGGCTATACCAAGAACCTCTTACTGAGGACATGCTTAGACAACTCACGTTGGCAAAGAAGCATAAGGAGGAAGAAAATAGAATACATGCAGAAGCTCAGGCAGAAGCCATAGAACGCATTAAGCACATGAAGCTAAGAAGACAAGGACTAGGGAGAGACCAGTATAACCATCTGGAAACATCACCCAGATATCCCATGGCCATGTGTTAAGTAAAGTCAACCACTCATCCTAGCATAGTGGACAGGAGACCATTCATTACAGTCACGCTAGAGCACGGAAACCCTTGCCAAGGGCTCAGGGCTTTAATTGATTTAGGTGCTGCGACTAGTGCGATTAGATGGTCCCACTATAAGGACTCAGGAATAGAATTGCGGACAATTGAGGCATACCTCATAGGGCTAGGAGGCATGGAAACTCCTTGCATGGGTGAGGTGGACCTTCCTATCCTCAGAAACGAAGTGACCTTGACAGTGAAACTACTAGTGCGCCATGACGACGACCTGATAGAACCCCTAATCCTTGGCCAAGATTGGCTATACGATCACTCAGTGGACCTAAATCTTAGACAAGGCTCCTTGCAGATTGGAACATTAGATCAGAAGCGAGTGATACTGCTTGACTTCCCTAATGGCATTCCGACTGAGATTTGTAGCCCTAGACCCTATGGAATGCATGCGACGGAAGACTGGAAGATCTTTGGTCAGATCAGTCACGTTACGTCTACACCAACCCATGCGGGCTTGGTGATGGACAATTGTCAATCAAAAGGACGTCAGGAGATTTTCCCTTGGGCTTCCTGCAAATTAGAAGGGTCAACCACCCAACAGATGGGTCAAATGGACACCATCAGCGGTCACAGCGGACAAATGGACACTATCAACTGCGGTGCCCATCCTTCCACACTTACTGCAGACCAACCTAGATTAAAAGTACAAAATGGAGCACTTCCTAATGGGCAGGTTTTGCAAGTGTTGGACCTCCCTTCTTTTCCAAAGCAGAGTGTCCATCCGACCTCTCAACCTCAACCACAAAGGAGTCAACCACGGCAAAGGAACCCAGACCGACGACAATCTCATACTACACAAAGAAAGCAGCAGTATCAGTATCACAGAACAAGAGGCACGAGACAGATATGGGTGCCAAAAGGACAGAAACCACTGACAAGTTTCAACAATGCAGACAATGACAAGAAGAAGTTTCAGCAGAAGTAGAGACAGTATCCAAAGTCTTCTGAACATTCTTCTACGAGTACGAACACTCGACAAATTTGGATCGCCAAGAAGTACCTTACAAACCGACCCACACCCACGCAGATTTGGGTACCCAAACAATGTATTATAGCTCAACCCTCAAGCCATGTAATATATAACCCTCAGAAATCTCTTCACCCTTTAACCCCACCACATCCGATCTCAACTTTTGTCCCTCAAAAGAAACGTTCCACCCGCTCAGAAACTTTTAGGAAATGGATACCGAAACGTATCGAGATGCCTTCTACGACTCCCTTATCTAACATAACTCCCACCCCGATTAATCTACAACCTTGTAATAACTCATTCATGACTGAACCTTGTACAAATCCACACATTATAACCCAACATCACCTGTAATAACATGTCATCAAAGCACTGCATGCAATATCTGAAAACATATAGGTGTCTAGAGACCTGCACTAGTTCGGTAAGAAGCATTGCATCAATCACATCACAACACTTGGCTACACGGGTTACACATCGGCTATGGAAAGGGATTGCGGTCTCACTTTAATGTGATCATAATTAATTTCCATACTAATGTGCTGTAGCAGATCTTGTCCATTAGCACGCCAATCACCATGCAAACCGAAGAAGGGCCATCGGAAGCTGAACCCAGTGTACCTAGGGCTAATATTGGTGAACTACTAGCGGAGCCCCATCCTACGGCTCAGCCCCCAGAATTCTAGGGATTTCGAGGACCCATGCCTATTGGCGATCCTCCTAGAGGGTATACTAAGAAGATTCATCGCAATTCTCATTGGTTTCAAGGGCTAGTAGGACCATTAGCGGATGCTGAGTTTATATTTGAGGCTAATTTGACTTTTGATGAATGTACCTCAGGCAAATATCAGTTTTTCTCACGAGAGTTCGAAGGATTACATAACACGGAAGATCTAACGCATGTCTGGGCAAGAGCAGGGTTTACAGAGTACTTCAGCGACCCTTTGCCTAAACCCGACTTCTACAGATGCTATTACTTAATCACCACTTTGATAGCTTTGGAGAACAAGGATCTGCCCGACACTTTTATTTTGCCATCCTTAGTGAATGATCCGCCATATAAACGGTTTTATCTTTCTAAAGATTTGATTCGAGCTGCCATCAAGATTCATGGAACCCACACGCCAACGGAACGAGAACGACTGGTTCCAGAACCAATGAAACGTGGAGACGTTACTAAGTGGGAAGAGATTTCGGCGATCACACCTGAGCTTTCAAAACCACTGCGGATATGTATGCAGCATTTTGCATTTCCCGCTCAGGACAGATTCACAATGCCTCACAAACGAATATGGTTTGGATTATATTTAGCATGTACTGGACCCCAGACAGTTGATCTTGCAAGCTGGATCATTGATCAGCTCTACTTAGCACAACATAGATGGGAACGAAAGAAGGTTATCAATGGATGTTGCACCCTCACGCACATTGTATATATGTGTTTGGCCTACGATTTACCTATCGAGAGAGCAATGACAAGCGAAGAGTTGAAAGCATTCAAAGGGACAACGAAGAAAGCTAGGAAGCCTAGCAAAGGACGAGCAGGAAAACGCATGAGAGGTACTATCCCATGCCTACAGGTGCCAGAATCACCCTCACCACAACCCTCTCCAGAGCAGTCTCCGACAGAAGCCACTCCAACGGTACAACCTATTCGCATCGGGTTATCAAGACCGATTATAACGGAAGCGTAGTTACCTCACAACCAACATCAGTTCAGGAACCGACCACCACTGCCGCAGAAGTTCCCACCACTATTGGTGCGAAAGCTTTCTCTTTTCCGATACCAAACATGGAAGCAGAGCCACTGGATACAACCTTTGATTTTGAAATGCACGATGCCTTCTCGAATGAATTTCAATTTTCAAAAGGTCAGATCTTCTCTCAAGAATACGAGCAGCCAAGTTACCCGACCACGCCCCGAGACCAACCACAAGGACAAATAGTGTCCAGTTCTGAGGAAGAAAGAATGGAAACCGATGAAGACGAAGGCGATGACGAAGCCAGTCAGGGCACACATGAATCCCAAGAACATGTACACACAGACGAACAAGGAAGACAAACCGACACCCAAGGTGACACAAGCACACATGAAGATGAAACCTATGAAGCAGGAGCCTATATGCTAGCTATCAAGAAATTGTATCGCGCCATGGAGAAAGTCTGGGCACGCAAGAAATTGACTGAGGAAGAGAGCCAAGCAATTATAGAACAGGAACTAGTCTCAGGCAGATTCGAAGAAGTGTACATCAGAGGCTTTAGAGAACTTGTCAAATCAGTGGGATCCACAGAAGCCTTACGATATTTGTAGAGGAAACCGTTACCGCAGTATGACCCTCGCAGAATCCGTTTACTAACCAAACCGGGTGAATATATTCGGGTACCCACAGGCGGACAATCTTCAGAACAGGCCAGGGAAGCACATCTCGTCCCTGAAGGCTCATTGGCAAAAGACACCATTCTCATCGACTCCCCACCCCTTACTACTGATGTACATACCACCACAGTTGTTGAAGTACCTACCACCCCAACCACTCCTCCTTCACCTCCCATCCATCCACTCTCCCCCATACACCCTCCTTCTGCTTTGGATGGAACCAAACTTTGCAGGCTCAAAGCAATGATTGGATTGCAGGATATACATGAAGATTGAAGATGAAAACCAAGCCAAAATGTTTGGCTTGAGGGGGAGCTGTTGGTGTAAATCACAAGCCTAAACACTTGGCTTGAAAGACATCTTGAAGATCCTACATATGTGAAGAAGCATAGGAACTAGTGCTAGTAGTGAATTACCACTTTATCTCATTGTAGAAGTCAAATTGACTTGGAATCTTTTGTAATCACCTACCAAAAGGATTCGTGGAAAAAGGTAGATCTTTGATTGAAGGAATATCTCCTAGGATATAGGAGCTTGATCATAGGGAGCCAAAAGTTTGAATTTGAATTCAATTCTTACTCATTCTCTATAGAAATGGGCATGAAAAGTCGCGGGTAGAACTCATCACTCCCGAGCTTCTCATTACTGATTTTGCGTATGTGTGAGGCCTACACTATAGCCCACACCTATCTACACCATTAGGCAATGATTTTCATGCCAATGGATTTGTATACAAGTGTTCATTAATACATACATTCACATTGTTCATCTCTGAGTTCTTTGTCATACTACTCAAAAGTCTGTCAACTTGTGAAGTGCATATCTCAGTCATTTCTCCATCCAATTCAGTGATTCACAGCTTGTTGGTTTCAGTTCAAAGTTTTCTACATACTCTCAAAGTTTGAAGAGATTCTATTTAGCCATTTCAGAGAAATACGTGTTGAGGTGATCACTGGTCAATATCTGCTACAGTCCTAAAAAATCAGGGGTATAGCTTAACTTGCTAAATTGATTTCTCTTAGCATAGTTTATCTTTTTACATCATTCCACTTCGAATAGTTAGCTTACTAAGCTATTAGATACCTCTAAAAGTAATTTTTCCAATTCCTACTGTGTTGGTCATACTGAGCAAAATACCCAGCAGATATCAAGACATAAATAGAAGGTTTTCTTGAGTTTGTGAGTTTCAAAGTTATCTGTTTTGGTTCAATCAGTACATACATCATTTCCAAAGTACATAGGCCATTTTATGGTGTCATTGGAAAGCTAAGGAGGTCTACTTATCAAGCCTAAAGCAAAAGAGGGTTGGTACAAAGCAGGTTTTAGCAGTACCTACTAAATCTCTTGGAGCATCCATCCATCTTTCCCAACATTGAGGCTAGTATTACCCTCTCTAGATCATGAGAAATGTGGGAAAAAGAAAATTATAGACCAAATAAAATAGTATTCTATTCTTTAGAAAAGAAAAAGATGAGGAATTTGGTTCCTCTTCTTACCCACCATCATTACTCTTTGAGAAGGTATGGAATGTGATAATGATCTTATCTAGCACTTCTGCTTCATGAAAATACACTTTGGTGAAGCCTATTAAAGGGTTGAAAGGGACTTTATCTTGCAGTCTTTGCATGACATTGGTCTTGGTGCAAAAATTAGAAAATTTTTCACATTGCTTGAGCTGAATTCCACATTAATGTGGAACTTAGCCAACCTTTTAAGCTTTTAAGATTCATGAGTCAAAGTTGTCTCCTTGCCTTACTCTTCTTTGCCATTTCTAGTGATGCTTTCGGATGGATCACAAAAGATCTTGTTTACAAAGCTAGTATCAAGGGAATTGACATCCCTAATGCTCCCTCACCCTTGTACCTCTATATGTTTTGTGATGACAATAGGTGTTCTTATTATTATTATTATTATTATTATTATTATTATTATTATTATTATTATTATTATTATTATTATTGACATTATGTTTGTGTCTAAGTTCCTTCAACGTTTGAATCTTTATTTTTCTTGTAAAGTGGTTTGAAACTTAATTAAAGAAAGGGATTTAATTGCCTAACGACATTAAACATGGTTGCATTTCTAATATGGTTTGTGAGTTGTTCGAAGAAGGAGGATTTTTCTTGCTTCTTAGAATACCCATGGGGTTTACTATCACCTTTAAAAAATAGGTGGGACTAGGTTTTTAATAACTTAAAATTTTGAATTATTCAAATTGTATGGTATGCAAAGAAGTATTTCAAGTAGATTGCTTATTTCTAATCACTAGACAATTATTCCTTATTTCCATTGATGCATAGCACAAAAAATCATTTATGTTATTGATTTGGCAGGAAACTTCTTGTCTGGTGGGGATCATCAGATTAACTAGGTGCCCAAGGTGGCATGGAACACATGTTTTCTTTCGAAGGTTGAAGAAGGATTGGGATTTTTTATGTGCTACATGAATATCTCCTAAGTTCTTTGCCAAGATGATTTTCAAATGTTTCAATAGCGATCATTTTTGGCATTTTGTTAATCAAAAGGGGCATTTATGATTTATTTAGAGAATTATAAGTCTTGACAAGATTGGGACATATGGGCTATTATGTGTTCTCAAAACACTTTTGTCTCAATTGGTAGTCATAGCATGTAGAATGTGGTCCCCTTGGATGATAACAAAGAAAAATTATGATCCTCCTCTTGATGTAATGTCTAACAAAGTTTGTCTTTCGCAAGATGCCTTATGGTATGAATGGGTTACTTAGAGAGTTGGTTATAATCCCTCCGTTGAGCCACACACGTGTTTCAATGTTGAATTAATGTTTGTGATGGACCTTCATTACCATTCATGTCCTTAGAAAGAAAATTCCATTCTACATATCCCCCAACTCTCATCTCAAAGGTGCAAGCTTGCTGGCGTTCTCAATCAAAGAGAATACATCCTTTATTTTGAATATTTTAGTCATCAAAGAATTGCTATTCATATTGTTGCTCAATTGATGTATGGAAACTTTGAGAAACGAAGAGGTTCAAATGATATGATCATTCGTAAGATCAACCAAAGGTGGAATCTGATTCGGCATAGAGGGCAATGGAAGTAGAGGTTTATTTGTATCTGGAATAGTCATAGAGCTCTTCTCTATAATATTGGAGATGGCAAATGTGGAAGACCTGTTCAGCATGAAGACCTTAAACACCTACTCATCAATTGCCGAGTTTATCAAGAATTCTCCAAAGTATTCCATCTCTTATATCAAGTTTCTCACCCTAAGTGTTGGACTGATATTGAGCTGATTTTGCATGAATGCTATGCCAAGGCCCCCCATGTTATGGCATTTGTGGAGAACTACGAGCCCCCGGCACATCTCGCTTAATAAAAGCAATGTTGTTTTCCAGATAGAACGAATTCACTTCTTTGAACATTACAGGAAAGCTCTTAAGAGTGTGGGCATGTTCTGTATTGACTCTATGTCTTTAGCCCTTTCGAGCAATCAAAGTTCACAATATGTAAGCTGTCTACAGTGATATCGAGTTGATGCAGTTACTATTATGGAATGTGTCCAGAGATAAATTCTATTACCGTTCTCAAGTGAGGACTTTTTTTCTAATCTTGAAACGCTCAAGTAAATCCTTGTTTTACTTTCTTTAACGGAACCGAGCTTTGTTGAAAACCTCAGAATTCTTTGGGCAAGGCTTGCTTTCAGGTCTGCAAATTGGGCGATCGGGACGATAATGTTCTTCTGAAAGGCGACTGTGTAACTTCAAGTCCTTCTTTGAAGGGAAGATGAGAAGAAATCCAAATTCTTGATTATGTTTCCGACTTAGCATTTCATAGATACTCACGTCGAGGATGGTGAATTGGTAGCGTGGGTCTTGCAGAAAGGAGCCGGTGGATCGTATTTTACAGCCCTATTTTCGCAGTTGTTTTGAACGAGATATTTAGCTGAAGGATACAGTGAACATATGGTGGATACTCACATCAAACTTACAAGCGCACAGAGCCGGGAGAGAAAGAAGATGCCATGCGGAAATGTTTGTTGATGTGAAATGTATTGTTGCTGCCTTGTGCAAAGTACACAGACATGAAGGCCAACGCACAAGCTGCAGACAGAAAAGCGAAAGCTAAAAGGATCAGAAAAGAAGAGGTTCATCTCTCCTTCCCAACAAAAACAAAATGCCAACTTCAACCTTTTTGAGAGAAGCCCTACCTTGGGCCCTCTCAACAAAACACAGAAACTAATCCTGATATTCTAATACCACAGAGAAGAACTCCATTTTCCAAGTTCTACATTTATGTCTGTGTCCGCACCTGCTCATGGTGAGGTGGATGGTGAACTGTGAGAATCTGGGTTGAGGCAAAAAGAAGGTGAATAGTCAAGCGATGCAGGGCCACAACCTACATCTGCTTCACTTGTCTGGCGGTACTTTGCTTGTGTTTCTCTTCCCTCGGACATCACATCATCGTGCTCGCTTCCAGAGCACATCTGTCTGTACGGGACTCATGAGATCTGCTCTGCCGGTTGCAACTGACAGATCCATTACTAACGGTCTGATGTAAACAAGGTCGTTGCTTTATCTCCCCAGCTCGGTTCTGCCTTGATTATCTTAGCGCGGCAGCAGCTGTGACTCTTTGAGCGTAGACGCAATCGAAGGAGCTAAAAAGGGACTTAGTGGTTCACTGCAAGCGTTAATCCGAGGTCCATCGATCACTTTCCTGCGGGCATCGCAAGCAACTTCTCCTGTCGTCCTATTTCCTCCGATATGTGATCTTCCGCACGAAATACGGAGATGGTGAAGCCATTATCGGGACTTGTATCATGGTTGCAATATGAATCAGGTGTAAAAGTGTTCTGTGCGTAAAAGAGAGAAAGACAGAACTTCTTGAGTGCACTAAGCATATGCTTCTGCTGCAGGAGTTCCGGGGGCCGCTGCCGCTGCATATGGAAATACATTTACGCTTTCTGTAGGATCTTCCTGTTAAGGCGATCGTTTTTCAACAACAGCGCTGCCCAGCGCGTCATCGCAGCTACGCTAGTACACACTCTCTCTGTGCGTGTACCTTAATTTCCACAGTAGCAGTATGACTCAGGCGTAAAATTGTTCTGTGGTAAAAGAGACAGAAAGGGACTTCTTCAGTGCACTAAACTTAATGGTTCTGCTGCAGGAGCTCCGGGAGCTGTAGGATTTCCCGGTTAAGGCGGTCGTTTTTCAAAGCGGCGCAACTAGCCGTCATCGCAGCTACGCTGGTTCTCTCTCACTCACTCTCTCTCTCTCTCACTCTCTCTCTCTCTTTGTGACGAACTTGAATATTTTTCGCAATGCCGACGTTGCCACAGGTATAGAATCGCTTGTTATATGGCGCCCAGTGTTGTATTTTGACGGTCTACTATGCCCGTCAGTTTTGAAGGTTATCTAGACATCCTACCTGTATTTACTATTATTAATGTATTTTTTGAAGGCTAAAAATAAAAATATTCCTTGACTGTATTTTATGGTAAA
This sequence comes from Ceratopteris richardii, assembly GCA_020310875.1. Lineage (NCBI taxonomy): Eukaryota > Viridiplantae > Streptophyta > Polypodiopsida > Polypodiales > Pteridaceae > Ceratopteris > Ceratopteris richardii. Next base: position 142,726,500 of record CM035438.1, read on the forward strand.
AAATAGCCAAAACGGGCAATACGGCCGTGAAAAATGAACACTGATGGTGCCCCAATTCCCCGTCATTGCAGCTACGCTCTCTCTCTCTCTCAAGACAAGATATAAATCAGAGATCAAAGAATATAGTTGTTGAAAAATAAAATTATGTGTAACAAACTATGTTGGTATCCCATCCATTTAAAAAATCTTAATCCTAAGTTAAGAGCACAAAGAGCTCTGTGATGGAATTTAATCCCTCATATTTGCACACTAAAGGTGAAATGAACCAAATACCTAGGTCCCTTCATACACTTTTTCTCCTACCCCACAACAAAACTCTGATTCACCTACCTTACACTGATCCAAGTCACTTGAGCTTTTAGCCACACTTATTATCATTCATACGCTTTCCAACAAGCTATAGAGCACCTCAAATGGATCTATCTACATTTGTCAACAACTCTATACAAAACAGGCTATGCAAAGAATATGTAGGATATGCAAAAATTAGGGTTACAATGATACACCAATTTCTCTGGACAAAAAGCTGTTTTCAAGAAGCCTCTTCGGAAAATTAAGACAAGTATATAAGCTATTGAATGCACTTTAAATCTCTTGAGTTGGATATGCACAAAAAGAGTTACAACTCTTAGATGTAGACTATGTCTATACCTACAAGAGACTAGAGGGAATGTGGGCTTGATAGGTCCTCCTTACTCCTCCTCTGTGCATATAATGCCTTTCTCTGTGTTTTCCTAGCTTGAAGAGTTTTGCTTCAGCTCCTTGAGCCATGGATGACTCCCTCCTTCAGCCTCCTTGAGTATATGACTCTTGCTCTTCAATGACCTACAAGACTTCATTGTATTTGATGACTTCCATAAGGAGGGAACCATCCTTATAAGGTCCTCCAAACCTAAGTTGGCCTACCCATGTTCTAGGGTCGTGATAGCTTGATCCATGCCCAAAATAATCTCCACCATTGATTTATGGGGTACATCCAACAGTAGAAAGGTAGGATCAAAAACCATTTGTTTGTACTACTTGATCTTGCATAATCCACACTTAGGATCAAGTCTAGATCCAATGGCCCACATCAAATATACCCTTGTCCAAGTTAAGAAAGCTACTTTTGTTTCTAGCCCTACATTTAAGTTGATCTTCACATAGGATCAATCCCAAATCCAATAGCTTAGAAATAACCTTCCTAACTATCCATCTATGGTCTACTCTAGACCTCATCTCACCTCAAAGTCATGAACCTACCAATGTCCAACACTCTCACATGGCTTCTCCTCATGATGGGGGCCTTTCAAAATAGAGTGTCATGGAACAATGGTGGTATTACATAAGGGTGAGGCATTGAGCATATCTAACATGCCCACCCCCCAATGTCCACATAGAGTTTGCATAATTCACACTTTCAACACTCCCGACCTTTGGATGTCCTCCCTCAATTTGGGAGGCCTAGAGAAACCATTAGTAAAGAAGTTAAAAACCTCCCGTAAATTCTCCTTGATATTGATAGCATGGCCACCTCAGTTCTTCTTGAGCATCAAAATAAAAACAGCTTTAGCCTTTTTCTTCTTCCTCAACTCAAACATGTTTCTATTGGGTATATCAACCTTACCAGCCCAAAATTCCCTTGAAGAGGAAAGGGAGGTAGGAGCAACAAGGTAGTCTTCCAACCTTAATCTATCATGAAGTTCCAAGACCCTCTGACTAGAGAGGTTGCTATCCTTAATGTTTTCTATTTCTTTAATAATCATTATCCTTATTTTAGCCCTAACTTCCTTCGCCAATCTTTTATATTGATTAAAAATGTTTTGGAATTCTTTTATGGCTTTCTTCCAAGCATACATTGAGGACCATGCATCTTTGAAGTGATTATTAAAAATGTTCTTAGTTTTGCTCAATGATACAAGGAATTTCAAGAAGGGACGAATCTAGATGGATCTAACCAGCTTTATAATTCAGGCAGTTGCTAAAACATTTAATCAACAAGGGAACATCATCTGACAATTGGAGGGAATTAAGTGCTAGTCTCTATGGTGTCATGTCAAAGCTCTTACATTTTTTTGACATTAAAATTACATCTTTTTAACCTGGCCAATAGTACACTCTCTACGCGCACCCCTTGAGAGGGAGGCTAACGATGGAGAGAAGAAGGGTCTATCTAGTGTGCTACTGGCATGAAGCTACTACTACGGAACTTCACTCTATGAACCTTTCAGAGCATGAGACAGACAAGGGGCCACTCACTAACAGCTAGGGTCTCCCCTTGCCCGTTCTTTGGTGTAGCTTACTAATTGGATTTTAATTAAGAGGGGGAGCGTTATTGGGGAGCTTACTAACAGCTCACTCAATAACCGAACCACCTCTGGAAACAGGACACGAACAGATGGGTGGACTTTGAGGACCTTGACCCTAGTGCTGCGGCCACGTACGGGGAATGGAATGTTTTATTGAGTAGACACCATGCTTGGGAATGCTCTAAAATCTGACTACTTATGGGACAGGACGCTCCGGACCTAATGGGCCTTAAATGGTATAATGGTAATCGCCTCTCCAAGCTTTCGTATGTCGAAGCTCGCAATGACATTCACATCAGTCTCAAAAAGAAACGGTGTCTCAACTGGACACGACTTCATTGGGATATGAAATTTATGTCTATCTGGCACCCTCTCATTGAAAACAAAAAGTCGGTCCTCCTATGGCAAATTTTACACCATGGAATATGGACCAATGCAAAAGATAATAAGATTTGTGGTGTTCCCCCCTAGTGCAAGTGATGTTGCTGTAGCAAAGAAGATATTGGCCACCTATTCTTTGCTTGCCCTAAATCCCTTCGGTTATGGAGGGTCGTTAGTCGCTCTTTGGGTCTCCAAGAACAAATCAATTGGAAGCAAGCCCTTATTGGTGAAGCGATCGGTTGCTCTTCGGCGTTGTGGAATGCGATCAGGGGAGAGATCCTTTGGAAGATTTGGTGGGAAAGATGCACTCAAAACTTTGGCAATACCCCCAAGGAGTGGTCGCTCGAGAAGTCCCTATTCCTTCTCGGCAAAAGAATTGCTAACTGTAAGAAACCCCCCCCCCCTTCAGACATCAGAAAGAGCTATAGTATGTCAACAATAAACTTAAAACCAAGTGGGCTCCACATGATGGGAATGCGAGGTTTATCAACCTCCTCTATAACTTCATGTAAGCTTTGTCGGGTTGTCCATGAAGGCTCGGAAAGAAAACTAGATTTCAGAAACATATCAATTGGTAGCAACCTCTGCTAGGAGAAGCGATCGGTTGCTTCGCGTCTCTCTAGAACGCCATCAAAGGGAAGGTCTTATGGAAGATTTGGCGGGAAAGATGTGCTCATAACTTTGGTGACTCCCCCAAAGAGTGGTCGATTGAGAAATCACTATTCCTCCTTAATCGTAAGAAACCCCCTTTAGGCATCATCTAGTGCTCCTTTTGATAAAAAACTAGCTTGAACCCATGTGGGCCCTGCATATGGGTGATGAGAGGGTGATTTACCTTCTGTGCAATGCCATCTAAAGTCTGTAAAAGCTACCTCCCCTTAGTGGGATTTGGGGGATCCCACGGGCACTAGTCCCCTTCTGTTGTACTTTTCTTTTAATTAATTCAAGTCCAGGAGAGTAGGCTAAGGCCGAACTTCCTTTATTAAAAAAAAAAAGATTTTTTGGAAAAGACGGTGATCTAGGGGCTGGTATGTTGGTTTTCCATCAAGGGTGAGATTGTAAGAAAGTAGTTACACACGAAATGCAGAAGAAATCTCAAAGAACATGACAAACTAAAAAAAGCAAATCGCTACTAATAGAAATACAAACATGATGGAGTTATCCAGCCCTCTGGTCTTGAGGTAGAGCTTAAGTGGTGATCTCAAAAACTGTAGACAAGGGTAAAATGTTACAGATATACTGGCTCAATTTGATGTAAGAGTAGTGTAAAAGTCATGTATGCAATGGAAAAGTGTGGCGTTTCATAAATGACAAAACATGACCATTAAGATTATGTATTTCGGTGATGCAATCAAGTCACACGTAAGATTACGGAGAACATGATACAGAAACTTCCATTATACGGGGATGTTAAATATATACAAAATGGAACAAATTGCCGCAAATAGAGTCATTTTGTCTTATACCTACAACCCACTTCCAATCTTCACTAATTCTGATGTGAGGTTTGAATCTGTTCCAAATCAACCATAAGGATCTAACCAGGATCGATCCTTTGGGTGAGACCGAAATCAGAGAGAATAAGAGGGTGAGGATGTCAAGGTTTTTCCATCCAGGGTAGCCCACCAGAGCAATCGCGTTCGTGTTTCTGAAAATTAATGTGGCCCAAGAGGAATCTCTCTTGCTCCAGGCCTTAATCATCCACTTTGCCGCAAGTTTATTGGCCATGCTGCCAATGTCCATAATACCCAGACCTCCACTCTCCTTTTGGCTAGTGCATATGGACCATTCGATTTTAGGCACACCCCTCTTGTTATGGTCCCCACTCCAGAGAAAGTTCCTACAAGTACTTTCCAATTTGGCTAATTCTTGATCCTTCCGTCTCCAGCAAGAGAGAAAGTATATGATTGAGGATATGAGGAACGTGTTCATCATCATGGTTTTTCCAAGAAATCTTCTTGTTCAATTGTGCAAATCTTTTAATGGTGTTTCAAACCCTTTCACTTTTAGCGCATGGAAAAAAGAGGTGCTCAATTAATTACAGCATGTCGTGATTGTAACAAATTGTGAGATTTGGTGTTCATCTAAATGCTTCGATGGAGAACTATCTAGAGCAAGATATTCTTGAAGAAACGGTTCCAAAGGCTCTAAAACATCATCTCCCAGCTTGTCTAGGCTCATTTGAACATTCATTTTTTGGTTCAATCTAAGGTGAATATTCAGCTGGTTTATGCTTTTTAGGGATGAATTCCATCTCCTTACCATTTTTCCTCCTAATCCCCATACTTGCGATTAACATACGTAATTGGAGAGGCCTCAAATCCTCAATGTTCAATGAAAAAAGAATTCCTTGATGACGTATGAGTTCTTGCAATTTAGTCTGAGGTTGAGCTTGGTGTCTTCTAAATATTCATTACTTAAATATTTCCATTTTTTGAGTCCCTTAATTAGAGTACATCTTATTTTCCCTTGAGATCTCTCATTGACTAATAGGGATTTTACCCAATATTGGAGACCACATTAGCTGAGAAGTCATTTATACCAAATTCTATTTCATATCCTCTCAAGGGATGTTACCATATTTGAGCGTCATGTGGATATTTTAATTGAAGAAAAGTGAACGGTGAAGGGACGGTGGCCTTTGTGAGGCATTGAAAGGGAAATATTCTTCTTATTTATAAAGAGACGTTGTCTTTAAGAATCCCTTTTACTAGTTAAAACGTCAATGAACCTTTTGGAAGCTAGTCCATCAACCAAAGTGGCCGCATCAAGAATATTAGGTCCATAGTTGTCCTTGGGTATGCAAAAAATATCCAATTTAACATTAGGGGTCCATTACCTAGTTAGTTCACTCATCAAAAGAAATTTCTCCATATACCCTAACTTGTGTTGGAAGTGGGGTGGGCCTCAATAACAATTAATCATAGGTTTACAAGATCTTCCAACACATGAACCTTAGCATACACACCTTAATACTAAAAAAGAGATGAGTGAGAGATAGATAGTGAGAATATGGAGAATATGAATAATTTAGAATTTTTTTAGAGCAAAGCCTAATTCTGATTAACCTAAATCAAGAACTAGTGAATGAACAAGGAGGATAGATGTAGACTTGTTGCTCATAGTAAGTCAGCAAGTGATGCTGATGGTTGGGTGATATGAACTCCTCCAAGTACTCCAAATATAGTGCACACCTCCTCCATGACTATAGAAACTCTCCTCCTAGTATAGCACCTCCTTGATCTCCTCCTTAGCTTACTAGAGCTTGAGTTGATGAACTCCTTGAGAAGATACTCACATCATGATCTTGGCCCTTCTTTTATAATTTCTAAGCCCCAATTAAAAAGCAACTAGAAGCAATAAAACATGTGATTGCTTGCGATCATTGCCAAAATTAACGAACACTAAATCTAGCACAAAAAAATATAGTCCAAACAAAGAAACCTTTGAGAACGTTGCGACTGCTGTGCTCAGTAGGAATTGAACCTGAGTGGGTATGTTTTCTCTCAAATCGTTTGACATAGAACAACAATCCCATGTATTTTTTGTGGGAGAACTCTAAGTCATACAAATCATATGCTGGAGTTGGACACTTTGTCATTGTATTCCACTATCCCCCCTTCAATGTTATAATGATACAAGTTTTAATAACCTTTAAAACTTCTGCTATATACAAATATAGCTCTTAATTGATTTCCATTAAAACTTGAGTTGACTATGTATGAACTTGGATATAGTAAACTGAATGTCCGTTCATGTTTTACATAGATATATCAAGCAACCAACTGCTTGATTATAGAATGTAACAACAAAGGGTTGTGAATTTGCTTCTAACTTTAATGACACATTGACATCCATGAGCGTCTCCATAGGCTAGGAATCTGTCATCTTAAACTTTTCCAATCATTTCTCAATGTATTTTTGTTGTTTCATATAGATACACTCATCTCTATACTTGAACGCAATCCCAAGATAATAATGCAAAATACTTAAGTCATTTACATCAAATTTATATTTAAGTCATACTTTAAAATACTAAAGGTCTAACTCCTTGGGACCATAATGATCATATCATCAACATATATGATGGTAATAAATCAAAAAATCTTTCTCATCTTTAACATAAAGAGTAAAAGCTGGATCTGCATTTTCAAAATGAATTGATAGAAGATATTCATGTATCTTCTCATACCAATCTCTTAGTGTTTGATTTAGTCAATACAAAGATTTCATGAGATTGCATACTAAATGCTCTTTATGTATCTCTTCAAAACCTTATGGTTGCTGAACATAAAAATCTTTATGAAGATCACCATTAAGAAATGTAGTTTTGATATCTAAGTGGTATAGTTCCCAACCAAAGAATGCAGCTAAAGAAAGTACTTTCCTGACTACTATCATTCTAGATGTTGGAGCAAAAGTCTCATAATAGTTGATACCTTTCTTTTGTGCATAACCTTTGATAACTAATTTTGCTTTATACTTCTCTATGGTACCATCTACCTTTCATTTGATTTTGAAGATCCACTTAACACCAATAGATTTCTTACCTTTTCGCAACTCAAAAAGCTTCCATATTTGATTCTTATGAATAGAATAAATCTCTTCTTGCATAGCTTTCTTCCATATAGGACTATGTAGTGCATCTTGAACACCAATTGGTTCATTCCCAACTAAAGTAAGAGCTAAAGTATTATGCATCTATAAATTTTTTGCATCATCTACATGGTTTGCTTGTTCTTTCCTTCTCTGACTTCTAGTTCTTCTGGTGTATTCCTTTATACCACTGACCTTCCAGTTCTGATATGACCACTTTGGTGTATTCCTAAGAAATGGTGGAAATCTTTCTCGTTCTTCAGTATCTCCTTCTTTTGGAACTATGGAATCTTCTCCAACGTCAAAAGTTAGAACTTCAAGAGGTATTGATGATGGACTAGGTACTCATGTAGGTAATGCAACTCTCTCTCTACCTTTATCAAGTACATTTCTTAGAGATTGAGAACGTTCATCACCCCCGTGTATGGCTGAATATAAGAATCCAAATTCCTTCTAAAAAATGCATAGTCATCTGCTTTTTTGAAATCTAAAATCACTTCCTTCTTATCATAAATCTAACTTTTTACAATATATGCATTCTATGAGAATAGGATATCATCTGTATCTAGAACATAGAGTCTATATCCTTTGCTTTCAATTGCATAACCAATAAAGACAACTTTAATGGCCTTTACATCAACCTTATCATGATCCTTCTTCTCAATGTGAACATTAGTTGGCGAACCAAAAACTTTAAAGTAACTCACATTGGGTTTCTTCCCATAATAAGCTTCATAAGGTATGATGAACTTCACACCTTTTGTGGAAGAACTATTTTGAATGTGATAAGCGCTATGTACTACATAAAACCAAAACATGGGAGAAAGCTTTTTGGATTACATCATACTATGCATCATCTCAATAAGCATCCTATTCTTTATCTCTACAACACCAATCTGTTTTGGAGTGTAAGCAATAGTGAGTTGATGAGAAATACCTTTGTCTTCATGAAAAGAGTTAAGGTCTTTGGACATGTACTTTCATCCTCTTCTCAAAATCTGTATCTTTGGCTCACTTTCGATTTCAACCATAGCTAAGAAATTCTTAAAAGTAGGAGAAACCTCTGACATAACTTTAAGACCATAAATCCATGAATATCTTGAGAAATCATCAATGAAAGTAACAAAGTACCTGAAACCTTGAATATAATCTATTCCCATCGGACCATTCAAATCTAAATGTATGATCTGCAATTCCCTATGGTCATGATGTATCCATGCTTCTTGAAAGGTAGATTGTGAAGCTTTCCTTCAAGACATGATATGCTTAGTTGTGTAACTGATATGACCAAATCTAGCATACCATAACTTCATGTTCTCCTTAGGTGTAGTAGACCTAACAACATAGCATGGCTAATTTTGGATAATACAAACATGCCACTTTTGTTTTCACCTTGAAGTAGAGAATGCTCCTCATTAGGGGAGAGGATGTGACATGAAGCTTTCTTAAAAATAATTTAATAACCATCTGACAAGAAAGTAGAGATAGAGAACAAATTCTTCTTCATGTCTAAAACATAAAGAACATTGGAAATTTTGAAATTTCCACCTGCTCTGCACTTAAGCTTTACTTCTCCAACACCAACAACATTCAAGTCATGACCATCTGCAATGGTCAATCTTCTACATGAAGAGTTAGAAAGGGAAGAAAATAAATTTCTACAACCTGTCATATGCTTAGTAGCTCCAGAATAAAAAAATCCAAATATTATCAGATATTGCAATTAATGTTGCTTGATCAAAAGCTATTTCTTCAATAGTAACACATGCATAAGATTCTACCTTTGAAGGTGTAGGTTTTGAATCATCTTCAACACTATTGCTTGATGCTTTCTTCTTCTACTTGTCTTGGCCTTGGATAAGTGTCATCAATAATATTCCATGTCTTTTGATACTAATAGATTCATCATCATAAAACTCCACATTGGATAATTAGACATTACCTCAAGCTTGTCTTCATTCTCAAGTCTATAATCACTCATTTTTTAAAGGATGTATGTCAACTATGCTCTAATACCAAATGTTGGAAGTGCAATGGGTGTCAATAACAATTAATCAAGGGTTTATAGGATTTTCCTACACATGAACCTTAGCATAGACACATTAAAACTAAGAAAGAGATGAGTGAAAGATAGAGACATAATAGGAAGGTTTTTCCAATTGTACAATAAGTTAGAATGCTCACCTACACTATCTAATATTTCAATGTCAAATTCCAATGTGTGATTATGATACAAACTGATAAGATCTGAATCTAGGTAGAAGTAGGAACGAGATACAAGAAATTGTGTGCAAAATGTGTAAGGGGTATGAAGAGTGCATGTATATAAGAATATGGAGAATATGAATAGTTTAGAATTGTTTTACAAAAAACCCTAATTTTGATTAACCTAAATCAGAAACTAGTGAATGAATAAGTGGGGAACGATGTAGATTTGTTACTCATAGGAACTCAGTAAGTGATGTTGATGGTTGGCTGATATGAGCTCCTCCAATTACTTCAGATAAAGGGCACACCTCCTCCAAGAGTATAGAAACTCTCATCCTAGTAGAGCACCTCCTTGATCTCTTGCTTAGTTTGCTAGAGCTTGAGTTGATGAAGTCCTTGAGAAGATACTCACATTATGATCTTAGCCCTTCTTTTATAGTGTGAGCCCCAAGTAAAAATAAAGTAAAAGCAATAAAACATGTGGTTGCATGCGATCATCGTCAAACTTAGCGAATGGTAAATCTAGCATAGAAAACATCTACTCCAAACAAAAAATATTTTTTGAACACTACCGCCGTTGTGCTACTGGGAATCGAACTATGGTGGGTATTCGTGCTCTCAAATCATTTGACATAGACCAACAATCCCACATATTTATTAGGAGAGAACTCTAAGTCATATAGATTATGTGCTCGAGTTTGACAATTTGACATTGTATCCATCTACAACATTGCAAGAGAGAAGAGGGACCAAATGAAATGTTCATCGAGGAGGCTACTTCAAAGAAAATGAAGATTGACATTAGTTGAGGATAATGCATTCTTCTTGAGTGTGGAAGCCATCTTTGTGAGCTTTTATGAGCTTTCAAGTCCTTAAAAGAGGAAAGAATGAAAACCGTGTTCAAATAGAAAGTTCCAAACTTAAAGCAATCAAAGCTTAACTGAAAATTTATTAAGAGAGAAGCAAGTGGAAACTTGGATTCATAAGCTTTCTCAACAAAATCTCCCAACTACATGAGTCAAAATAAAAGAAAACAAAGAAAGCTTTTTAGGTGAACTTTGATCTTCAAGTTTTCCTTTCACAATAATTATTTAACTTTCATATATTCATTATAAATTTATTATATTATATTAGAGGTGCCTTAAGTTTTGTATTGTGAATATGTATATTCTATGGGTAAAATGTGAGTTAGTGCACATGTTTCCCCAAGTATTGATAGATAACAGATGTTCAAGGTACTCTATCTTGGTAAAATAATAATTTAGCATGACATTATCCAACTTAATTAATTTAATTCCAATCAGCTTCATTGAATATTATAGCTAGAGTGGTTAGAACTAAGGACATTCATTTGGATAATTCATGAGAAATATTATGTTTGGTTGTCTCAAGTATAGAACAAATAACATTCAATGGACTTAGTAGTATTTAAACATGTGTCCAAAATAGTAGCTACAAATTTCAAAGAGAAAAAACTCGAGTGGCCATGGTTTAGTAGATTAGAACTTGTCAGCCAAACCAGATGGTGATGATTCAAGTGGCACCGCGTAATGGATGATTTAGGTCTTAAGAGCATATCTATGGTCTACAAACCCTTTTACTACAAGATGGGTGTGTGAGTCTATTCCTAATCTTCTATTGTAGTTAAAGAGAAAAAAACAAAGAGGAGTTTGTTGACTAAGAAAGTGCAACAAAGACAAGTAAGTGGCACCACATAAATTTTTGAGCTAAGATTTTTGTATCGAATGCTCTAATATTTTTGTAGTGATGTCTTTGAACACACTTAGAACCTATGAGGAACCTTTTTTCCCTCTAACTTGTATATACATCGATAACCCTAATGTTGTACTTACCTTGTCTTATACATTCAAGTTGTAATATAGTCTATGTAATATGATCCATGATTCTTCATCTTCCTCATGTTGTTTGCATGCTTTTGTTTCATCTAACTCCAACAATTGGTATTCGAGAAGGTTTCCACTTTTGACAAGGCATTATTCATACCCTTGTGGTCATAGTCTCAAAGTCACATGGAATTTGATGAGCATACTCAATGACATTGGAATTTCAAAATTTCTTCACTTTGTCACCTTAAATTTTAGATTTTAGCTTGCTTTGGCCTCTAGACACACTATCACAACAATCATGTGGACACTTTTATCCATTTGTGCCAAACATATACGTAATTTTTTGTTTTCTAGTATAAGTGCCTCCAAGTCTACTATGGGTCTAGCGGAGCCGTATTGTGAATTTTTGTTATTTTTTCAAAAACAATCAATTTTTTACATCATGATATAGTCATTGACCATGGCTAAAAGCAATGGTGCATTTCGTATGATGGCTATTGAGGATATATTCTATGATTCTAACTACCCATTGTTGGCATACATGATGCATCATTATTTTGTAGCATGGTGTTGAAATACATCCTCCTACACATACAAATTGTTATGATACAAACTCATGTAGGTGGTGTCAAAGATGATGATCTCTGATTTCTTGGTCTTATTATTTGTAGTTCTTATTGCCACTACCATATAGAATATTTGTTTCGATGGTAGAGATGCAAAGACAGATGCATTCATAGATTTATATGTCAAACATCCCATTATTCCTCCATTCATTGATGCAAAATAGAAAAAGATGTTTGTTATACTATTACCATATTATACCAAGCAAGAGACCTGACTCATGTTGCTTACATTTGAAAGCAAGTGGAGAGTGAGCAAATGAATGAAGGATATTCAATGGACATATTTCGTAAAAACGAAGGATTTTGAAAGAGAAATTAATTTCAATAGATGAAATCTTCCCAAGAATTTTACTTGTGCAAACTCTTCTTAATGTTGATCGAGATTTTTATCTCAATTTTTTTCTACTCTTCATATAATGATGGAAGTTTTGGAGGTCGAGGTTGTTGGTGCAAGTGCCAAGCCTTCACACTTGACTAGGCATTATAAGCATTATGTGAAAATACTTGAAGACCCATATGAACCATTGCTTATGGTTTTTTTACCATTAATCTTTGTAAAAGTCATTTAAAATTTGGAGAATTTTGTAAAGCCAACAAACTCGTGGAGTTTGGAAGAGATAAATCTACGAATCATTTTGGTGGAATATCTCCAAACTAGAAGGAGCACTTTTAGGTAAAGCCAAGTTTGAATTTGAATTCAAACTTGGAGGCAAGGCATCTAAAAAGATGGTTGTAAAATCTTGCAGGGTACCTCTCCATTCTAGAGCCTTTTAGATGATCAAATTGTAGAGGTTGTGTGGATCACACTATAGCCTACACTTGTCACTATCATTGGGCATTATTCTTCATGCCAATGATCATGTACAACATTGTTATATAATACATCTTATCATTGATCATTTTTGTTCTTCATCTCTGCCATTGTCACTCAGAATAGTGTACTTGTCTTACTTATTTCTTCATCATTACTCGATCATTTTCAATGTCTATGGATCATTGGAATCTTCCCTAAGTCTACTACAAGCTGACACATTTTGAAGGAATTTCATTCAGCCAATTTGGAGAAAAGCTTCTCTAAGTAGTCACTGGTCTTTCTCTGCACATCTCCTAAAAAGTCAGGGGTAATGCTTTACTTGCTAAATTGATTGCTCTATGTATAGTCAATCATTTTAAGTGATTCCACTTAGAAGCATTAGCTCTTTAAAGGTAATTACATACCGTCAGAAGGAATGTTTCTAATTGCTAGTGTGCTGGGAGTACTAAGCTTAAGGACTAGCACGTGTGTGAACCAAAATAGCAAGTTTTTTATTACTTTTGACTTGTGAAGTTATCTTTCTTGGATGAATCATTACATGCAACATCTCCAAAGTAGATAGGCAACTATTTAGTGTCATTGGAAAGCTAAAGATGCCTAGAACCCAACTCTATATTAATATAGGGTTGGTACAGAGCAGGGATTAGCAGTACCAACTCATTTCTTAAGGTGTCCTTCCATCTTTCCCAACAGTGGTATTAGAGCAACTTGAGGTAAAATGGGAGATGGTTTTCCTTCTTCTATTGATAAATTGGAGAGGAACAACTACCAAGCATGGTCCTTGAGGATGAAGACATACTTGCACGGAAGGAGTCTCTATGGATACATATCAAGAGATGAGGAGATGCCCATTTTCAAAAGCAAGGGACAACCTACAAGAGAGGAGCATGAAAGACTCAATTCATGGTGTGCCAAAGATGCATTAGCAAGGTCATATTTACTTAACTCTATCTGACTTCCTTCTTCCACACATTAGGAACTGTAAGACATCCCAAGAGACTTGGGATACATTGTCTTCATATTTTTCTTCCAACACAAGGGCTAGGAAGAACCAATTGTGGATTGAGTTTACCACTCAAAGAAAGCAACGCAAGCAAAGCATTTCAAAGTATGTGACTAAAGTTAAGGATGTGGTTGAACAATTGGCAAGCATAGGAGAGGAGATTGAAGAGGAGCAAATAGTAAGGCAAGTAATCAATGGCATCAAGGCAGATGACAAATGGGAAAGCTTCACAACTACCATGGACTTGTACATGGACACATAGATTCCAGATCTTACCACACTCATGGGGAAACTCTTTACCCATGAAGCCAAACTCAACAAAAATTGAGATTCATCAAGAGGTAATAACTCTTCTTCCCTATACACAGATAAAGGCAAGTCTAAAGAGAAAGGGAAAAGCAAAAAAATTGAGGATGAAGCTACTACTTCTGAAGCTATGCAGGGAGAGGTAGGAACTCAAGAGGTAGGGGCAAAGGAGGTAAGCAAGGTAGGGGGAGACCTTTCAACTCTTCCCCATGTAATATTTGTGGTTTATCAAATCACACCACAGATGAGTGTTAACGGAACTTCAAGAATCAGAGAGGCAGAGGTTTCCAAAGAGGTGGCTACACACAATCAAGAGGAAGATTCAACTATCATCAAGGCTACAATAAAAACTACAACAACAACTGCAATAACAACTACCAAGGAGGCTACAAATCACGGAAAGACTACAAAAATTACATAGAGGAACAAGAGGATTCCCTTCTGATTATGAATATGACTTCAAAGCAAGGTATGAATGATGATCTCTTCTATATTGACTCAGGATGTTCAAACCATGTGGTAGACAATGTAGCTCTTCTCTTTGACCTTGAGGAACCTAAGGGAAAGCACCAAGTGCAAATAGGTGATGACAACAAGCATTCAATGGTCAAGGTAGGAAATGTTAAAACTTCTGATGGAAATAGAAATCTCTTGAGCAGGGTTCTATATGTACCTACAATCACCAAGAATTTGATGAGTGTTGGATAGATTGTGGAAAAGGGTTTGCAGGTTAGGTTCAACAAATATGGAACATTTGTGAAGGATCACCAACATGGATTCAAAAGAATTTCCAAAGGAGAAAAGACACGTAGGTGATTTACATTTTGAACTTGAAGATACAAAGAATATTGCACTTTATAACTACAAAGATCAAGCATTGTTAGAGCTTGAGATTTGGCATAAAAGATTAAGGCATATTGGTGAGAGATCCTTAAAGAAAATATGTAGAGATCAATGTGTGCTTGGGATGTTGGTGCAAATATCAAGCCTACACATTTGGCTAGAGTTTATGTACAATTGAAACTCCATGGAAACCATTGCTAGGAAGTTTTTATCTTTACCATTTGTAAAAGTCATTCTTTTGACTTGAAAGAATATTTGTAACTACCACTAAAATCATGGGGCTTGTTAGTTGGAAAAGTCACGACTATACTTGAGAGACTACTTTTTAGGAAGAGCCAATGGAGGATTCAAATTCAAATTCAAATATCCTATCTATAGAAGATGTGTAAAAACTTGCGGGATAAGTAACTCCATTCCGAGTTCTTCTTAACCACATTGTAAGAGAGTAAGGCTTAAATCATAGACTATTGTAGCTCAGTGATGAGTAGCACCTCCTTTAATGTCAATCCGGGAAGATGTGAGGATGGTATGAAGACCTCGAGCAAGTGGAGGCACAAGTGCGTGAGTGAGAAGCACACAAACATGCACACACATACACACACACGCGCACACACGGCAAGACAAAGAGTGAGGAGCAATGGAGTTCTTAGATTACTTTCAAAAAGCTCTTACAAGTTCGTTTCAATCACAATCTACCCTCAAAAATGAGCTCTCTAGCTCCTTTTATAGTTTTTGACTAGCTTTGGCCCTGTCATGACCTAGTGTCCGGCCTAGTTAAAAATTAGGTTCCAGGGCTTATTTGAGGGCTCAAAGGAGATCTAAAAAATATGAAAATTGGTAAGCAACTATTTCTAAGGCTCCTCAAGCTCGAGGACTCCTCGGCTTGCACAAAATGGAGCTACAAAAAGGTGAACATGGTATTTACAGGGGTTGTTAGTGATGAGAATCACTTTTAATTTGTGTAAGGATTTTGAAAAATTAAAGGGTTTCCTTAGTGCTAGATCTGCGTGAATGCTCGTACTTGCTTCTTCATGAAGAAAATTATTGGCCTACTTGCCAGATCGTCGTTGACTCCCTTGTTTGCTTGTGCCTTCTCTCCCCTCTGACTCTCTTCTCTGACTACCATGCCTTGTCAGTCCTTCAGTTCCTTGTCTGCTGCTAACACCCCCCCCCCTCTCTCGCGTCTGTCGTCCTTGACAGACCCTTGTTGTGTGGGTTTTTGGATGTAGTACTCAACGACATCTTGCGCTAAGTGATGTTCGGCAATCCTCAATCCTTTGGCCAAGTCTGTGAGTAGAGCATCCCAATCTACCGGCCCGGGAACCTCTGGATGTGGCATACGTAACTTGTCTGAATGGAGAGCTTGTTCCACTGCAAACAATTGTAATAAATGTGAGGGCCTGGGAATGAAGATCTCTGAGTGATATTCCCAGAACCCTGTGACAAACATCTCTTCAAATGTCTGTTTGAAGCAGGCCGGTAGGTATTTGATGCAGGCATGCCATGCATAAACAACATTAATAGAGGGCATTGTGCTCATGTCATAAACAAGATCCTGATTGCCTTCATTGAATCCAAGCGCAGAGAGGTGAGGTTCTTTAACATTCTTGAAGGTCCGGAAGGTGACTATCATGAGTTCAAAAATTTTAAGGCACATCTGTGTCATGACATCTGGTACATTTTTGAACCTGACACCCCAATGCCGAATTGTCGATATCATATACCCTACGGTAGGTTGACCTTTAGGTGGTGCTAAGTAGACATAGTTGAGCCACTTCTTGCAGCCTTTGGTTGTGAGCACCATCTTTGTGTATTCCGGCCACGACCTTCTTCGGAAAACAAGACAGTAGCAGGGATTGTACTTGATATACAGGGGCATGTTATTCCATGTGCGATTCATTTCCGGGTAGGTTTCAAGCAGTCAAATTCTCCAAGTCGGTTGGCGAATATTTCCCTGCTTGGCACTTTCTGGGATGTCGTCTGGTGCAAACTGTGTGGCAGAGGTTGGTTCGCGTGAGGTGTGGTGCTTGATCTCAGCATTACAATCCGCCATTAAGACAAAAAAAGGAACATACAAGTCGTCGGAGGTGCCGATCCACCTGTGATGAGAGAGGTTCCTAAAATAGTTCGATTTTATGACCACCTCCTCCAAGCGTGACATCAATGCTATCTGGACTGCCACCCTATCATCATGTGTTGTGGCCACCTTTTCCAATTTCTGCATCCATTCAGGAGCCTCTATTTCAAGGGTGTCCATGCCCTCATCTGTTTGCTTGCCTCCAGGTGCTGGCATCAGAACGTACGGGTCCTCAAAGGTTTCCTCTACTTCGATGGGTACTAGGTCTTCAGGTTCTGGTTCCACCAAGGGGGAGGGTTGGCGTTCATACACAAGCACTTTCTTTTGTAATTCTTCGAGCTGTGCTTTGAGCGCTGCTACTTCGTTAGTTGTGTCAGCTGTGGTTGGGACTTCTTTGGGTGGTGCTGGTTGAGCTGCCAATTGCCTTCGTAGTTCGTCTCTTTCCTTTTCTAAGGCTGCATGGGCTTCGAGGAGATCAGCATGGGTTTCCAATATGATTTGCATATTGTCCGAGGGAATGGCCTTAAACTTCTCCGGGTCAATTTCTTGTGGGGAACCGTCCATGGCTAATTCCAAGTTCTCTTCGTTTTGTGTCTGAAGCCGTCTATTTTCTTCCAGGGCTGCAGACATATGCTTCCGTAATAGAGCCATGTTGCGGCGGAGCTTGAGGTTCTCTGTGATTTGGGAGTGTAGCAGATCATCCATTTGTTGTCTTTCTTCGGCATCTGGCTGCGGTGGATTTGCCACTAATTGCTCATGTTGTTCTTGCAATGCACTAAACTGCTGTTGTAATTGTTTCTTCTCTTGCTCTAAGTCAATGAATCTTCCTTGTAATGCTTCATGACTCCTGAACAAACTTGTATGCTGAGCATCGAGGTGCTCATAGTGTTGTTGTAACTGAGACATGCACTGATACATGTTATTAAATACATTATTAATGGGGGTGGATGCAGGGAGGGAGTTAAGTGTAGAGGGGAAGGGAAAGGGGAAGGGAAGTGTGAGTGCGGTGCTGGAAAATGGTGAAGTGGGTGGTGGGGGAATGGGAGATTGTGGCCGTATGGGGGGAGGGAGAGGTGCAGTGGAGGGTGATATGTCCATAAAACCCATGGTGGAAGCAGTAGTGGGAGTGATTGTGAATAGTCGAATTGTGGGTACAGTGATTGTGGTGAATGTGTACAGTGGTGTGTGCAGTTGTGAATGTGAACTGCCCGAAAGTGTGAGTGGGGGAATGGGGATGTCAGTAGCTGCCGTTAGGGTTACAGTGTTAGTGGAGGTGTATACACGGGAGGTGTTGAGAGGGTGTGTGGGTTGATTGGCGGTTTGTGCTTCAGTCATGGCGGTGGACTCGGAGGCGGTAACGGTGGTAGTTACATTGGTAAGGGGAGGTGAATGTGGTGGAGTAGGAGGCGGGGGTGGCAAGGGAGGTGATGGAGGTGCACTTGATGTATGGGCTTCCTCGGTGTCGTGAGCGGTGTGTGCAGTGCCCGTGGTTGTGGGGGTGCCTTGTGGTCCTGATCCTAATACATTCATTTGTTTCCCTGTTCGTGGGGGACGCCTTCCGTATCTTCTTTCCATTCTGCGTGATTGTGCCAGGGCCGTCTGCACTGCCTCAGGTACTCCTAAGGCATTAGAGATCATATCCAGTGTGGCACGATACTGTTCGTCAACTCCTTCCTCCTCAAGGATTTGGTGCATGATAGCCTTTCCTGCTGCAAGGGATAACTTATGTTGTTGTTGGACCCTGTTGATGGTATCGTAGAGCTTTTTCAACTCCTTTGTATATGCTGGGGCACCCTCTAGCTCCTGTATAACTTCTTGCTCATAGTCATGCGCCTCCTCATCAGAAAATCCTTCCTGTTCATCCTCTTGGCCTTCTTCTTCTTCATCCTCCAATTCCACCACTTCTGGTTGTCTTGGCTGGGGTTGTTCTGTAGTCGTTTGTTGTCCACTACCCTGCTCTGCTTCGACTTCCGCATTAACAGCTTCAATGACTCTGGCAACTTCTTCATCCGTTAGATCTTCCAAAGTGAATCCGTGAGGAAATTCCAGATCAGTAGGTACTGGTGGAAACACAAGGTTAGGGCCATCTGTGCTGTGCCTGGGTAACCTGATAGTAAATGGTTGTACTCGTCTTGGAAGCCTTGGAGTTGTTTCAGGTGTTAGGGTTGCACCGCGGGCTTGTGCACAAGGCATCTGGACAACGCCTCTCATCTTCTTTGAGGGAGGCCCTGCGGCTGACACTCTGCGTTGAAACTCCTGTGCTCTGGTCCAAATGAGAGCCCTTTGCACCGGTACATCATATGCGAGACATCTATACACAATTCTTGTAAGCACACAGCATCCATACAGTACAGATTTTTGTTTCTTATACCACCTTTGATGAGCCAAATGAATTTGGTTGATAATCCAGTGGGGCATATTGACTGTCAAATCAAAAGCATCTGCTAAGTAGAGGCTAAACCAGATCTTTTTGGGAGGCATTGTGAACCTTTCCTGCGTGGGGAATGTGAAATGTTGCATGACCATGCGTAAATGAACGGCGATCGTAGGTGTCATCGCGACCATGTCCTTTAACTTCGTCAGATTCCTGTTCTTCATATTATCGGGGACCATTGTCTCTTTCTCCGTAGGAATGTGCATACCTTTCATGTCGAGAGCTTCTCTTACCAAGTTGATAGTCAAGCGGAAACGCTTCAACTCGTTGCCCCTTGTGAGTGATGGGAGTACAAAGGAGCTGTATCCTTTTTTGTCTTTGCTTGGAGTGAGGGTGCTAATCAAGTATGAGCACCTTAGAAAATCGGGCTTTGGTAGTTGGAACTTGAAATAATCATAGAGCTCAGCCTTCTTCCATATCGGCTTCAGTCCTTCGTTATTCTGTAGCTTTTCAAACTCCCTGGTAAAGAAGTGGTATCTGCCCCAACGTCCATTGAATTCTACCTCGGACTCCCACATGTATGTTCCTTCACCCAGAGGTCCCGCAACGTCACTGAACCAGTGTGAGGTTTTGCCCACCGGCATTGTGTGACCCTGCGGAGGATTCTGAATCGGTATGGCATGTAATGCCCTTAATGTTGCTGGTCTTTCCTTTAATTCCTCCTCGACCGGAAGGCTTTCGATGTCCACCACTTGGGGGCTGGTGCCTGCTTGGGAGCTAGTTCCTACCGTATCCGCCATGTTACTTCTTGCTGCCTGTCTCTGTGAGAATATACAAACATGTGTTAACATTGTACAGGACAAGGGAGAACCGTTGTTGTTCCCATTACAACATTAACATGAGGGTCGGGAGCGAATAATGGGTTAGTAAGTGCTCGGTGCGAGTGTGTGTGTGGTTAGGAGTTCGATAGACCTAAGAGCTAAGTGGAATGATGTAGTGTGATAGTGATGTGGTTAGTAGGTTGTCATGGATTTACAAATGGGGTCCGGGGGTTTGTTACACGTCTTAGGCTGCCAAATGCAGTGGATGGGTTTTGCTCTTGGTTTTGTAGAGACTCTCGAGAGCTTTATAGGTGAGTTGGCTTGAAAATGAGGCCTTTTAGGGACCCATTTACTAGTGATTCTGTTCGTGCTCATGGACCTTAGTGTGTTCCTGAGTGTTGAAAATGAGTGGATGCCGGCTGTGTGAGTGAATGGATCATGCTGTCTAGGGTGTGGCCTTGGTGTAGCTATTTGAGCCCGCAAACAAGTCTTAGGCACCCAAATTTGTCTTGATTGTGGGCTAGCCTTCATCGACTTCTTGGGCACCCAAATAGACTTCACGTTAGCAGAAGAACTTCTGAAAGACTTCTTATTAGTGTCGTGTTGTTGGTTACTAATAAGAGACTTTGCCCGTGTGGTTGGCTTGAGTGCAACCGGGTGTTGGCCTTTCCGCACCCACACTTGTTTCACTAGCTGAGACATTTTGCTGCGCAGGTACTTTTGATCTCCGACATAGGTAGTACTCTGCTTCTTCTACCTTTGATCCACCTTTGGTTGTTGCCTCCCTCTGGCCTTTGGAAAAGAAGGGAGTTCCGTTGTGGTTCTGACTCCTTTTTTGAGATCTTCATTCTTCTGCATCACATAGCCTTGGACAAGAACAGCATGGTCAACTTCATGTGCACCCCTGGAGGGACCAGGAGTCTGTGCCTTTCCTAGTTCCTTAAGTGCTCTATTATTTAACTCCATAGTAATTCTAGTCTGCTTCACCCATACCTGAAGAAGTCCACTTCTTAGGTTTAAGTTGACTGCTTGGTCATAAATCCAGTCTTGACCCAAGACAAGAGGTTTAGTGAGGTCCTCATCTTGACATACTAGCACTTTAACTGTCATTGCCTCATCATGAATATAGAGGGGAAGTTCCACCTCGCCCATGCAAGGGGTTTCCACGCCTCCCAATCCTATGAGATATGCTTCCACAGGATTGATAGTTAATTGCAACTCTAGACAGTAAGACAATTTAACAGCACTAGTGGCTGCACCTGAGTCAATCAAGGCTCTTACAGTCCTTGCACTCTTTCCTTGTCCTATATCTAAGGTTATGAAAGGACGTCGATCAGTTATCCTATGTGAGCTAACACCTGAAACTTCACACATAGCCACGTCATATCCTTGATCTGCATATGCACCTTGCCTAGGGTGCTCTCTACCTTGTCTTCTTAATTTCATTCTCCGGATGCGCTCTAGGGCTTTTGCTTGAGCTTCTTCTCGAATTCGCTTTTCTTCCTCTTTAAGTTGCTTAGCAATATTGAGTCGACTTAGCATTTCCTCTGTGAGAGGTTCCTGATACAACTTGACTCTGCATCCACTAATATAGTTTGGGAGAACATCACCCTCTAAAGTGGCTAGTTGTACTGCTCCACTTGTGGAGATCCTATTGATGATCATAGGTCCGTAGCCTCTCTTTTCTAGCTTCCTTGCATGTTGTTTCAATGTGTAGACTAAAACTAGATCTCCTGCTTTCAAGCCCTTATCCTTCACATGGGCATCAAAGTATGCCTTCTGTCTCTTCTTAGCTGCATATATCCCTGCAGCTGCTCTCAGTCTTGTTTCTCCTAATCGTTCAAGGTCAAAAAGTCTAGAGGAGAGTTCATGACCCGTCCATTCGTGCTCTTGTGCTACCTTCAATGTAGGTATCAAGAAGTCCAAGGGTAGCACCGCGTTTTGGCCAAATACCATCTGAAAGGGGGTGGCTTGGAGTACCTTTTTGTAGGCAACTCGGTATGCCCAAACAGCATGGTGTAGCTGTTTGTCCCAATCAGAGCGTTTAGTGTTCACTAATTTTGTCAGTACATTGCATAGGATCTTGTTGGTGCTTTCGGCTTGTCCATTAGCTTGAGGGTGATAGGGGGCAGACTTCTTATGAACTACCAAGAATTCTTGGAGTAGATTTTCAATCACTTCGTTCAAGAAGTGAGTGCCTCTATCACTTACAAGCTCTATAGGTAGCCCATATCTTGTGAATACATTCTCAAACAAGAATTTAGCAGTTGTTTGAGCATCATTCTTCGTTGTGGCTTTTACCTCTACCCACTTAGTTAGATAGTCTATTACAACAATGATGTATTCTGCATGAGAACCCTTAGCTGGGGGATTAATAGGACCTACGAAGTCTATTCCCCACTTAGAGAATGCACGTCCACCCATCATAGGTTTCAGTGGCATCTCATCTTTGCGTATAGGATACTGAGTTCGCTGACAGACATCACACCGTTTCACACAGGTATGTGCATCCATGTGAAGGGTCGGCCACCAGAAGCCCGCAAATAGTATTGCCTTGATCACCCGATCTGGTCCAAAGTGTCCTCCTGCTACACCTTGGTGAGCAGTGTCCAAGATTTTGAGATACTCACTCTCATGGACACATAGTCTCAGGTAACCGTCTTTACCACGTTTGTATAGATTATCACCAATAAGTGAGTAATCCTGGGCTTCTTGTTCTAAACTTCTTTTCCTCGCCAGAGTCATGTCTGGAGGGAATGTTTTCGTCCTTAGGAAGGATACTAGTGGTTCACTCCAATCTGGCACAATGGACACTTGATAAAGAGTGGCATGTTCCACCGATGGTTTAGTGCGACAGATTGGGCATTCTTTGCACAACCTTTGGACATCTGCTTCCATACTTGGCTAATGTACTCCGAGTCTCCTTAGCGTCTGTAAGGTTCGTTGCTTTGAGTAGTGTTGCTCTAATGCACCTACATGTGCTAAATGCAACCATTTAGCTTACTCATCCTCTTCCACACAATAGGCCAAGATTCCTTGATCTGTGTGCTTGTACATGCTTCCTGCCATGATGTGGTACTTTTGGGATTTCACAACCTCTCTATTTTGTGTGTTTACTACTGGATGGTTAGGCCCGTATGTCAATACTGGTACCAATGGCTTAGCCCACTGCGGCACCACTTCCAAATTAAACAAGTAAGCGTCAGGAAGGTCATCTGATACTCCTTGTGGGGCTTCTCCAGATGTGAGCCTAGAGAGATGATATGCTCTCAAATGAGTCCTCCCTTTTCTCACCACAACCTCAAAATCATATTCCATTAGCAAGAGAAACCATCTCACTAATCTTCCTGTATTGCATGGCTTGTTTACGAGGTATAGCAATGCTTGATGATTAGTAAAAAATTTAAACTTATTTGCAAGCAAATAGTGTCTAAATTTCTTAACTGCATATACCATGCCTAAGCCTTCTCTCTCAGTAGTGGTGTAATTCCGTTCAGCTGCATTCAATTGTCTACTGGCATAGGCAATTGGAAGATCCATGTTACCTTCACCAGTAGGTTGTGCAAGCACACATCCAATGGCATAATTGGATGCATCCACGTGAACATGGAATGGCTTATTCCAATCTGGTGTGGTCAAGATTGGTGCTGAACATAATCTTCGTTTAAGCTCCTGGAAGGAATTCTCACATTCATCCGTCCACTCAAAGTTAGTCAGAAGTCCGTACATGGGCTTTGCAATGACAACATACATGTGAATGAATCGGCGGTAGTAACCACAATGTCCCATGAAAGCTTGTACTTCCTTGACATTCCTTGGCCTAGGTAGCTCTGCTATGGCTCTCACTTTCTCTTCATCAGTAGATATGCCATTCTTTGACACTATGTGTCCTATAATCTTGCCTTGCCTGACCATGAAAACACACTTTTCTGGGTTCAGGCAGACTTGATATTCTCTACATTTGTCAAAGATTTGTCTGAGTTCAGGGATATGGGTTTGTCTAATGTTGGAATGAGCACAAAGATCATCAACATAGACCTCTAAGTTCTTCCTCAGGAACTCCTTAAACACATGGCACATTAGTCTCTGGAAGGTAGCTGGTGCATTGGTAAGCCCAAATGGCATTACACGAAAGGCAAATATACCCCATTCTGTGGCAAAAGCTATCTTATGCTGATCTTCTGGAGCTATGGCTACTTGATTGTAGCCCAAAAATCCATCGAGGAAGCTGTACACTTCCTTGCCTGCTACTCTTTCTAAGAGATGCTCTGTGATAGGAAGCGGATAGTTATCTCGAATTGTGGCTGCATTAACCTTCTTCAAGTTAATGCATACATGCAGCTTGCCATTCTTCTTGGGCAGCACTACGATGGGGAATACCCACTCAGTGTGCTCAATTTCATAGATAAATCCAGCTTCAACCAGTCTATCTATCTCCTCTTTGATATTGGCAGCGTAATTATCGTTATATGTATAGGGCTTTTGCTTAGAGGGTTTAGCATCTGAGGTCATGGGGATGGTGTGTGAGCATATGTCAAGGTCCACACCCTTCAAATCCTTGTAACTCCAAGCGAATACATCTCTGTATTCTCTTAGCAAGGCTATTAACGCATGCTCTTCTTCTTCTGTTAGGTCATGGCCTATGTACGTGCATCTCTCCTCTCCTTCTTCTAGGGCCACTACTATTTTCTTGGTGGTTTCTTTGTTATCATAGGCCTCTCCTGATTGCGCCTCTCGTTTAGGCATTCTTATCATGACTCTCCTGTCATCTATCTCGTACTTCTTAAAATTTTCTGGGACCTCAAACAAGGATTCTTCCTCTTCTGGTGAGACTTCTTTCTTCTTTCGTTTCTTTCCTTCTTCCTTCGGTGTCACATATGTGGCTAATCTTACATCGTTTGTAAGCTCTCCATGCCTCTGGGGTTGAAATTCTACTTCATGGAAGTATTCTTCATCTGATGCAAAAGGTGGGTCCATAACGATTGACTCTAGATCGGAGTCACTTGCATCCTCAAATGCATCAGGGCTAGGTTCGCATTCTTCTAGAACTGCCTCTCCCATGATTGGCTCTATGGAGAAGACTGAAATGTCATAGCCATCCTCATCACAGTGAGGTGTCCATTGTTCCTCATTGATGGCTACATCCATTGTTGCTAAGATTTCTGCCCAGCCATGGGGTTCAAATTCCTCATAAGGAAAGACTACAGGTGCATAGGCTGGGTCTTGAATTGATCTATGGTTTTCTTTTGCACCTACCTCTGGCTTTCTCTCTCTTCTCTTCTTCTACTGCTACCTTGCACATCCATAAGTGGGTGTCTTCATGCATCCATGAGGATCCTGATCCTATGGAATGCACCGATTCCGTATCATCCTTGGCTCTATGGATGGGATTCCATTGGATGGGAGGTACATCTCTATGAGAGTAATCTTTGAGATTTACTTTGGTTGTAACACCTAAGTGTTGCAAATACAAGGAGTTGGTTCCCCAGTCCTGTACCACTTGCAACTGTCGCATAAATGGTCTTCCCAAAATCATCTCAAAGGCATGATTTTTGCTAAAGTCACATATAGCAAATGTATGCTCGAACTCAACACCACATGTAGTGAGAGTTATTCCTTCTAACAACCCTAGGGGTCTCTCTATGTGACCATCGGCCATCTGCAATTTCATTCTCGTTGGCCTGAGTGCTGGCTTGCCCCAACGCTTCCATAGGGAAGTGGTGGCAATTGCAACTCCTGCACCTGAGTCCAAAATTGCCTTGGTGGTGTACTCCTGGTAGGTAATGGGAAGATAGGTGTTCCCTTCTTCACCTTCACACATATCTCCTATCTTATCCAAGGGTATTTCTGGTACTGTCCTCTGGGATCCTACCTGGGAATGAGGTTTCACTATCGCTGGTACTTGTTTGGCGACATGTTTCCATAATTCAGGTCTAACCTTGAGTAGCTCTTCTAACTTGAGATTGCACTGCACTTTAGTGTTTTTCACTACCTCTGTGTTCCTAGGTAAGATTGCGTCCTCATTTCGTACCATGACCGTGGGTGCTCTCATACAACTAGACTTAGTTTCCCATGGGCCTGTGAAGTGGGGTAATTCTTGTAGAGAGTTAGACTCAAAGTCTAATCTTTCCTGAGATTGGGTGCTCTCCTGCTCCTCATAAATGGATGGGATATCTTGTGGGAATTGGTCATGTGCATCATCCACAAGTTCAATAGGAGGAGGGACTTCACTCTCTTTGGCCCATTTGTCTTCTTGAATCTCGCGTAGGAATTCTGGTGTGAACCGATTCATAGAAGATGATGTGTCTGGCTCCGTAGAGTTAGGCACATAGGCTTCAGGCGCATAGGCTTTTCTGGGCAGGAAGACTTGCTCTTTCACTTGCCTTGTCCTTGTGTTGAGAGGCAGGTTCCTTTTCTGATTGTGCAATCAGCTTCTCTATTCTTTCTAACAGTCCATCAAAGTGCAACTGTGTCTTCGCTGAACTAGAGATGTTAAATAGGCGACTGGCCTCAAACATGGTCTGAGCCAATTCCACCATCTTAGCACAAATTTTGGTTCGTTCTAACTCTAGTTCTGCTCTTGGGTAACACTTTTCATGATCAGTTACATTTGGCCCTTCTTGGATTCTGGCCTGATATGCTTTAAGCATCATATTAAGGTCTTCGGGAGTGGGATCTGCTAGGACTGATCCTACTCTAGGGGGTGGTGGGTTTAGGTGAGGCAGGTTGGAAGGTGGCTGGTCGGATGGCGATGGGAATGGTGGTGGTGGGGTAGTGTGAGAGGGAGTTTGAGATGTGAGTTCAGTTATCCTGGCTTTGGTTTCTCTTATGCTTTCCTCAAGTTCACTCATCTTTTTAGCCCATTGTCTTTTCATTCTTTCCCTACTATCTTTCCACGCTCTAGTCCTCTTCTTTGTCGTACTCTCTATTTCACTAAATTCTGGGCTTTTTTCCTGACCCACACCCTGGCTTTGCTGCAGTGCTTGGGCTCTAGTGATTACTTGTACTGGTGCAGTGGAAGTCAAGCTCCCTGTGGAGTCTACCACTAACCCAACAACGTTGATAGGAGTGATTTTTGGCATATTATTAGGATTCCTAGGGCAGTCTCGTAAGAGATGTTCCTTTCCACAGTCTTGGCAAAAACCCTGGATCGTTGCTGACTGGGGTTGTGTCGGTGGAGGCACAGGACAATCACGAATGAGGTGATCCCCCTGACATCTGTAGCATGGTCCTCTAGGGAATGGGGGTCTTACCTGCCTAGGTTGAGGTCTAGGGTTGGGGTTTGCATACATGACGTTTGTGTGATCTGACTCCCAACTAGGTTCACTCAGTTCTTCACTATAGTAGGACTCACCATGTTCAGGAGATTGCATGTAGTAAGCCTGGGGACTATCAACATGTGTAGAATCAAAGCTATGGTCACTGGGGTCACTTTCAGAAAGCAGTGGTGTTACAGGGACTATAGCCCTATTCAGGTTCTCTTTTGCAACTGCATACTTTACCGGAATCACATTCGTAGGAGCGGTTGGTTGTTGTGCTAACACTGGCTGAGGTCTCAGTTGGGCCTGATGTTGCGGTTGGTAATTTTGCTGAGGCCTAGCGTATTGCTGAGGTGGGTACTAATTCTGGTATCTTCCTTGTTGAGGGTATGGCTGAGGGTAGGTTTGCCTAACCGCTTGCTTATTGTATGGGCAATCTTGCGTGGTGTGATTGGTGTATCTTCGCTCTATGGTGCAGTACTGGCTACTAGGATTTACTTGGGGTTGAGCCATAATGGGACATACATTCGCCATGTGGTTGCCGCCACAAGTATAACATCTTTTTACAGGGGCAAATCTCGGAATTTGTTTGCTAGAGACACCTAGTTTCTAAGCAACTTTCTCTGCAAGTTCCTCAATCGATGTGGATTGCGTGGAAGAGAGGTTAGAGGCACTATCCGAATCTTTGTATATCTTGGAAAGCTCTAACTCCTCCCCTAGGTTATCCTCGATGTCAATGCACATGCGCACACACTCTTCTATGGTCCTAGGGTCCTTCAAGTACACATAAGATCTCAATTTAGTACTTAGCAATCCATCCAGGAATAAAGCCACTTGCTTAGCTGGTGTGGGAAGCTCCGAGACATGGCATCTTTCTAAGTATTGCCTAAATCTTCTTCCTGCAAGTCTCACGGTTTCTTGAGGGGTTTGCTTGAAGCTGTGAATCAGCGAGGAGGTATTATGCCTTATGCCACTCTTAGAGAATTCAATAATGAAAGCCTCTAGGAGTTGGTCTATGCTCCTGAACTGCCTCTCATTTAGTGGCTGAAACCATGTCAGGGTAGTGTTTCTAAGGGTCAGACCAAAGGCATTGTACTGCGTGAATAGATCCTCCACTTGTTCAGCTCTCAAGACTTGCCTAAACTTAGCCACGTGATCGTATGGATCTCCAGTGCCATCGAAGTAGTTCTTCATGGACTTAACTAGCTGAGTCGGTCTCAAAGTCCTTGTGTGCTCTCTAGGTCGTGGTAGAGGGAACTCATCCGCATTTCTTTGATTCCTGTGAGCTCTAAGTATCTCAGGTTCTACTCTATTTGTTTCCGTCCTCGTTCTTTCTCTGCCCACTGGGTTGGCAAAGCTGACTTTGGTCTATCTCTACTTCTGTCTCTTTGCATTCCATGAGCTTGGGATGTTCCAGCACCAGGGTGACCATAGGATATATTCGATCTTGGTTGGGGGAAAACGAATTCACCCTTCCAAGTGTAAGCATGCCTATCATTTTCTGTCACCACAAAGATTCTCTCTGAAGCGTGATCTAAGTAGGTCACTCTACCTGGGCTATCAGGATCCTTAAACTCATAGATCATGATTGTTCCTATATCAATTGGCCGATCAGGTTTGTACCTCCAAAAGGCTTCGTCAGTCTCTCGATTGAGGAGCAAATCTATGCTCTTATTATCCTGGGGAATCCACTCCGGTGTGATGATCCTAGTGAGAACCGATTTGCCTCGAGGGGTTCTAGGTTCTGTTCCCATGTTTCCTTTGTTGGAAACAATGCCAATTGGTCAAACACTTACTCAATGACTCATTGGCCAACACTTGCTCAAGTTGCTCCAGGATGTGTTAGTTCAGTCTTACACCCTCTTCAAGAAAGAGCGCGTGGCTTGTTGGCTACGTCGACATACTCTCAAACTTGAGACCCGAGTTCGAATCCCGTTTACAGTAGTGCCAAAAATCGCGAAGCACTTTTGATGCTTTTAAGTTATTAAAAGCACATCGACGGCGATAATAAAACGCATACGATTGTGGAGCTTTTTCGAGATCGCTACGATTGTGGAGCTTTTGGAGAAGTTTTTTCATGGACAAAGAATAGTATATAAACACATACCTGGATCACTTCTATTCATCCTTCACCTAGGATCAACACAAGCCTTCTAGAGCTTGGATCTCAGTAGAGGTGGTGTTTCTTCTAGCACATGGGGCAGCCATGGTGCTAACTTGAAGCATGTTGAGGAGCAGCTATGGAGTTCTTCTTGGTGATTCTTCTTGGAGAAGATGAAGAGTGTGCTCACACTCTACCTCATGGAGAGGAGGGTATCTCTTGTTCATGGCAAGAAGACTTGGTCATCAGCAGCTTGATGGTGAGGATCGCCCATCTACAGGATGTATTTGAAGATTGTCTTCTACAGGAAGATATTAGGTTGAAGATTATCTTCTACAAGAAGATGTCTGGCTACTTCAAAGACATTGGATGGGACCATCTACATGGCATATTTGAAGATCATCTTCTACAAGAAGATGTTAGGTTGAAGATTGTCTTCTACAAAGAAGATATCGGGCTATTTCAAAGACATTAGATGGATATTAACATAAGATTCACATCTTATGTTAAGTATTCAGGTACATATTCTCTTTATGCACATAGGTACTACTTGAAGTTTATGGAGGCTGTGGCGTTCATATCAAGAGGAGTCCTATTCGGCATAGCTACAAGAGAATCAGTACTTATATGCTTTATGCATATTTTTATGAGGTGTTTGAGAAGGTGTGTTCACATGAGTTTGAGGATTTCCGTTCACACCGATCCTTCCTCTTTCAGTCACTCATATTCACTCTTCTATAACCTATAAGGTCACACATCTCATGTATATTCAGATTACTGCCCATACATCTGAATATGTTTGTTACATTGTACATTCACTCACTCATCTATTTCTCATCACATAGAGTGGTTGAGAGTTTTGCTCCCACATTGTACATTGAACATTGGTATATATGATAATATGAGTAAGCGATGGCTTACGTAACACCTTACACATGTTGTCTATTCTTTCTCTATCTTTGTCTCATCATTTGTATGATTAAGTTGTGGTATGTTCATGTTTTGTCAATATGGAAGATTGCTGGTATTAATGTTGTATATACTGGACCTATGGAACCATGGACCTGTGACATGAGCCTAAGGGCCTACCTCACTTCCAACATTTGGTATCAGAGCACTAAGGTTTTGGTTTCAGAACTTTAGATCTTTGGCATCAATGCATTAAGGCTCATTCATAAGCCCAGGTTCCCAGTCTTCCAGATTTACAACATATAATTTGAAAGCATCTTCTAATATTTGACATTTGAAATACACACTTAATCTAGATGAGTAGAGATTTGAGAATTAGGACACTTCAGTTACATTCATCAGTGTGGAGTATGAAGTTGATGATCTGTTAGCAGCCGAATATTTTTGAAGAGTATGCAAATACTTTACAAAAGTATTATTTGAAGACCCAGACTTGATGAAGAGAAGACTACTTCAAATTCAAGGAAGAACAATGGTTTAGAGAAAATGAAGAAATCAGATCAACATCAAATCACAGGTATCAGTTTCTACTATCAGATTATCATTTGCAGGTCATATCTTAGAAGAGCAGTTATGAAGAGATTTGAAGAAATTCAAGGAATCCTTTTATACGCTTTCATTATTTGAAAGCTACAGGCTACATCAAAATAGGTATCTAGAAGTTTTTCTAGAGAGTTTTGAGAGATCTCTTTCATGGCAAGAAAGCTTATCTAAGAAGACAAATGTGAAGATGGGATGAGTTTTTTTTCAGCCAATTTTCTGTTGTAAGTTGGTTGGATATCAAGGTACAAATGTATCTAGAGAGGTATCTCTAGAAGGGTAAGTCATCATTCAGACAACGATTGGTGAATTTAGTCATTTCAGACATTTGAAGCAGAATTTTGATTCAGAGATATGAGGAGATGGTAAAACATGATTCTATATTCACTTCCATTTGTATACCATGTTTGTTTTTTCTCTTACTCATAACATTAGAGGAAGAGAAAAGTTCATTCGAAGAAGCCAAGAGTGCTTGCTACTTCAAGATGAAGAGAACAAAAGGTATGGAAGAGAAGTTTGAAGATCTTGACATCATCAGGTGGAAGAAAGATGCAGAAGAAGAAATTCCATCATTTCCAAAAGAAAAGTAAGGCTTCCTTTTCTCATATATTTTCCATATACTTTTCCTATATTATCCTCTACATCCAAAGACAAGTCTACGAGAACATCTTGTTTAAAGAAGAAGCAGTTTCTTGTTTTGCATTACACTTGGTCATGATTTAGTAGATTTGACAAAGAATTGCATTGAGAGAAAGAAAAGCAGCAGATATATGTTTTGACTCATATGTATATGAGTTATGAAGCTTTTAAGCAGGCAGCTTATATGTTCCCTCAAAGAATTCTTGGAGTGTCAATACAGAGCTACTTGGTATATGACAAGTTGCAGAGAAGTATATTTCTTCTTTATCTAACTCTTGAGGTAAAAGAGTTTTTTGTAGCAGATGTTGAAGACTTGGGTTGAGGTTTTATGTTTGGAAAAGGTTACCTCATATTCAGTACTTTCAGAAAACTTCAGAAAATTCAGACTTATTGATGTACCAGTCAGTTGAAGAATCTACTTTTTATGATTGTCTAGACTTTTGGATACATGTTTGTATTCAAAAAGGTGTTCCATCATATCCTATAACTTGATTGAAAAGTGGAGTTAGCCAAAAGAAAATCAAGCAGGTACTATCACATTTCACCCAGGTAAAATATGAAAGTTATGAAGTATCAACTTGCAGCTTTTGGAGTTCTCAAGGTGAGAAGTTTGTCCACTTATGTTTCAAGTAGGAATTGCAGATTCCTTGAAGGATTTGTTTGAAGAAAAGTTTTACAACTTTTTGAGAAGCATGGACACTTGGAGACATTCAGGAAGTAAATCAAACATTCAGTCATGAAGGTTTGATAAGAGCAGATTCTACACAGGAGAGATCATTGATCTCGTATGATCTTGTATGATCTTGAGTATTTATGATTCAGTTGTCTATCCTTTGTTTGTGAAGATTCTTAACATTGGAAGAAGTAAGTCAAAGATTCAGGTTCTATCAGATTTGTCTTGCAGAGAGATAGAAGAAGATACTTGTTATGTTACAGAAGGTTATGAATCCTAAAAAGCTTTCAGCAAGGTTTTGTTATGTTAGGTTCAGCTAACCTTATTCTACAATTTGGAAAGCTGAGGAATGACACGGAAAGCTATTGGCATGTGCACAATGCTAATAAAAAGGGTTCAGAGATTTTGTTTTAGATACAGGTATTGGTCACTGAACATCAGATTTATTGAAAGAAGGAAGACGTTCCACATTTCATAAAGTCTGATATATTTGAAGAATTTTGGATACTAGTGTTAAGTCATCCAGGGGTTGATGAAACATGAAGACTTATTTTAGCCATATGTGAAAGAATATAGAGCCATACCTACAGGTATTCCTATATTTCCTTTGTCAGGTTCTCTTTATGTTCCAGCTTTGAAAGAAGAAGGAAGAAGAAGAATGTTTGGAGAAAGTTCTTGTTAGGATGTTCCTGTTCAGGAGAAGGTTCCAGAATTCTATCTGAAGAGAAGCTTGATATTTCAGAAAGGTATATTTCAGAAGTGCGCACATATATGTTTATACCAAGTTCTGAAGGAAAGAAGGTATGAAGGATTTAAAGGATGAAGAAATGATGACATCATAGATTTTTTGACTCATATTTCAGTTGATTTCAATTGAGATGAGTTGACATGACTTGAGTACAGTCAGAGATGAACTAGCAGTGTTCATAATACACTAAGTTGTGAGTTGACAGTCACAGGTTCCAAGATTCAGTTCTTGATTTTGTTTAGTGTATTTACATGACACAGCAGAAGTATGTTGAGAAACCTTTTTGGAAGGTAAATGCAAATATATGGATCCTAGTGTATGTTTTCAGGTTTTTGAAGACAGGAGATAGCACGATCAGAATCAGTTCATGCTATATTTATTGTCAAGCAATAATTGCTTAATGTATACACTATTGGATATCTAGTTTGCATATTTTCTCAGGTATTATGGTTCATATTCAGCAAGTTCAAGGTTTTTTGAAGGAAATTCAAATTCAGTTTTGAAGAAGACTTTTGAAGGTCAGTTTTGAAGTGCGGAAGTACAAGCTTGAAGCTTGTAATAGTTTGCAGATTATAAAGTTTGCAGATTCAGTTCAGATTATACCAATATGACATTGCAAGGGGGATTGTTGGAAACAATGCCAATTGGTCAAACACTTACTCAATGACTCATTGGCCAGCACTTGCTCAAGTTGCTCCAGGATGTCTTAGTTCAGTTTTACATCCTCTTCAAGAAAGAGCGCGTGGCTTGTTGGCTACGTCGACATACTCTCAAACTTGAGACCCGAGTTCGAATCCCGTTTACAGTAGCGCCAAAAATCGCGAAGCACTTTTGATGCTTTTAAGTTATTAAAAGCACATCGACGGCGATAATAAAACGCATACGATTGTGGAGCTTTTTCGAGATCGCTACGATTGTGGAGCTTTTGGAGAAGTTTTTTCATGGACAAAGAATAGTATATAAACACATACCTGGATCACTTCTATTCATCCTTCACCTAGGATCAACACAAGCTTTCTAGAGCTTGGACCTCAGTAGAGGTGGTGTTTCTTCTAGCACATGGGGCAGCCATGGTGCTAACTTGAAGCATGTTGAGGAGCAGCTATGGAGTTCTTCTTGGTGATTCTTCTTGGAGAAGATGAAGAGTGTGCTCACACTCTACCTCATGGAGAGGAGGGTATCTCTTGTTCATGGCAAGAAGACTTGGTCATCAGCAGCTTGATGGTGAGGATCGCCCATCTACAAGATGTATTTGAAGATTGTCTTCTACAGGAAGATATTAGGTTGAAGATTATCTTCTACAAGAAGATGTCTGGCTACTTCAAAGACATTGGATGGGACCATCTACATGACATATTTGAAGATCATCTTCTACAAGAAGATGTTAGGTTGAAGATTGTCTTCTACAAAGAAGATATCGGGCTACTTCAAAGACATTAGATGGAGATTAACATAATATTCACATCTTATGTTAAGTATTCAAGTACATATTCTCTTTATGCATACAGGTACTACTTGAAGTTTATGGAGGCTGTGGCGTTCATATCAGGAGGAGTCCTATTCGGCATAGCTACAAGAGAATCAGTACTTATATGCTTTATGCATATTTTTATGAGGTGTTTGAGAAGGTGTGTTCACATGAGTTTGAGGATTTCCGTTCACACCGATCCTTCCTCTTTCAGTCACTCATATTCACTCTTCTATAACCTATAAGGTCACACATCTCATGTATATTCAGATTACTGCCCATACATCTGAATATGTTTGTTACATTGTACATTCACTCACTCATCTATTTCTCATCACATAGAGTGGTTGAGAGTTTTGCTCCCACATTGTACATTGAACATTGGTATATATGATACTATGAGTAAGCGATGGCTTACGTAACACCTTACACATGTTGTCTATTCTTTCTCTATCTTTGTCTCATCATTTGTATGATTAAGTTGTGGTATGTTCATGTTTTGTCAATATGGAAGATTGCTGGTATTAATGTTGTATATACTCGACCTATGGAACCATGGACCTGTGACATGAGCCTAAGGGCCTACCTCACTTCCAACATCCTTGCTCTAGGTCCCCTAAGTCTGCTTCTGAGATCACATTCCCAAATTCGTCCGTCCTATCTGGGTGACTGGTGACTACGTATATGGTTCCTTCTTTGTCCAAGTATGCTCCATTTTCAAACTTGACAGCTGGGTGCTCTAGTCCAATGGATTGATCAGGATTCTTAATCTGTACCACAGATCTTCCTAGGCCGTCCTCATAGATGCTGGCACCTAATCGGTTGGTCCTAAGGTATTCCAACTGCGTTTTGTATGGACCTTCTACCCTGTGCAAGTAAGGCACTCCTGAACTTCCCGTAGGTCTGTCCATGCCTTGAGACATCTCTGATTCACTGGTATCAGAACTTGGGTAGTATGAGTGGTGGCTCAACTGCTGGGCCCACGACCTCGCAGTATGATTGACACTAGCCTCTGAAGACCTAAGGCTTTGTCTATCCCTTACTAGATGTCGTCCTGATCTAAGGTTCATATGCCTATTTAAGTAGCCCAATTTTTGCCCAGAGTACAACCTCGTTGCAGAGTCCTTTTGTACCAATTACTTGATTCTTTTTAGTTGATTCCCGTGTTAAAATTCTTGTCTGATATCACGTCGTAAGGTATATTTGAGTGTAGCTCCGCACTTAAAGCTGATCGTTCCACGTTAAGTTCTTTTCCTTTAAAGTTCTCAATAGTACAAAGATTATGTTCTTAGCTTGAACTTGAGAGTTTAGGTCTACTTCAACTTGATAATTGCCTATCGTCGCCCTGACTTACTCCTACCTCTAGTCGTTCTTAGCCTAAACTAGGAATTGACAGAGGGAGTTGAGAATATTCCAACCTTTTGTTTCCTGCTTGGTTGCCCTTGAATGCCCAGGAAGTGTGTTCCCAAGCTTGCACTTACACTTGCTTAGAACGCCTTTCAATGCTCTCAATAGATCTGTAAGAGTTCCAAAGTTAGCTTTAAGAGTTAAATTCCAAAGACAGAACCAATGATTTTCATTCCTGTAGCACAAACACTAACTTGCATAGTGATTTTTAGGAAAACAATTCTAAAGACCCTTGACTTTGATCCCCCTGGGTATGGTCAACTTCAAAATACCCCGAGCTTCCCAACAAGCCCTAGAGCTCAAAATATGGATTTCGAATGAAAAAGTTATGACTGTTCAGGGTTTAGGGAGTTAAAACAGGATTCAATCTGGCTGACAGATCCTAGGATTTTCTCCCAAATCTCAAATGTAGGAACCTCCAGAAATGCTAATGGATTGACTATTTTGCCCAAAAATTGTCCCAAATTTTGAACAAAAGCAAACCCTAATTTTTGGCCGAAAAGCCTGTCAATTGCGATCGACAGGTCTGTCAATCGCGATTGACAGAGGTGTCCGTCGGGCTTGTCAGTCGTGATTGACAGTGTCAATCGCGATCGACAGAGTCGATCGTGGCTGTCAATCGCGATCGACGGTATCAATCGCGATCGACACGTTTTCCGGGTTTTTCGCCAAAATTTCAGTCAATCGGGGGCCTATCAGTCGCGATGGACACGTGGCTACGCGTAAAAGTCAATCAATCGTTGAATTTCAGTCGGTCGCGATCGACGGTGTCAATCGCGACTTACAGAGGTGTCGGTCGTGGCTGTCGATCGCAATCGACGGTGTCAATCGCGATTGACAGGGTCCTACGTGGCAGTCTGTCGGTCGTGAAGTCTGTCGGTCGCGATTGACAAGGTCTGTCGGTCGCGATTGACAAGGTCTATCGGTCGCGATTGACAGAGGCTGTCGGTCGTGATTGACAGAAAAACACGGAATTTTTCTACTGTTTTAGGTGATTTAGGATGTGCTCATCATGCTTGTGCTAGTGGTGAACTTTGTTTTACCAAATGATCGAATTTTTTGTCGATCGTGATCGACAGAGGCTGGCAACTGCGAGACAGATTCGACGAGTTTCGTACCTGCACAGCGTGCTGGCGGGGATGATGATGATGATACCTGCAAGAAACACAACAAACATGCAAAAACAGTGCAAGCAATATCGCTCTCTCGCTCTCTCTCACAAGTAGAATGAAGGAAATGAGGTGGAGATGGTGATATGATCAAAACTGAAGATTTTCACGATGATGGAGATGGAGGTGGGAGATGGTGATGATGATGATGGTGATGAAGATGGTGAAGAAAAAACAAGAAAATAGATGAAAGTGAAGAAAATACCTACAACTCCAACGCGTCAACTCTACGTCTTACCATCACACGCTCGTCCTCAAAGTTCGATCCCCGGCAACGGCGCCAAAATTTGGTGTAGCTCAGTGATGAGTAGCACCTCCTTTAATGTCAATCTGGGAAGACGTGAGGATGGTATGAAGACCTCGAGCAAGTGGAGGCACAAGTGCGTGAGTGAGAAGCACACAAACATGCACACACATACACACACACGCGCACACACAGCAAGACAAAGAGTGAGGAGCATTGGAGTTCTTAGATTACTTTCAAAAAGCTCTTACAAGTTCGTTTCAATCACAATCTACCCTCAAAAATGAGCTCTCTAGCTCCTTTTATAGTTTTTGACTAGCTTTGGCCTTGTCCAGACCTAGTGTCCGGCCTAGTTAAAAATTAGGTTCCAGGGCTTATTTGAGGGCTCAAACGAGATCTAAAAAATATGAAAATTGGTAAGCAACTATTTCTAAGGCTCGTCAAGCTCGAGGACTCCTCGGCTTGCACAAAATGGAGCTACAAAAAGGTGAACATGGTATTTACAGGGGTTGTTAGTGATGAGAATCACTTTTAATTTGTGTAAGGATTTTGAAAAATTAAAGGGTTGCCTTAGTGCTAGATCTGCGTGAATGCTCGTACTTGCTTCTTCATGAAGAAAATTATTGGCCTACTTGCCAGATCGTCATTGACTCCCTTGTTTGCTTGTGCCTTCTCTCCCCTCTGACTCTCTTCTCTGACTGCCATGCCTTGTCAGTCCTTCAGTTCCTTGTCTGCTGCTAACAACTATACTACTCACAATAATTAGGCCTTGATTATCATGTCTATGACCTTGTACAATATTGTCTTCAATAGATCAATACTTCTCATTTATGGTCTCTCTATCATAGTCACTCTTAACAATCAACTTGTACTACTCATATCTCAGTCAATTCTTTACCATTTTCAATGTTCTATAGCTTTTTTGAATCAGCTCCAAGTTCTCTACATATGCACAAAATTTGAAGATAATCTAGTTAGCCAATGTTGAGAAAATTGCATAGAAGCATGCATTGGTCAAACTCTGTAGAGGTCCTAAAAAATTGGGGGTAATGATTTGATTTCTAAATTGATTGCTCTCTGTATACTGCATAATTTTAAGTGATTCCACTTGGAATCATTAGCTCATTAAGCTAATTTGATATCTCTAAAAGGAAGTTTTCTAATTCCTACGGTACTGGAATCACTGAGCATAACAAACAGCAGGTGTGTGAACAAAAATAGAAGGTTTTTATTGAACCTTCAACTTGGAAGTAGTATGTTTTGATTCAATCATTTCTCACATCATTTCCAAAGTACATAGGCATGTGTATAGTGTCATTCGAAAGCTAAGAGGGCCCACAACTCAACTCTGAAGCTACAAGGGGCTGGTACAAAGTAGGATTTGGCAGTACTTACTCATTTCTTGGAGTGTCCATCCATCTTTCCCAACAGTGGTATCAGAGCAAAGCTAAGGTAAAATGGGAGATGGTTTTTCTTCTTTCATTAATAAATTGGACAGGACTAACTATCAAGCATGGTCCTTGAGGATGAAGACATACTTGGAAGGAAGGAGCCTCTATGGATACATCTCAGGAGATGAGGAGATGCCCATATTCAGAAGCAAAGGACAACCTACAAGAGAGGAGCATGAAAGACTCAACACATGGTGTGCCAAGGATGCATTAGCAAGGTCTTACTTACTTAACTCAATTTTTGATTTTCTTCTTCCACATATTAGGAGCTGTAAAACATCCCAAGAGACTTGGGAAACATTGTCTTCATATTTCTCTTCCAACACAAGGGCTAGGAAGAACCAATTGTGGATTGAATTTACCACTCAAAGAAAACAACCCAAGCAAGGCATCTCAGAGTATGTGACCAAAGTCAAAGATGTAGTTGATCAATTGGCAAGCATAGGAGAAGAAACTGAAGAGGAGCAGATTCTAAGACAAGTAATCAATGGTGTTAAAGCTGAGGACAAATGGAAGAGCTTCACAACTACCATGGACTTGTACATGGACATGCAGATTCTAGACCTTACCACTCTCATGCGGCAACTATTTAACCATGAATCCAAGCTCAACAAGAATGGATATTCATCAAGAGGTAATAGCTCTTCTGCCCTATACACTGATAAAAGTAAGTCCAAAGAGAAAGCGAAGAACAAGAAGGTTGAGGATGAAGGAACTACCTCCCAAGCCAACTATGCAAGGAGAGGTAGAACCTCAAGAGGAAGGGGCAGAGGAGGTAAGCAAGATAGGGGGAGACCTTATAACTCCTCACCATCTAATATTTGTGGATTGTCAAATCATACTACAGGTGAGTGTTACATGAACTTCAAGAATCAGAGAGGTAGAGGTTATCAAAGAGGTGGATACACAAAATCAAGAGGGAGATTCAACCACCATCAAGGATACAATAACAACTACAACAACAACTACAATAGAAACTACCAAGGAGGCTACAAATCAAGGAAAGATTACACCAACTATACAGAGGAGCAAGAAGATTCTCTTCTGATTATGAATATGACTTCAAAACCAGGTATAAATGATGACCATCTTTTCTAGATTGACTATGACACCAAGCACTTAGTGATTAAAGTAGGAAATGTTAAGACCTCTGATGGAAATAGAAATCTGTTGAGTAGGGTTTTATATGTACCCACAATTACCAAGAATTTGATGAGTGTTGGATAGATTGTGGAAAAGGGTTTGCAAGTCAGGTTCAATCAATATGGAGCTTTTGTGGAGGATCCCCAACATGGTATCAAGAGAATTGCCAAAGGAGAAAAGACAGGTAGATTATTCACTTTTGAACTTGAGGATACAAGGAATATTGCACTTGATAGCTACAAAGATCAAACACTATCAGAGCCTGAAATTTGGCACAAGAGATAAGGGCATGTTGGCGAAAGAACCTTAAAACAAATATGTAGAGATCAATGTGTGCTTAGGATACCTAATGTATCCAAGCAACACATGATTTAGAAATGTGGTGCTTGTCAGTTTGGAAAATCTCACAGGTTACCCTTCTCAAGGAAAGGCATGAGGACTACCTAGAGCTTGACCGTATAGATGTATGGGGACCAAGTAAGGATCCCTCAATTTCTG
Organism: Ceratopteris richardii; assembly: GCA_020310875.1. Lineage (NCBI taxonomy): Eukaryota > Viridiplantae > Streptophyta > Polypodiopsida > Polypodiales > Pteridaceae > Ceratopteris > Ceratopteris richardii. The sequence goes on from CM035438.1 coordinate 142,766,993, forward strand.
GATCAAGGGACTATGTATCTTTCATTGATGACTTCAGTAGGCGAACTCTCTTATATTTTATGAAGCACAAAGATGAAGTATTTAGTTGTTTTAAAAAGTATCTTGAACTTGTTGAGAACCAAACCTTTGGGATAAAACAAACCAAGTAGCCAGGTACCACTCAAGTAGCAAAATATGCGCTTAATTGCCTGCCAATGCTTGACTCCTGGGCAATGCATAAACCTGCTCATTTGTGAGATAGAAAACTGAATATCTGGCCGAGTAATGCATAAGTAAATCAAGCATCCAATAGCCTACTGATCAAGAACAACATCAAATGCATCTCTAGCATCATGAAGACTCAGTCGTAAACCTGTCTCCATAGGAGTGGTAATAGGTTTACAGTCTTTAAGGCCAAAACACTGCAATAATGTGTCAATATATTTCATTTGACACAAAGCCATTCCACCATCAACGTGCATGAATGCCCAAATAGTGATGCAAATGCCCCAAATCAAACATCTGAAATGAGGCATGCAAATCAGCCTTAAAATCAGCAATATGCCTCTCATGAGGACTAGTGAGCAGCATGTCATCAACATAAACCACAATGATCAGAAGTACATCATTAGCATGCCTAACATATAAGGTGCTTTCAGTTGGACTGTTCTCAAAACCATGTGCAATCAGATAGGCATGTATCTTCTCATACCAAGCGCGTGGTGCTTGCTTTAAACCATATAATGCCTTCATTAACCTGCACACCTGGTTTTCATGCCCTTTCTGCACAAAGCCACGGAGCTGAAAAACATACACTTCTTCATGCAAGTCACCATTTAGAAATGTAGTTTTAATGTCCAACTGATGTACATTCCAACCATGATGAGCTGCAAGTGCACACATGCTACGAACAGTAGTCATTCGGCAAGTAGGAGCAAAGGTTTCAACAATGCCTCTTTCCTGCGCATAACCCTTTGCAACAAGCCTAGCCTTATACCTATCAATTGGACCATCAGGTTTACGCTTTAGCTTGTATACCTACTTAGTACCAATGGTCTTCTTGCCAGGAGGCAAGTCACATAAAGACGAAGTAGCATTCTTCATTATTGCATCATATTCAGATTGCATAATAGCCATCCAATTTTCTGAATTTTGTGCTACATCAAACGAAACAGGTTCAATCTCATCAGAGAGACTAGATGCAAAATAGCATAGCAATTTGATGCAAAAGAGGCACTATGAGAGCTTGATGGAGTACGATATGACAGAGGTGCATCTAATTTGTTGTCACACAAGGTCTGCACCAGCCATTTTGGCATAGTTCTTGCCTGCTCAATATCAGCTCTCTCATCAATAAGTGCATCATGTAAATCTGCATCAAAAATGGAATGATCTGCATCACCACATGAAACCTACAAAGGCTGAGAAGTTACCTCATTAGGACAAGCACTAGAGTGTCCACCTGTAAAAAGGGGCAACAAAGTATGATACATGTCTTTGGAGCTAACAGATGTCTTCTTAGTACATGAAAGCAATGGCTAACTAGAATGCGTTTATTCTGTGGATGATACAGACGATAGCCTTTACTTTGAGAATTGTACCCAACAAAAATATATTTATTGCTTTATCATCCAATTTTTTGTGATGTTGTTCGGGCACTAATGCATATGCCAAACAACCAAAAACACGTAGATGAGCAACAGATGGCTTGCGCTCATGCCAAGCCTCATATGGAGTGATAGACTGCAGTGCTTTAGTGGGATACCTATTATACATATGTTGCACACATGACAGCCTCAAGCTAGAAACTATGTGGTAAAGCGTGACTCTTGACCATACATCTCGCCATCTCCATGAGTGACCTATTCTTTCATTCAGCAACTCCATTCTGTTGAGGTGTATACAACACTATACAGTGGTGTTTTATCCCATGTTCAGCCAGAAATGCATTAAAATCAGAAGACATATATTCCCCCCCTCGATCAGAATGAAGGGTGCCCATTTTACATGCTGACAAATTTTCAGCCAAAACCAAAAACTATTTAAATCACATGAACACTTCGCAATTTTCCTTCAATGGATATACCCATGCATGCCTCAAAAAATCATCGATGAAAGTCACGAAGTAAAGATAATTTCCAAAAGAAGGTGTCTGCATAGGACCACAAACATCACTATGTACAAGCTGTAATTTCTAACTAGCCCGAACTGAACCATCTTTTGGAAAGGATGAACGCTGCATTTTACCCAAAATACAGCCTTCACAAACATGTTTTCCAGGTGCCTCAAGTTTGGGAAAAGAGGACACCATTTCAGATTTCTATAGGCGTAGCAAACTAGCAAAATTCAGATGACCAAAGCGTGCATGTCAAAGCTTTGCATCTTGTTGATATATTTAGGTAGTGAGGTTTGTGAACACACTAGGACCGCTGGGGCACTTTTTTCCCTCTTTAGGAGGTTTTTTCCCCCGGCTTGTATATACGCCTATTGCCCTAATGGGCTACTTATCTTTGTACATTCTCTAGTAATACATTCAGTATTGTGTGTTGTGCTCCAAGCTTCTTCTTCTTCCTTGTGTTGTTCACGTGCTTCTGCAGACGTCTAACTCCAACAATTGGTATCAGAGCAGGTCGTCACTTCATCTAGGGCGTCGTCGACACACCTCCATTTGTAGTCTCAGAATCGCACAAATTTTGGTGAGCATACTCAGCATGTTTTTGAGCTCATTTTGGCCTCCGATCTGAGCTCGTTTCGGCCTCCGAACGCACTATCGCAGTGCTTGTGCAGGCTATTTTGTCTTTTTGTGCCAAAGTCATATACCAATTTCTGTTCGCTAGTATAAGCGTCTCAAAGTCTGCTATAGGTCTAGCAGAATTCATCTGGGCAGTTCTATTCAACTTTTTGAGATACATTCAATTTTCACCATCAAGGTATTTTAGTCACCGACCATGGCTGAAAGTAGTGATGTATTCCGTATGTTGGCTGTTGAGGATAAGTTGGAGAGAGAAGTAGTTTTGATCTCGAAAACATGCTGAGTATGCTCACCAAAATGTGTGCGATTCTGAGACTGCAACCGAAGGGGTGTCAACAACGCCCTAGATGAAGCGACGACCTGCTTCAATACCAATTATTGGAGTTAGACATCTAGGGAAGCATGCAAACAACACGAGGAAGAAGAAGCTTGGAGCACAACACACAATATTGAATGTATTACTCGAGAATGTACAAAGATAACTAGCCTATTAGGGCAATAGGCATATATACAAGACTGGGGAAAAAAACTCCTAAAGAGGGAAAAAAGTGCCTCGACAGTCCTAGAGTGTTCACACATATCTCTAACTAAATATATCAACAATCCAACAGTGCAACCAATCCATGACAATATCCATAAGTCTCCTTGGTTTGTGTCAAAAGATGACCCACTACCAACTCCTGGAACAAAGATGCAAAACCTTAGATGAACATACATCACGTGCTTAACACAAAAAAAAAAAATCAATAATCAAAATGATACTTACAAACTCATGATGCATAATGTCATATCCATCACTACCCATGTGACTATTGAATCGTTTCTAGATGTGTGGCTGCCACATCTCGTTGCTTGCCATATCGGTCAGGAGTCTATTGCTTCTCATCATGAATCATATCCCACTTCAACATCTAATCATACATGCTTCGATAAGCCTACTCTGAAAGCATCATGAGCCTCCGATTGTCCATGCGACGTACCCTCATGTGCCATGTGTCAAATCCACTCTGAGCTGACAATAGAATGCCCATGTGCTAGCCAGTACTCCTAATAGATTGTAGTGTTTCCTCAATCACAATCTATCCCCAATCACAATCTTTCGATTACTCAGAAATAACAGTGGAGAGAAGAACGCAGACATTGCACAAGGTAAAAGAAAATCTGATGCGGAAGAGTAGAACAAATACGACGCAGAGAAGGAAGAATTTTGATATTATAGATGTGAATCAATGGTTACAATAGCTTCTTGACGAAGCCTCTACCTCTTGACCACCCCCGAGCTATCACAATTGCATTCTCACTCGCACTCTCAATCACACTCTCACTCTCACTCTCACTCTCAATCACAAGGTAATTCTCAGACTTCTGTGTGTCCTCTGTGTTGATGCGCAAGCCTTCTTATCTTTTTCCGTTTGATCGCAGCCATGCCCCCCAAAGAAGTGTGCGATCCACCAAATTTAGAAAAAGTCAAGTTTCTCTAAAACTTTCACAAAAAGCCATGCGATCGTAGTGTACTTCCTTTTTCTTAGCATACCTGTCAAAAATAGCAGAAAAAAACCAAGAAGACATATCCAAAAACATACATAATTAGACATGGTGACACATGAGCATGAGAATCACGGATTCGAATAGAATTAGACAAGCCCTCATTTTTTTTTTATGAAGTGTTGGAAAAAACGGCACTTTTCAAAGCCCTGTAACTCAAAAACAATGAGGAATTAGGTAAAGCTTGTGAGAGACACTTTTATTCAATTTTTTGATCTGCACAATATTGATAGAGACGTCCGAGGTCCAAATCCACCTCCAAATGCCACTTTTGAGCCCTGCAAGGTTTAAAATTCTATAGAGAGAGTAAAATCAAGGCATTTTCTTACAATGAACTAAACGTAGGACCCTGAACGAGGTACTTAGAACATGATTCACAAAAATCTCACACAGGCACTTTTATTCTCTTATACTTGCTCTACCTTTCCCTCATATAGAGTCTTCCTTAATGCTTTCATCTTCACCTTCAAAATCCCACTAGAAAACATGATGCAATTAAGGTCTAGAGAGAGAATATGAAACTTGTCAACCCAAAACTTTTCCTACATGCATAAAATGACCTAATTATTCGTTCTAAGCATTATCCCCACAATGAAATTCAGAAAGTTCAAAATGGATTATTTCACTAGAAAAGAGGCCTATTTCAATTCTTCCCCCCTTTAAGAACTCTGTCCTCAGAGTTGGAAAGAAGGATAATGTGTTAGAAAGTCATCTAAATTCACCCAACTCGAATCTTCTACTAGGTATGAATGCCATTTCACCAAAATTTCTACTATAGATCTATTTCTAAGAAATCTTTCCTTCCTATCTAATATTATTTCCGGTTGAAGCTCAAAAGAGTCATCATCTTTCAGCTTATAATTGTCCTGCCAAACATGAGCAACATTAGACACATATCTTTTAAGTAAGCTGACATGAAATACAGGATGCACATTTAGATATTTAGGTAATTCCAGCAAAAAAGCAAGAGATCCGATCTTTTTTAAAACTTTAAAAGGGCCTGCATATCGAGGAGAAAGTCTATGATCCTTCCCTAGCAACAAGTTAGATCGGTCAGGATTAACTTTAAGAAATACCATATCATTAACTTGAAATTCAAGTGGTCTTCTCTTTAAATCATAGAACTTCTTTTGTCTTTTCTGAGCTTCTCTTATATGTTTCTTAATTTTTCCAAGTTCTTCATCCATCTTATCAAGCATTTCTTTGGATACTTCTACTTTATTTGGAGAATCCAAAAACGAAGGTGGAGTCAAACAATTATAACCATACATAGCTTCAAACGGAGTCATTTTTATAGATGCATGCCATGCACTATTGTATGCAAACTCAACCAAGGGTAAATATTCACTCCAATTATCCTGCTTTTCATTCACATACATACGCAACATATCCTCAACTACCTTGTTAACCCTCTCGGTTTCCCCATCAGTTTGTGGATGGAAAGCTGAACTCATAGGAAGTTGAGTTCCAATGGATTCAAATGTCGCTTTCCAGAAGTTTGATGTAAATCTAGAATCTCTATCAGAAATTATGCTTTTAGGCATTCCATGCAATCGAAATATTTCTTTTACAAAGATTCTTGCAACATTCAAAGCAGTATCAATCTTTTTCATAGGAAAGAAGTGTGCCATCTTGGTAAGCCGATCGACTACAACAAATATGGTATCATGCTTACTTTTGGTCATAGGTAGCTTAGTGATAAAGTCCATAGAAATAGACTCCCACTTCTGATTTGGAACATCCAAAGGTTGAAGCATTCCTGGCATCCTCTTAAACTCAGATTTCACCTGTTGGCACTTCAAACATTCATTTACATATTTTCTAATACCCCGCATCATACACGGCCAAAAGTAAGAATACTTTGTTTTAACATATGTCCTTGAATAACCTGGATGTGCAGAAAAAGGTGCATCATGACAATCATGTAGTATTTTAACTTTTAGTGGAGATTCAGAAGATAAGCATAGCCGATTGTTACAATACAGTGTTCCATCCTGCAAATGAAATTTTTCCTCATACGTCGATCCCCTGTTCGCATTCAAAGCATTCAAAATAGGTGCATAAAAAGGATCCTGTTTTATCTCTTCTTGAATTTGATTGAGAAAATCAGAATTTATTACAGAAACAAGATTACACAAAGGTCTCCGACTCAATGCATCAGCAACCTTATTTTCCTTACCAGCAAGATACTTAATGTCAAAATCATACTCGCTTAATAATTCAATCCAACGCTTCTGCTTGTTGTTAAGCAATGGTTGAGTGAAGATGTATTTTAGACTTTGATGATCTGTTTTCAATTCAAACTTAACCCCTAACAATAGATGTCTCCAATGCTTGAGTGCATGCACAACAGCAAGTATTTCTAAATCATGAGTAGGATAGTTAAGTTCATGTTTTCTTAGTTTTCTGGACTCATATGCGACCACCCTGCCATCTTGTGAAATAACACATCCTATCTGACTACCACTTGCATCACATGCAACCACAAAAGGCTTTCCCATTTCTAGTATTTTCAAAACACAATTCTCAACGACTTTTTGTTTCAATGTTTCAAATGATTTTTGACAGGCATCACTCCACGCAAATCCTACATTCTTTTCAGTTAATTCAGTGAGGGGAGTAGCTATCTTAGAGAAATCCTTAATATGTGCTCTTTCATATTGTGCCAACCCAAGAAAACTTCTAACATCCCTTAGAGTCTTAGGAATCGGCCAATCAACTATTGTTTTTACTTTATCTTCATCTATAAGGATTCCTTCTTTTGATATTACTTTTCCTAGATACACAAGTTTATCCTTACCAAAGAAACACTTACTCTTTTTCCCATACAATTTGTGTTCTCTAAGAGTCTGCAAAGTCTTCTTAAGATGTACCGCATGCTCCGAATCATCTTTAGAGTACACAAATATATCATCAAGGAAGACTAAGATGAATTCATCTAGGTAATCGTGAAAAATATTATTCATCAAGCACATAAATGTGGCAGGAGCGTTTGTTAAACCAAAAGGTAGAACCGTAAACTCATAGTGACCATATCATGTTCGAAAAGCCGTCTTAGGAATCTCCTCTGTTTTGATCCTAATTTGGTGATATCCAGATCTTAAGTCAATCTTTGTGAATACGGTCGCTCCACTTAATTGACCTAATAAGTCATCTATGTGAGGGAGTGGATACTTATTCTTAATTGTTCTTTTATTCAACCCCCTATAGTCAATGCATAATTTGTAAGAGCCATCTTTCTTCTTCTGAAATAAAACAGGCGCACCCCAAGGTGAGACAGTCGGTTTTATTAAGCCTTTCTTCAAAAGATCATCTAATTGAATCTTAAGCTCCTTTAGTTCATCAATGTTAAATCTATAGGGTGCTCTAGAATATGGTTCACTCCCTGGATATAGGTCAATGGCGTGGTCAATCTGCCTAGGTGGGGGTATACTATGCAAGTCTTCTGGAAATACATCGGCATATTCTTTCAAGAGATTTCCTACGTAATCTGGAATATCTTCGTCATTACCTTCCTCATGCAGATTGTTCACATACAGTACAAATGTTTTGCAGCCATCACGTATACCTCTAATTATCTTTATAGTAGAAATAAGAGTAGGCTTAGGATTAAAGACATCACCTAGAATATGAATAGATTCATCATTTAGCTTCACAGTGATCGTTCTTTGTTCACAATTAATTGTCGCAGAATTTTTAACTTACCAATCCATACCTATGATTACATCACTCTGTTTCATCTCAATTACATGGAAGCTTCCAGAAAAGCATCTATTAGAAAGAGTAAATTCAAGGTTTTCAACATATCCTTTCGTGTAGTGAAATCGTCCATTGGCCATCTCTACGAGTCTGGTTATCTGCATATTTAGGGCTATCCCTAGATTCTCTACCAATTTGAAAGATAGAAAACAATGGGTACTACCTGAATCGATAAAAAATCTGGTTTTATGCGCAAAAATCATACCCGGAATCGTGATTACAGAAGCCTTTGGGAAAGAACTAACCACCATGCAACGTAAAGTAGAGTTAGCGCACTTACCGCCATCATCTGCTTCCTCAATAATTGTACCCTCCTCGATGATGTTTATCGCTTTTGATTGTGCGGGTCGAAAGACTCCCTTGTTCGGGCACTCATATGTCCGATGCCCTTGCTCCCCGCAACGAAAACACAAACCAAGTCTTTTTGCCCTCTCAATAAAATTAGGGTCTTGTTGCCACTCAATTTGTTGACGCCTCCTTTGATTTTCCACCGGCCGAGCAGGGTTCTTACCTTGGTCGTTAGAAGATGGAGTTTTCTTTGAGTTGTTCATGTTCATTGCAACAGGTCTTTGTGGCCTATGTCCCGTTGCAATGAATCTGCTTCTATTTGCCTTCTGCAAATTGAACTTCTCCATCTTCTCAAAGTTCTCAGCCATCGCAACAGCATCAAGATTATCAATGCATCCAGATCCCTTGACTTGATAGCGAAGTTCCTCACGAAGCCCTTCACTAAATTTACTCTTTAGAGCATTACCACTAACCTCTAATGCATATTTATGAAGATGTAGGAACTTCTCTTTGTACTCATCAACAGATAAGCTATGCTTGTCACTTTCGTGTTGTCGGAAATTGTAGAACTCCATCTTCTTCTCCATATGGTAGTGTGGAGAACAATAGCATTTTTCACCTTGTTCTCTAAATTCCTTCCATAGAACAGGACCAGAATGCGTTCGAGTCTGCATATATGACTTACACCATAGCTTCCCGATCCCACGCAGATGCAGAATCCCAACTTTTGCCTTGGACTCTTCACTAAATTGTTGAAGATCAAAGAAATCGTCTAGTTCTTCAATCCATGCCTCAAGATCTTTGCCACTCTTCTTCTCGCCATCAAAATCATTTAACTTTGCCTTCTTGAAGACTTGGTTAAGGGCAAACTCACCTCGTTCCATATCTTCAGAATTGCGTTTTTGTTTTTCGTGAGGTACACTAGATGTTCCCGCACCTTCATCTATTTCATCGTTCAGCTCCACAAACAAATTTGTTGCTCCTTCTGGTTGCTTTCCCCCTCGTTCTCTGCGCAATTCACCAAGAAGCTTCTGAATAAGCTCCTCTTGTTCACGAACGTTTTGTGTTAGACCTTCCATCGTTCCCGCGGATTGATTCTGCTCTGATAACACTTGTAGCATTTCCTCAATCACAATCTTTCGATTACTCAGAAATAACAGTGGAGAGAAGAACGCAGAGATTGCACAAGGTAAAAAAAAATCTGATGCGAAAGAGTAGAACAAATATGATGCAGAGAAGGAAGAATTCTTATATTATAGATGTGAATCAATGATTTTAATAGCTTTGAACAATAGATTCTTGATGAAACCTCTACCTCCCGACCACCCCCGAGCTATCACAATCGCATTCTCACTCGCACTCTCAATCACACTCTCACTCTTACTCTCACTCTCAATCACACTCTCAATCACAAGATAATTCTCAAATTTATGTGTGTCCTCCGTGTTGATGCGCAGGTCTTCTTATCTTTTTCCGTTTGATCGCAGCCATGCCCCCCAAAGAAGTGTGTGATCCACCAAATTTAGAAAAAGTCGAGTTTCTCCAAAACTTTCACAAAAAGCCATGCGATCATAGTGTACTTCCTTTTTTTTGCATACCTGTCAAAAATAGCAGAAAAAACCAAGAAGACATATCCGAAATCATACATAATTAGACATGGTGACACGTGAGCATGAGAATCATGGATTCGAATAGAATTAGACAAGCCCTCGTTTTTTTTTTTTTTATAAAGAGTTGGAAAAAACGGCACTTTTCAAAGCCCTGTAACTCAAAAACAATGAGAAATTAGGTTAAACTTGTGACAGACACTTTTACTCAATTTTCAGATCTGCACAATATTGATAGAGACGTCCGAGGTCCAAATCCACCTCCAAATGCCACTTTTGAGCCCTGCAAGGTTTAAAATTCTAGAGACAGTAAAATCAAGGCATTTTTTTACAATGAACTAAACGTAGGACCTTGAACGAGGTACATAGAACATGATTCACAAAAATCTCCCACAGGCACTTTTATTCTCTTATACTTGCTCTACCTTTCCCTCATACATAGTTTTCCTTAATGCTTTCATCTTCACCTTCAAAATCCCACTCGAAAACATGATGCAATTAAGGTCTAGAGAGAGAATATGAAACTTGTCAACCCAAAATTTTTCCTACATGCATAAAATGACCTAATTATTCCTTCTAAGCACTATCCCCACAATGAAATTCAGAAAGTTCAAAATGGATTATTTCACTAGAAAAGAGGCCTATTACAATTCTTCCCCCCTTGAAGAACTCTGTCCTCAGAGTTGGAAAGAAGGATAATGTGTTAGAAAGTCATCTAAATTCACCCAACTCGAATCTTCTACTGGGTATGAATGCCATTTCACCAAAATTTCTACTATAGATCTATTTCTAAGAAATCTTTCCTTCCTATCTAATATTATTTCCGGTTGAAGCTCGAAAGAGCCATCATCTTTTAGCTTATAATTGTCCTGCAAAACATGAGCAACATTAGACACATATCTTTTAAGTAAGCTGACATGAAAGACAAGATGCACATTTAGATATTTAGGTAATTCCAGCAAATAAGCAAGAGATCCGATCTTTTTCAAAACTTTAAAAGGGCCTGCATATCGAGGAGAAAGTCTATGATCCTTCCCTAGCAACAGATTAGATCAGTGAGGATTAACTTTAAGAAATACCATATGATTAACTTGGAATTCAAGTGGTCTTCTCTTTAAATCATAGAACTTCTTTTGTCTTTTCTGAGCTTCTCTTATATGTTTCTTAATTTTTCCAAGTTCTTCATCCATCTTATCAAGCATTTCTTTGGATACTTCTACATTATTTGGAGAACCCAAAAGCGAAGGTGGAGTCAAACAATTATAACCATACATAGCTTCAAACGGAGTCATTTTTATAGATGCATGCCATGCACTATTGTATGCAAACTCACCCAAGGGTAAATATTCACTCCAATTATCCTGCTTTTCATTCACATACATACGCAACATATCCTCAACTACCCTATTAACCCTCTCAGTTTCCCCATCAGTTTGTGGATGGAAAGCTGTACTCATACGAAGTTGAGTTCCAATGGATTCAAATGTCGCTTTCCAGAAGTTTGATGTAAATCTAGAATCTCCATCAGAAATTATGCTTTTAGGCATTCCATGCAATCGAAATATTTCTTTTACAAAGATTCTTGCAACATTCAAATCAGTATCAGTCTTTTTCATAGGAAAGAAGTGTGCCATCTTGGTAAGCCGATCGACTACAACAAATATGGTATCATGCTTACTTCTGGTCATAGGTAGCTTAGTGATAAAGTCCATAGAAATAGACTCCCACTTCTGATTTGGAACATCCAAAGGATGAAGCATTCCTGGCATCCTCTTAAACTCAGATTTCACCTGTTGGCACTTCAAACATTCATTTACATATTTTCTAATATCCCGCTTCATACACGGCCAAAAGTAAGAATACTTTGTTTTAACATATGTCCTTGAATAAGCTGGATGTGCAGAAAAAGGTGCATCATGACAATCATGCAGTATTTTAACCTTTAGTGGAGATTCAGAAGATAAGCATAGCCGATTGTTACAATACAGTGTTCCATCCTGCAAATGAAATTTTTCCTCATACGTCGATCCCCTGTTCGCATTCAAAGCATTCAAAATAGGTGCATAAAAAGGATTCTATTTTATCTCTCCTTGAATTTGACTGAGAAAATCAGAATTTATTACAGAAACAAGATTACACAAAGGTCTCCGACTCAATGCATCACGACCTTATTTTCCTTACCAGCAAGATACTTAATGTCAAAATCATACTCGCTTGATAATTCAATCCAACGCTTCTGCCTGTTGTTAAGCAATGGTTGAGTGAAGATGTATTTTAGACTTTGATGATCTGTTTTCAATTCAAACTTAACCCCTAACAATAGATGTCTCCAATGCTTGAGTGCATGCACAACAGCAAGCATTTCTAAATCATGAGTAGGATAGTTAAGTTCATGTTTTCTTAGTTTTCTGGACTCATATGCGACCACCCTGCCATCTTGTGAAATAACACATCATATCTGACTACCACTTGCATCACATGCAACCACAAGGCTTTCCCATTTCTGGTATTTTTAAAACACAATTCTCAATGAATTTTTGTTTCAATGTTTCAAATGATTTTTGACAGGCATCACTCCACGCAAATCCTACATTCTTTTTAGTTAATTCTGTGAGGGGAGTAGCTATCTTAGAGAAATCCTTAATATGTGCTCTTTCATATTGTGCCAACCCAAGAAAACTTCTAACATCCCTTACACTCTTAGGAATCGGCCACTCAACTATTGTTTTTACTTTATCTTCATCTATAAGGATTCCTTCTTTTGATATTACTCTTCCTAGATACACAAGTTTATCCTTAGCAAAGAAACACTTACTCTTTTTCCCATACAATTTGTGTTCTCTAAGAGTCTGCAAAGTCTTCTTGAGATGTACCGCATGCTCCGAATCATCTTTAGAGTAAATATATCATCAAGGAAGACTAAGATGAATTCATTTAGGTAATCTTGAAAAATATTATTCATCAAGCACATAAATGTGTGCGTTTGTTAAACCAAAAGGTAGAACCGTAAACTCATAGTGACCATATCGTGTTCGAAAAGCCGTCTTAGGAATATCCTCTGTTTTGATCCTAATTTGGTGATATCCAGATCTTAAGTCAATCTTTGTGAATACGGTCGCTCCACTTAATTGACCTAATAAGTCATCTATGTGAGGGAGTGGATACTTATTCTTAATTGTTCTTTTATTCAACCCCCTATATGTTAAAAGTCAAGCTTCAAGCTAAAAATTCGTGGGGAATCTTTTATGGACATGTGGAGCAATCAAAGGAAGCCAAAAGCCACGAGATTCCATCAAGAAAAGTCACTCAACCACTCCCCAAGTCATCTCAACTAATTCCTCCAAGTTAGGAGGCTGATTTGGAAAGGTAGTTCCTAGATTTTAGGGGCACACCTCTCACTATAAAAGGAGCATGTATCCCGACTTCTTTTGGGCCATCTTCTTGGAGTTTTAGCTCATGTAAAGTGAGCACTAAGTGCTGGAGTTGTGATAAGCAAGCCCCTTGCTTAAGCAACCCCCTTGCTTGCTTGTTTGTTTTCTTTTTAGTAGGCATATCTATGTGTGTGCGCAGGCAGTGTTGCAACTCTCTACCCCTGAGTTGTTAGCATTGGTTCTCCCTCATATGGTATCCATTTGATGTAATTCTTGTCTCATTGGATAGCTATAAGAGTCTATTTTATGCTTACCAATTCTCTGGAGCATTCTCTGAGTAAGCTGGGAGCAACATTCATTTTAGTGAAGTTGTGTGATTGATATCTCTCTCTTTGTGTAGGCTCTGTTGGAAATATTTTGCTCTCTGTTGTAAGGGCTGGTTCTCCTTCTCTATGTATCCATTTGCTATGATTTTGGTGTCATTGGGTAGCTATTAGAGTCCTCTTATGTTGACATAAGTTTGAGATTCATTCTCTGTATAATCTCTGAGAAAAGTTTGCTGGAGTGAAGTGAGGTCTCTGCTTGACTAGCAGTTGTGAGCATTCAACTAGCTCATGTTGTAGACATTGTTTCTCTTTGTGTAAGCATCCATTTCAAGTGAAATTTGTTTTGTTGGAAAGCCCTTGGTGTCTACTACAGGTCTACAAAAGCTCACTGGAGTTCTCTGCATAAGCTCTGAGTAAGAGCATTTTTGGTGTGCAGAGGTCAAAGAAGGATACCTGTGGAGGTCATTCGCGCTTCATCGTTGCTTAGGGGTTGAGATACTTCCCCCATCAGTGGTATCAGAGCATTTGGGCATCTTGGAGGTATCACATACAAGCAAGAAGACCTCTTGGAGTTGGTGGTTGAAGAGTTGCATCAACAAAAGCTTCTTGGAGGTAGCTCACATCAAGGGGGAGCTATTCTACTCAAATTTGCAAGAGCACAAGGTGTCCATCTAAGGAAAGCTTTGGATTGAGGTAACCTCAGAGCCTCATTTTCATTTTACACACATTGGAGCATTAGCCAAGGGCTAGGTCAAGTATCAAAGACTAGATATGGGAGACTTCAACACTCAAATTGAAAAGCTAGACAAAGGTAACTATCAACCATGGAGATTTAGGGTCTCCAACTATCTTATGGGCAAGGGCCTTTGGGGGTTGATTAGTGGAAGTGAACCAAGACCTAGGTTGGATGAGAATCCAACCAATGACCAGAGAAGGGCCTTTAGGGAATGGAATGAAAGAGACAAGAGGGTTATCTTTATTCTTTCCCAACACATTAGCAATAGCATGATCGGCCATATCCAAGACCTGGATTCAAGCATGAAGGTATGGGAGACACTTGAAAGGCTTTATTCAACAAGCACCAAAGCAAGGAAGATCCAACTCAAGAATGAGCTCAACAACCTTAGGAAGAGCTCAGGGAGTAGCATAAATGACTACATACTTAAGGTCAAGGAGTTATCAGATGCATTGGGATCCATTGGAAGCCACGTAGACGATGACGATCTTGTGGCTTATACTCTCAATGGTTTGAGAGATGATGAGAAGTGGAAACCCTTTACCACTTCAGTTTATGTAAGGGATAATCTTCCCGATTTTGAGCAATTGGTTGCTCTCATGGTCACCGAAGAAATGAACATAGGTGGAAGTTCAACTAAAAGCAAAGATGCACAAGTTTTCTATGCAGGTAATCAAAGGGGCAAAGGAAGACAAGGACAAGGAAGGGGCAAAGGAAGGTTTGGAGGAAGGCAAGGCCACTCAAGAAATCAAGGACATGACCAAGGCACCTCATCACAAAGAGGGAGAGGAAGATCAAGAGGAAGAGGAGGACGACATCAACAAAACAGGAATCAAGACGGCGAAGGATGTTACATATGTGGCAAGTTTGGCCACTATGCTAGAGATTGCTACGAAGGAGGAAACCAAAGGAACTATAATCAAGGTTCTTCATACAAAGGCCAAGGTAATTATGCTTCTACAAGTTCAGAAAATGACAATCTCTTGATGATGCACATGAATGGGAATTCAAGCAAAGTAGATAACACTTGGTATATTGATAGTGGATGTAGCAACCATATGAGTTGCAATGCTTCTTGGTTTACTAATCTACATGTTCCCAAAGGTAAAGGACATGTAGAAACAGGTGATGATACAGCCCATGAGATCTCCCATGTTGGAGATGTAGCTTTGGATGACAAGGAGGAAGGAAGATGTCTCAAGGATGTCTTGCATGTACCTACCATCACAAAGAACTTGGTGTCCGTTGGGCAAATGGTTGAAAGAGGCTATCAAGTAAGGTTCAACAAAGGTGGATGCTTTGTGGAGAACCCTAAGCAAGGTTATAAGGTCATAGCAAGAGGAAAGAAGCAAGGGAGACTCTTCACTTTGGAGGTAAATTCTCATTCTACTCAACATGTCTACTTCACATATGGAAACAAGAGGATTTCGGAGTTGGACTTGTGGCACAAGAGGATAGGTCACATCAACATACAAAGAATGAAGGAAATGCAATTCAAGAGGCTGGTTGAAGGTCTTCCCAACTTCCAAGGACAAGGTATGAAGCATTTATGTGAATCTTGTCAACTAGGGAAGCAAGCGAGACTTCCATTCAAGAAGAGTGGCTACATAAGCGAACATCCATTGGAGTTGATACATACAGATGTGTGGGGGCCAACGAAAGAGCAATCCATTGGAGGTAACAAGTACTTTGTCACTTTTATAGATGATTGCACAAGGATGGTTTGGGTTTATTTCATCAAAAACAAATCAGATGTGTTTACATGTTTCAAAGCATTCAAGGCAATGGTAGAGAAGGAAACAGGTACATATATCAAGAAGCTAAGGTCCGATGGAGGGGGAGAATATTTCTCAAATGAGTTTTCTGATTTTTTAATGGATCAAGGCATCAAGAGGCAAGTAACATGCAGGTACACACCCCAACAAAATGGAGTAGCAGAGAGAAAGAATAGATACATTGCCGAGATCGCTAGAGCAATGCTTAATGAGATGAATGTACCTAACATGTTTTGGAGTGATGCAACAAATACCGCCGTGTATCTAATGAATAGGGCTCCTACCTCAGGGATCCATGGCTTGACACCATATCAAGCCTATTATGGTAAGAAACCTGATCTTTCCCACTTGAAGATATTTGGATGTACTTGTTATGTACATGTGCCAAGTGAATTGAGGCACAAGCTACAACCAAAGGCAGAAAAGTGTGTGTTTCTAGGATATTCAAATGATCATAAAGGTTACAGGTGCTTCAACCCAAATACAACGGACTTGAGGATATCAAGGGATGTAGCATTTGATGAGCTACTCCCTTGGTATAAGAAGTATGATTGTATGCAGGACTATGAAGAAGAAAAGCATGGACATGATGAAGAACAAATCGACCTAGAGCTAAGCGGCCCAAGGTGTTCCATCAATGAAGATAGTTCAAGCATGAACTCACCATGGAGGGGGAGATCTTCATCAAGCTATGAAGCACAATCAATCAACAAAGGCAAAGCAACATTGGTGGAGTTGGATGAAGAAGGTAATGAAGTTGAAGATGATGAAGGACACATGATGGAGAAAGAAGCCACGTCAAAGAAAGAGATCAAGTTCCCAAGGCAAAGGAGGTTTATTCCTCCAAAAGGTGAAGAAAGGAAGTCTTCTAGAGTTAAGTATCCAACTCAAAGGTTTACTTATGATTCATACATGGCAACACATTATGCATATATGAACAAAGTAGTAGAAGATCATGAGCCCGATTGCTATGAAGATGCAAGCAGGTACACCGAATGGAAAGAGGCAATGCAAGAAGAGATCGACGCACTTGAGGAAAATCAAACATGGACTCTAGTGCCCAAGAAGGAGAACATGAAGGTAATAGGTAATAAGTGGGTGTATAAAGTAAAGAGGAATTCAGATGGATCTATTTCTAGGTTCAAAGCAAGATTGGTGGCTAAGGGTTTTGCACAAACCTATGGAGTGGACTTTGAAGAGACATTCAGCCCCGTGGCAAAGATGAGCACCATTAGGACACTCATTGCAATGGCTGCTAGCAAAGGATGGAAGCTCTTCCAATTGGATATCAAGAATGCCTTTCTCAATGGAGACTTGGAAGAAGAGGTATACATGGAGCAACCACTAGGTTTTGTTCATAAAGAGTTTCCACATCATGTTTGTAGGTTGAAGAAGGCACTTTATGGCCTAAAGCAAGCTCCAAGGGCTTGGAACCAAAGATTGGTGGACTATTTGATCAAATGTGGTTACAATCAATGCAAGGCGGATCCATCTCTCTTCATCAAACAAAGAGGAGAACTTGTGGTCTACATGTGTGTGTATGTAGATGATCTTATCATTACAGGTAATGATACAAAGGGCATTGAGGAGATCAAGGCAAAGCTTGGAAAGGAGTTTAGGATCTCTGATCTTGGAGATCTTAGGTATTTTCTTGGCATTGAAGTTGTATACAAAGAAGAAGGTATTATGCTCATACAAAGGAAGTATATTCTAGACCTACTTG
Organism: Ceratopteris richardii; assembly: GCA_020310875.1. NCBI lineage: Eukaryota > Viridiplantae > Streptophyta > Polypodiopsida > Polypodiales > Pteridaceae > Ceratopteris > Ceratopteris richardii. The sequence goes on from CM035438.1 coordinate 142,784,854, forward strand.
AGAGGTTTGGGATGCTACATTGCAAGCCTATTTCAAATCCCATGGAAGTTAATGTAAAGCTAAGCTCCATTGATGGAGAGCCATTAGAGGATGTAACTTTGTATCGATCTATTGTAGGCTCTTTCAATTATGCCACAATAACCAGGCCTGACATAGCATATGGAGTTGGAGTGTTATCACAATTTATGCATAGTCCAAGGACTACACACTTGCAAGCTGCAAGAAGAATGTTGCGATATCTCAAAGCCACTATAAATGAAGGATTGTTCTACTCATTTGATGATGATATGCAGGTCAAAGCTTATTCCGATGCCGATTGGGCCGGTTCGAAGGAAGATAGAAGGAGTACAAGTGGTTACCTAGTCATGCTAGGTAGCAAGATCATCTCATGGATTTCAAAGAAGCAACCCACGGTGGCATTATCTTCCACCGAGGCTGAGTATAGAGCTTTGGCTCAAGTCACATGTGAGCTAATGTGGATTAAGAAGTTATTTATGGAGCTTAATTTGCAGGTTGACACATATCCAATTTTTTTGTGACAACATGAGTAGCATTCATCTAGCATCGAACCCTGTCTATCATGCTAGAACCAAGCATATTGAAGTGCACTATCACTTCATAAGGGAAAAGGTGATATCCAAGGAAGTTTCAGTACATCATATTGGTACTAAGGACCAAGTTGCGGACATGTTTACAAAGGCTTTGGATGGGATGAAGATTTCAAAATTCAAGCAATGCATCAACATGAAGGAGCTTGGATGAGGATGAAGAATTGAAGCTTGAGGGGGAGTGTTAAAAGTCAAGCTTCAAGCTAAAAATTCGTGGGGAATCTTTTATGGACATGTGGAGCAATCAAAGGAAGCCAAAAGCCACGAGATTCCATCAAGAAAAGTCACTCAACCACTCCCCAAGTCATCTCAACTAATTCCTCCAAGTTAGGAGGCTGATTTGGAAAGGTAGTTCCTAGATTTTAGGGGCACACCTCTCACTATAAAAGGAGCATGTATCCCGACTTCTTTTGGGCCATCTTCTTGGAGTTTTAGCTCATGTAAAGTGAGCACTAAGTGCTGGAGTTGTGATAAGCAAGCCCCTTGCTTAAGCAACCCCCTTGCTTGCTTGTTTGTTTTCTTTTTAGTAGGCATATCTATGTGTGTGCGCAGGCAGTGTTGCAACTCTCTACCCCTGAGTTGTTAGCATTGGTTCTCCCTCATATGGTATCCATTTGATGTAATTCTTGTCTCATTGGATAGCTATAAGAGTCTATTTTATGCTTACCAATTCTCTGGAGCATTCTCTGAGTAAGCTGGGAGCAACATTCATTTTAGTGAAGTTGTGTGATTGATATCTCTCTCTTTGTGTAGGCTCTGTTGGAAATATTTTGCTCTCTGTTGTAAGGGCTGGTTCTCCTTCTCTATGTATCCATTTGCTATGATTTTGGTGTCATTGGGTAGCTATTAGAGTCCTCTTATGTTGACATAAGTTTGAGATTCATTCTCTGTATAATCTCTGAGAAAAGTTTGCTGGAGTGAAGTGAGGTCTCTGCTTGACTAGCAGTTGTGAGCATTCAACTAGCTCATGTTGTAGACATTGTTTCTCTTTGTGTAAGCATCCATTTCAAGTGAAATTTGTTTTGTTGGAAAGCCCTTGGTGTCTACTACAGGTCTACAAAAGCTCACTGGAGTTCTCTGCATAAGCTCTGAGTAAGAGCATTTTTGGTGTGCAGAGGTCAAAGAAGGATACCTGTGGAGGTCATTCGCGCTTCATCGTTGCTTAGGGGTTGAGATACTTCCCCCATCACTATAGTCAATGCATAATCTGTAAGAGCTATCTTTCTTCTTCTGAAATAAAAGAGGCGCACCCCAAGGTGAGACACTTGGTTTTATTAAGCCTTTCTTCAAAAGATCATCTAATTGAATCTTAAGCTCCTTTAGTTCATCAATGTTAAATCTATAGGGTGCTCTAGAATATGGTTCACTCCCTCGATATAGGTCAATGGCGTGGTCAATCTGCCTAGGTGGGAGTATACCATGATGGAGAGTGTTAATCTCCAAAAGAACAAGCTATCCTTGGTATTAGATCACCTCTAGACCAAGAATAACTTTAGACTCCACCAAATTTAGAGAACATTCTTCAATCTTATCAGAAAATTGATTATTCTAAAAAGTTCAACTTCTCAGAAAAGTCTGCTGCAAATTAATCACTCATTGACTAATCAATCCTGTAAAGTTTTTAATAAAACTTTGCACAATGCTTCACCTTAAGGTTGCGCAACTTCTCCAAGTTAAATTTCTCAAAATGATTGAGTATACTGTGAGAAATGTGTGAAACACTTTACCTATGTCTGAAACACCTTCTCTGCAGTAGCGACTTTGACACCTGCAACTTCTTAGCTATAGTTCTCCCAATGTCGAACCCGTTTGATCAAGACCTTTTAGCCATAGATGGCTTACCTTTCAACTTAGATTTTGAGCTCTCACTTGTGTAAAACTTTACACACACTGAGCAATGTTCATTTTTCTGAACATGAAATCTGTGCAAGTTTTGTCGACTCTCAGAACATTTTCACATATGAATGTTCCTATGCAAAATTCTCTTAACCTGATTACAATTAGACTCTCAAATTCTAGCCATAGATTGATTAACTATGGACTTAGATATGTTCAGAAGGATTTCTCAAAAGATTAACTACAGAAGTAGCAGACAGCAAAACATCGGGCGCAAGATCTTTTCATTTCTCTGAAAAGTTACAACTACATTGAAGATATAACTTCAACTAACTTTCATGTGTCCTATGACATTTTCTACATCTAATTTCTCTCTTCCTAATCTCTATTCTCTTATGCCACGACTTTTTCAAAAAATTTATAGGCAAATATGTACAAGCTTATGACTAATCAAAAGTGTGAGTAACCTATATCTGAACTAATGTACATATGTGTACATAGCTTTGGATTTTTGAGTATGTCCTTCCTTCAAACTTCTGAATTTGTTCTCTTCTTGATTTCTTGACTTCATTTCTTCATAAACCTTCAATTGATGATTGACATGCACCAACAGCTCCCCCTCAATCATTAATTGAGGTTCTTCTCTATCTTCTTAATTCCTGCCATATCCTTGAATCTCTGTAGCTTTGGTCCATCTAGACTTTTTGTCATCATATCTGCAAGTTGATCTTTTGTAGGAGTATGCATAACTTCAATTTCCTTATCAATGACCTTCTCTCTTAGAAAATGATACTGTATTTCAATATGCTTAGTTCTAGCATGAAACATAGGATTAGCTGCCAAGTATAGAGAACTCATATTGTCTCCACAAATAATAGGAGTACTTTGAATCACATCAAAAACCTTCATAAGTGTCTTTAGCCATATTACCTCCTTTGCAGCTTCCACCATACCTTTAGATTCTGCTTCTGTAGATGACAAAGCAACTGTATGTTGCTTCTTAGAACACCATGAAATCAATTTGTCTCCTACATAGCACAAATATCCATGTGTTGATCTTCTATCATCCACATTACTTGCCCAATCTGCATCACTATATATCTTCACTCTTGTATCAGAAGTAAATCCATAGTACAACCCTTCTTTGAGTGTACCCTTGATGTACCTAAGTACTCTTTGTCCTGCAATCCAATGTTCCTTTCTAGGACAATGCATAAATTGTGAAAGCACACCAACTGCATATGACAAATCAGGCCTTGTCAATGTAGCATAAATCAAGCTACCAACCAAACTTTGATAGAGCTTCATGTCTCTGAATTCTTCTCCTCCAAATCTAGACAATTTATGGTTCACTTCCAATGGTGTGGGTGCAACTCTGCAATCTTCCATTTTAAATTTGGTTAGCAAATTTTTAAGATACCTTTCTTGGGTCACATATACTCCATGTTGAGTATATAAAATCTCCATTCCTAAGAAGAATGACAAGTTCCCCAAATCACTGATTTTGAACTCTTTCTCCATCTGCTTCTTGATCATTTGTATTCCTTTATCATCTGTTCCTGTAAGTATTATGTCATCAACATATCTACAAACATAAATGAATCCATCTTCACTTGCTTTGACTAGCAAGCTACTATCTGCCTTTGATGCTTGAAATCCAAGATCATTCAAGAACTTTACAAGTCTATAATTCCATGCCCTTGGGGCCTGCTTTAATCCATACAAAGCTCTCTTGAGCTTACACACATAATTTGGACTCACTTGATCTTTGAACCCATCTGGTTGCTCCATGTAAACTTCATCTGAAATGTAACCATTCAAAAAAGCATTTTTAACATCTAATTGAGATAACTTCCAACCTTTGCAAGCAGCAATTGCTATGAGAGTTCTCATGGTTGTCATCTTTGCCACAGGACTATAGGTCTCATCATAGTCCACTCCATATGTCTGTGCATACCCTTTCACAACAAGTCTGGCTTTGTACCTAGACACACTTCCATCTGCAAATCTTTTTGTTTTGTAAACCCACTTACATCCAATAACTTTCTGGCTATTAGGTTTAGGAACCAGATCCAAGTCTGATTCTCTATCAATGCATCATACTCCTCTTGCATGGCTTCTTCCCAATTTCTCTTGCCTTTGGCTTCATTATATGTAGATGGATCTTCATCTGCTTTTACCAAATAAGCATAATCTTTAGTAGTCAAGAATGAGGTGTCATAGCTATACCTTGTAGGTTGCCATTTGTGCCTAGATGACCTCCTAACTTCTGCACTTTTTGAAGTTTCTGGTTCATCACATTCTGGATCAAACCTTGGCCTCTCTTCAACTTCAACCTGTAATTCATTATTCTCATTTTCATTAGGGGAAAAAATGAACCCTGAATGGGCCTTTTAGATTAAGAGGTGATTAGTGATGGACCAATGAGAAGAGGGTGGTGGCCACAGTCTACTCCTAGACTAGGCATAGGCTTCCCTTGTTTCTTTGTGGTCAAAGGTGGTATCAATGACTAAAAACCATGAGTTCTTCTATAAAAGTGGTTTGATAGGCCTACATTTTGAATCATAGCCATTGGATTAACTCAAGGATCTAATGGCCCATGTTAACTGTCAGAAAAAAGTCGGCATACAATATGGTCCCTTAGATGTGACAAAGATCTAATGGTTTAGCTTGAAAATCTTGAAAAACTGCGCCTTTATATCTCCATCGTCGGATTGACTTAAAAGGGAGTGGTCCGGATTCATTTGCGTTGAAGTTTGGAATACTTTGAGCTGGAGCCCTTGGATCACTTCTAGATCCAATGGCTATGAATGTTTAGTCTTGAGAGCATCCCAAGGTCAAATCGCAGCCGTCGGATCTTCAGCCATCGAACGTACCTGAATCCACCCCGCCACGGAACTGCGCCAACTCTCTTGTCGTTTTCTGCCAGTGTACATGCTCTCTCTCCTCATTGAATGCTCCCAAAATTGTCTTTTTGTGACAGAGAAACTCCTTTCGATCCAAGCCGTCCGTGAGCACTTCATCCAATGAATAAGAATGCCCACGACTGTTCCTCACTTCGGATCTCTTTTGTCTTCTTTTGACAGGCAAATTGAAGAGAATCGTGGCCATTCACGTGTGATTTTCCAACGGATACGATCTCCCATGACTATATTCGACATGATCACATTCCTTAAAGGAAATATTTTATTGCAAAACCACTAGTGGTTTTTTTTGTGGCCTTAATCCCTCTTTTCTTAATTTTAATCCCTGAAAATTAGGGATCCTTACAAGGCCCATGCAGGGTTCACTTTTTCCCCTAATGTCATCAAGTAATTGAATCTTTGCTTTACCTTTCCTTTGATCCACTACTTCTTCAACATCTGCATGTACATTATATTTACCTGCATACCAAGTACCTTGCTCATCAAATGTAACATCCTTGGATACAAGGAATTGCTTTGTGGATGGACTCCACAACTTGTATCCCATTTGCTTATCATCATAACCAATGAATACATACTTTTCTGCCTTAGGCTCCAACTTATGCCTCAATTGAGATGGCACATATGCATATGCCAAGCATCCAAATATTTTGCAATGATCCAAGGTAGGTCTCTTACCCCACCAAGCTTCATATGGTGTCATACCTTGCAAAGCTTTACAAGGCAATCTATTGACCAAATATGTAGCTGTATTAACAGCTTCAGCCCACAAATAATTTGGACAATTCTTCTCTTTCATCATGGACCTTGCAAACTCAACAAGAGTCCTATTTCTCCTTTCTGCTACCCCATTTTGTTGAGGAGAGTACCTGCAAGTAACTTCTCTCTTTATACCTGCATTCCACAAGTAATCATTGAATTCATTTGAAAAATACGCTCCCCCTCCATCTGACCTTAGTCTCTTCAACTTTTGACCTGTAATTCTTTCTGCATATACATGATAGTGTTTAAATGTATTAAACACTTCTGACTTTTCTTTAATCACATAAATTGTGATCCACCTAGTAGCATCATCAACATATATGACATAATATCTTGAACCATTTATACTAAAGTCCTTTGAAGGACCCCACACATCTGTATGCACCAACTCAAGTCTTTCTGAATACATAAACCCATGCTTGGAATAGGATTGCTTATGAGCCTTACCTAATTGACATGCCTCACATCTGTATGTCATGTGTTGACCTGCAATGTTAGGCAACCCAAGCATTGAATCATTATTAATCATGTCTTTGATACCTCTTTCATTGAAGTGTCCAAGTCTTTTGTGCCAAAGATCCAATTCTGACACCTTCTGCTCTCCATATGTGAACATAGCATGTCCAACATTTCCTTGTACCTTCAATGTGAAGAGCCTTCCTTCTTTCTTTCCTATAACAACCTGTTTATACCCTTGACTAGGATCTTCAACATATACTCCATCATTGGTGAATCTTACCTCATATCCTTTTTCCACAATTTGACCTACACTGATCAAATTCTTTGGAATTGTGGGAACATAAAGAACCTTACTCAGAAGAGTGCTCCCATCTTTAGCTTTGACTGAACCAATTGACTTTACCTTATGCTTTGTATTATCACCTGTCTGAACTGTATGGTTAATTGCATTATGATCTAGATCAGTCATCAAAGCAATATTTCCACTTAAATGATTACTACATCCTGAATCAATATAGAACACTCTCATGTCCTCATGTGAGGTTTCATATGTTGCATTCATAATGAGAGTCGAGTCCTCCTTCTGATCTGATGCATAGTTGTAGTAGGTGTTATTATAGGATTGATTTTGGAAGCTTCTTCCTCCACCTCTTCCAGAAGAATTCCTACCACCTCTACCTCTGAAGTTTCCTCTTTGAAATCTACCACCTCTTGCTCTTTGATTAAAGTTCTGATAATTACCATTGTTCTGATTATTGTGCCAACAATCATGAGATAGATGATTGGTCTTACCACATATCCAACAAGCTCTTGCATTATCTTTGTTGTTTCTGCCTCTTCCTCTACTTCTGCCATTTCCTTTTCCTCTTATGAAATTTGCTTGGTTTGAAGTACCTTCTTCTTCACCTGATTGTTGCTTTCCTTTGTTAGCTCTCTTCTTGTCTTTAGAGTACACTGCATGACCTGCACTTTTATCAACATCTCCTTTGATATCATTCTCAAAAGTTAGCATATGACCTAACAATTGATTCAAATCAGGAGTGAAGTGATCTAATGAAAGTTCTATAGATAAAATAAAAGGCTTCCACTTCTCATCTCTTCTTAGCCCTGTGAGAATTTGTCTTACAAATTTATCTTCTTCAATATCTTCATCCACTGCACCTAAAGAATCTGCAATGTCCTTCATCTTTGTCACATAATCAGAGATTGATTGTGAGGCCTTCTTTTTGAAAGTAGTAAATTCTGCCCATAGTGAAGCCTTCCTTGATTTGGTTGTGTTTTGGAAATGCTCTTCCAAAGCATTCCAAATGTCACTTGCACTTTCAAGTCCTCTAATGTGAGGAAGCAAATAGTCATTGACTGCCATGTAGATTATGCTCCTTGCTTGAGCATCCTTCTTCATCCAATTCTTTAGATCTGACAATTCTTCCCTAGTTGGAACACTAGGATCTCTGAACTGAGGCTTCTCTTCTTCACCTGTAATGTATGCTATCAAATCTTTGCTCATCAGATGAGTTTCCATTCTCATAGACCAAGCTGGATAGTTCTCTCTCTCCAACTTTTCAATTTGGAGACTATCTCCCATCCTTGCTTCACCTATAGTCTCAAAACTTTAGCCTTTACAAGAAATAAATGTACCTTAACTTCGAGTGTTGCTTCTTCTGATCCTTTTGATAATCTTTGCGTGTCTCCCTTCAATATTTCTTCAACACTTTATCCTTCTGAACCTTTGAAATGTAGAACTTGTATGTCTGCAGCAATCGGAGTCTTCCTTTCCTTAATTTTGACACAACCTGCTCTGATACCATTGATGGAGAGTGTTAATCTCCAAAAGAACAAGCTATCCTTGGTATTAGATCACCTCTAGACCAAGAATAACTTTAGACTCGACCAAATTTAGAGAACATTCTTCAATCTTATCAGAAATTGATTATTCTGAAAAGTTCAACTTCTCAGAAAAGTCTGCTGCAGATTAATCACTCATTGACTAATCAATCCTGTAAATTTTTTAATAAAACTTTCCACAATGCTTTGCCTTAAGGTTGCGCAACTTCTCCAAATTAAATTTCTCAAAATGATTGAGTATACTGTGAGAAATGTGTGAAACACTTTACCTATGTCTGAAACACCTTCTCTGCAGTAGCGACTTTGACACCTGCAACTTCTTAGCTATAGTTCTCCCAATGTCGAACCCGTTTGATCAAGATCTTTTAGCCATAGATGGCTTACCTTTCAACTTAGATTTTGAGCTCTCACTTGTGTAAAACTTTACACCATGCACTGAGCAATGTTCATTTTTCTGAACATGAAATCTGCGCCAGTTTTGTCGACTCTCAGAACATTTTCACATATGAATGTTCCTATGCAAAATTCTCTTAACCTGATTACAATTAGACTCTCAAATTCTAGCCATAGATTGATTAACTATGGACTTAGATATGTTCAAAAGGATTTCTCAAAAGATTAACTACAGAAGTAGCAGACAGCAAAACATCGGGCGCAAGATCTTTTCATTTCTCTGAAAAGTTACAACTACATTGAAGATATAACTTGAACTAACTTTCATGTGTCCAATGACATTTTCTACATCTAATTTCTCTCTTCCTATTCTCTATTCTCTTATGTCCCGACTTTTTCAAAACATTTATAGGCAAATTTGTACAAGCTTATGACTAATCAAAAGTGTGAGTAACCTATATCTGAACTAATGTACATATGTGTACATAGCTTTGGATTTCTGAGTATGTCCTTCCTTCAAATTTCTGAATTTGTTCTCTTCTTGATTTCTTGACTTCATTTCTTCATAAACCTTCAATTGATGATTGACATGCACCAACATACCACGCAATTCTTATGGAAATACATCGGCATATTCTTTCAAGAGATTTCCTACGTAATCTGGAATATCTTCGTCATTACCTTCCTGATGCAGATTGTTCACATACACTACAAATGTTTTGCAGCCATCACGTATACCTCTAATTATCTGTATAGCAGAAATAAGAGTAGGCTTAGGATTAAAGACATCACCTAGAATAAGAATAGATTCATCATTTAGCTTCACAGTGATCGTTCTTTGTTCACAATTAATTGTCGTAGAATTTTTAACTAACCAATCCATACCTATGATTACATCACTCTGTTTCATCTCAATTACATGGAAGCTTCTAGAAAAGCGTCTATTAGAAAGAGTAAATTCAAGGTTTTTAACATATCCTTTCGTGTAGTGAAATCGTCCAGTGGCCATCTCTACAGGTCTGGTTATCTGCATATTTAGGGCTATCCCTAGATTCTGTACCAATTTGAAAGATAGAAAACAATGGGTACTACCTGAATCGATCAAAAATCTGGTTTTATGCGCAGAAATCATACCCGGAATTGTGATTACAGAAGCCTTTGGGAAAGAACTAACCACCATGCAACGTAAAGTAGAGTTAGCGCACTTACCGCCATCATCTGCTTCCTCAATAATTGTACCCTCCTCGATGATGTTTATCACTTTTGATTGTGCGGGTCAAAAGACTGCCTTATTCGGGCACTCATATGTCCCATGCCCTTGCTCCCTGCAACGAAAACACGGACCAAGTCTCTTTGCCCTCTCAATAAAATTAGGGTCTTGTTGCCACTCGATTGGTTGACACCTCCTTTGATTTTCCACCGGCCGAGCAGGGTTGTTACCTTGGTCGTTAGAAGATGGAGTTTTCTTTGAATTGTTCATGTTCATTGCAACAGGTCTTTGTGGCCTATGTCCCGTTGCAATGAATCTGCTTCTATTTGCCTTCTACAAATTGAACTTATCCATCTTCTCAAAGTTCTCAGCCATCGCAACAACATCAAGAAAATCAATGCATCCAGATCCCTTGACTTGATAGCGAAGTTCCTCACGAAGCCCTTCAATAAATTTACTCTTTAGAGCATTACCACTATCCTCTAATGCATATTTATGAAGACATAGGAACTTCTCTTTGTACTCATCAAGAGATAAGCTATGCTTGTCACTTTTGTGTTGTCGGAAATTGTAGATCTCCATCTTCTTCTCCATATGGTAGTGTGGAGAACAATAGCGTTTTTCAGCTTGTTCTCTAAATTCCTTCCATAGAACAGGACCAAAACGCGTTCGAGTCTGCATATATGACTTCCACCATAGCTTCGCGATCCCACGTAGATGCAGGATCCCAACTTTTGCCTTGGACTCTTCACTAAATTATCGAAGATCAAAGAAATCCTCTAGTTCTTCAATCCATGCCTCAAGATCTTCGCCACTCTTCTTCTCGCCATCAAAATCATTTAACTTTGCCTTCTTGAAGACTTGGTTAAGGGCAAACTCACCTGGTTCCATATCTTCAGAATTGCGATTTTGTTTTTCGCGAGGTACGCTAGATGTTCCCGCACCTTCATCTATTTTATCGTTCATCTCCACAAACAAATTTGTTGCTCCTTCTGGTTGCTTTCCCCCTCGTTCTTTGCGCAATTCACCAAGAAGCTTCTAAATAAGCTCCTCTTGTTCACGAACCTTTTGTGTTAGATCTTCCATCGTTCCCGCGGATTGATTCTGCTCTGATACCACTTGTAGTGTTTCCTCAATCACAATCTATCCCCAATCACAATCTTTCGATTACTTAGAAATAACAGTGGAGAGAAGAACGCAGAGATTGCACAAGGTAAAAGAAAATCTGATGCGGAAGAGTAGAACAAATATGACGCAGAGAAGGAAGAATTCTGATATTATAGATGTGAATCAATGGTTACAATAGCTTTGGTCAATAGCTTCTTGACGAAGCCTCTACCTCCCGACCACCCCCGAGCTATCACAATCGCATTCTCACTCACACTCTCAATCACACTCTCAATCTCACTCTCACTCTCAATCACACTCTCAATCACAAGGTAATTCTCAGATTTCTATGTGTCCTCCGTGTTGATGCGAAGGCCTTCTTATCTTTTTCCGTTTGATCGCAGTCGTGCCCCCCAAAGAAGTGTGCGATCCACCAAATTTAGAAAAAGTCGAGTTTCTCCAAAACTTTCGCAAAAAGCCATGCGATCGTAGTGTAATTCCTTTTTTTTAGCATACCTGTCAAAAATAGCAGAACAAAAACCAAGAAGACATATCCGAAAACATACATAATTAGACATGGTGACACATGAGCATGAGAATCACGGATTCGAATAGAATTAGACAAGCCCTCGTTTTATTTTATTATTATTTTTTTATTTATAAAGAGTTGGAAAAAACCGCACTTTTCAAAGTCCTATAACTCAAAAACAATGAGGAATTAGGTTAAGCTTGTGAGTGACACTTTTATTCAATTTTTCGATCTGCACAATATTGATAGAGACATCCGAGGTCCAAATCCACCTCCACATGCCACTTTTGAGCCCTGCAAGGTTTAAAATTCTAGAGAGAGAGTAAAATCAAGGCATTTTCTGACAATGAACTAAACGTAGGACCCTGAACGAGGTACTTAAAACATGATTCACAAAAATCTCACACATGCACTTTTATTCTCTTATACTTGCTCTACCTTTCCCTCATACAGAGTTTTCCTTAATGCTTTCATCTTCACCTTCAAAATCCCACTGGAAAACATGATGCAATTAAGGTCTAGAGAGAGAATATGAAACTTGTCAACCCAAAATTTCTCCTACATGCATAAAATGACCTAATTATTCCTAAGCATTATCCCCACAATGAAATTCAAAAAGTTCAAAATGGATTATTTCACTAGAAAAGAGGCGTATTACAATTCTTCCCCCCTTGAAGGACTCTGTCCTCAGAGCTGGAAAGAAGGATAATGTGTTAGAAAGTCATCTTAATTCACCCAACTCGAATCTTCTAATGGGTATGAATGCCATTTCACCAAAATTTCTACTAAAGATCTATTTCTAAGAAATCTTTCCTTCCTATCTAATATTATTTCCAGTTGAAGCTCAAAAAATGGATTTCGTATGAAAAAGTTATGACTGTTCAGGGTTTAGAAGGTTAACCAGACAAATAGAACCTTTCAGGAGTTTTAATGCATTTCTCTAAGGCCTTTGCAAGTGTGTGAGTATTTGAGAGTGCAAATATGCCCAAAATTTAGCCTAAATTTCCAAAAAATTTACCCCTTAATTTCTACCGAAAATGTCTGTCTATCGCGATAGACGGTGTCTGTCGCGATAGACACAAACTATCGTGGGGGGCTGTCTGTCGCGATAGACGGTGTCTGTCGCGATAGAGTGGTCTGTCGCGATAGATGGTGTCTGTCGTGATAGAGTGGTCTGTCGCGATAGACGGTGTCTGTCGCGATAGAGTGGTCTGTCGCGATAGACGGTGTCTGTCGTTTGTCGTGGACCTGTCGTGGAATTTTGGTCTATCGTGATAGACAGGTGTCTGTCACGATAGACGGGGTCTATCGTGGGTCTCTGTCTTTCGCGATAGACGGTGTTTGTCATCTGTCGCACTGATTTGGTCTGTCACGATAGACGGTGTCTGTCGCCTGTCGTGATTTGGTCTGTCGCGATAGACGGTGTCTGTCGCGATAGACGGTGTTTGTCGCGATAGACTAAAAAAACGCAAATTTTTGAGAACCTTCTAGTGATTTGGAGTGCTCTAATGGTGTAGGTTACCATGCCAAACACGCATTCACAAAATATTAAGTTTTTCTGTCTGTCGCGACAGACAGAGGTCGTTGTCCCGGGACCTGTGCAGAGTCTGTCGTACCTGCGCACACTGCTGGAGAAGGTGGTACAGCTAGTTCCTGCAACAAAAGCTCAAAAACACACCAAAAACAGATAGCATGCAAGCTCTCTCTCGCTCTCTCTCACAATGAAATGAGGGAAATGAGGTGGGGAGTGTAATATGACCAAAAAACTGAAATTTTTTTGTGGAGATAGAGATGGAGGTGGGAGATGGTGGGGATGATGATGGTGATGATGGTGATGCGAAAGTGAGGAAAAAATGAAGAAAAATAAAGAGAAGGAAGGATATTACCTATAACTCCAATGTCTCAACTCGACGTCTTACCATCACACGCTCGTCCTCGAAGCTCTCTCCCCGGCAACGGCGCCAAATTTGGTGTCACTCTAGCACAATGGTGAGTACCAACGTGAGAAGATTCACCTCATAATTGTCAATCCATGGAGACGTGAGGACTAGTATGAAGACTATGAGCAAGTGAAGGCACAAGTGTGTGAGTGAGAAGCACACAAGCATGCACACACATACACACACACGCGCACACAAGGCAAGAACAAGGAGAGGAACAATGGAGTTCTTTGCATTAGTCAAAAAGTCTCTTACATAAGCTCAATTCACAAACAATCTACCCCCAAAAATGAGCTCTCTAGCTCTTTTTATAGTTTTCTAACTAGCTTTGGTCTTGTCCAGACCTAGTGTCCGGCCTAGTTAAAAATTAGGTTCTAGAACCTATTTGAGGGCTCAAACAGAGTCTAAAAATTATGAAAATTGATATGTAGCTAGTTCTAATACTCCTCAAGCTCGAGGACTCCTCGGCTTGCACAAAATGGAGTCTATTCTACCAAAAACGGAATTTACAATGTTTGTGTAGTGATTAAAATCACTTGAGTTGTAAATGGTCCATGGAAAAAATGATTTGGCCTTGTTGCCGTATTGTGCATGACTCCTCCGTTGCGCTAGTATGCTCTCCATCTGACTTGTATGCCAACAGCCTGCATATCGAGGAGAAAGTCTATGATCCTTCCCTAGCAACAAGTTAGATCGGTGAGGATTAACTTTAAGAAATACCATATCATTAACTTGGAATTCAAGTGGTCTTCTCTTTAAATCATAGAACTTCTTTTGTCTTTTTTGAGCTTCTCTTATATGTTTCTTAATTTTTCCAAGTTCTTCATCCATCTTATCAAGCATTTCTTTGGATACTTCTACTTTATTTGGAGAACCCAAAAACGAAGGTGGAGTCAAACAATTATAACCATACATAGCTTCAAACGGAGTCATTTTTATAGATGCATGCCATGCACTATTGTATGCAAACTCAACCAAGGGTAAATATTCACTCCAATTATCCTCCTTTTCATTCACATACATACGCAACATATCCTCAACTACCTTGTTAACCCTCTCGGTTTCCCCATCAGTTTGTGGATGGAAAGTTGTACTCATACGAAGCTGAGTTCCAATGGATTCAAATGTCGCTTTCCAGAAGTTTGACGTAAATCTAGAATCTCTATCACAAATTATGCTTTTAGGCATTCCATGCAATTGTAATATTTCTTTTACAAAGATTCTTGCAACATTCAAAGCAGTATCAGTCTTTTTCATAGGAAAGAAGTGTGCCATCTTGGTAAGCCGATCGACTACAACAAATATGGTATCATGCTTACTTCTGGTCATAGGTAGCTTAGTGAAGAAGTCCATAGAAATAGACTCCCACTTCTGATTTGGAACATCCAAAGGTTGAAGCATTCCTGGCATCCTCTTAACACTAGTTTGGTACCAAAACAGGACACTTAAATGTCCTTTTTTGACAATTTTCCAAAAAATCACATACCTTGTACAAAGAGAATTTGAAAAAATCCTTTAACACACATATTAAATATACTTCAAAGGTTAATGCAAAAATATAAAACACAATAAATCATGTTTTGTGTTCATGTAAATAGCCTCTCAACATGCTATGGTAGTGAACAGGATGAAAATTCCTGATCCAATGTATTTTTATCAAAAGAAAAAAATTCATCATATGAAAGAAAAAATTATACACATTCCTTGAAACATAGATCACATGGTATGAGCCTCAAAATCACTTAGAAAAATCATTTCAATTCAAATAAAATCAATTATTTTGACTATGTACACCAAAAGCAGCAACTAGTTCTAATTATGATTGAAACAAACTTATGGGAATCCATAGAAGTGTACAAATGTGCCAAAAATCAAACAAGTTATGAAGACAACAACCAAGGTATACACATATAAAATCAACTCATATGACTCTAGTCACCAAAAATAGAAAATTAAAGCCAATATATGACTCAAAAGAATTTATGGACATCATTCAAGGTGTACACATTCAAGTTACCAAGTAAAAAATATGTGACATAAAAAAACAAAGCTTACATATATGAGGCTAAATAATTTATTGAAATCCACCAAAATTTTCATGTCTTTGGAGAGAACCAAGAATCTTTTGTTGTGTGGGCATCAACCAAATTCTATACATACAATCATGAATAGTTTGTGGACACATACTCAAAAGCCTTTGATATAATCTTTGATATCATAAAATAATAAGGATTATTTGAAAACATTTCATCATTTCCATCATGGATGCCATCTTCTTTTTGTCAAATGAAATATGTATGCCAATTATTTTCATTCTTATCACAATCACCATTGTGGATCACATATTATTTGACGAGATTAAGAATGAAACATGGCATGAAAGCATATTTTGGAAGGTTTAATACTTAGAATATCATTTAAATAATTATTATTTTTCATCATAATTTTTTATTCCACCTTTGGAGCTATGTTCTTTTTGTGAACATAGAAATATATGCTCTGCCAATTCAGCATCAAAGTTAGCGCCAAATGGATTGGCTACTAGTTCAAAGTGGAAGCCTTCTAACTTTGAATAAAAATATGCATTCAATTAGTATGAAGGTTATCCATTGATAACTTGCCGATTCTCAACAATCTCACTTACACACAAGTTATAGTGAGCCATTCTTTAAAAGGTGCGATAAATGGCAGTGCTCTAGAGAAGACAAGGTTTGAGTCCATGTTTATCACTTATGTAAGTGTTCAACCTTCTCCAAAGATCCCTAAACACTTGCTTTACACTACCAAAGGCCATGAATAGCTTTCCATTTCCTAGAACATATCCAATTTGTGAAAATGTTTGAATTGTGTTATTTTTTCAGTTATGCAAAAAGTTGAGTTTTCAAAAATCCCCATTTTCTTCTTCATTTAATAACACATGTGAAGTTGTAAAATGTCAAAGATTATATTTTTCTCTAAAATTACATGATGTGGGCTATCAAATCCAAGTGAGTATGCCACCAAAGCCTCAAAGGTTTCATCAAGAAAAATCAGTCAATTTGGTGTAAAAGCAGGACACTTAAGTGTCCCAGGACACTCAAGTGTCCTAGTACAGAACTAGTGTTAAACTCAGATTTCACCTGTTGGCACTTCAAACATTCATTTACATATTTTCTAATATCCCGCTTCATACATGGCCAAAAGTAAGAATACTTTGTTTTAACATATGTCCTTGAATAACCTGGATGTGCAGAAAAAGGTGAATCATGACAATCATGCACTATTTTAACTTTTAGTGGAGATTCAGAAGATAAGCATAGCCGATTGTTACAATACAATGTTCCATCCTGCAAATGAAATTTTTCCTCATACGTCGATCCCCTGTTTGAATTCAAAGCATTCAAAATAGATGCATAAAAAGGATCCTGTTTTATGTCTTCTTGAATTTGACTGAGAAAATCAGAATTTATTACAGAAACAAGATTACACAAAGGTCTTCGACTCAATGCATCAGCAACCTTATTTTCCTTACCAGCAAGATACTTAATGTCAAAATCATACTCGCTCAATAATTCAATCCAACGCTTGTGCCTGTTTTTAAGCAATGGTTGAGTGAAGATATATTTTAGACTTTGATGATCTGTTTTCAATTCAAACTTAACCCCTAACAATAGATGTCTCCAATGCTTGAGTGCATGCACAACAGCAAGCATTTCTAAATCATGAGTAGGATAGTTAAGTTCATGTTTCTTAGTTTTCTGGACTCATATGCGACCACCCTGCCATCTTATGAAATAACACATCCTATCTGACTACCACTTGCATCACATGCAACCACAAGGCTTTCCCATTTCTGGTATTTTCAAAATGCAATTCTCAAGGACTTTTTGTTTCAATGTTTCAAATGATTTTTGACAAGCATCACTCCACGCAAATCCTACATTCTTTTTAGTTAATTCGGTGAGGGGAGTAGCTATCTTAGAGAAATCCTTAATATGTGCTCTTTCATATTGTGCCAACCCAAGAAAACTTCTAACATCCCTTACAGTCTTAGGAATCGGCCAATCGACTATTGTTTTTACTTTATCTTCATCTATAAGGATTCCTTCTTTTGATATTACTCTTCCTAGATACACAAGTTTATTGTTAGCAAAGAAACACTTACTCTTTTTCCCATACAATTTGTGTTCTCTAAGAGTCTGCAAAGTCTTGTTGAGATGTACTGCATGCTCCGAATCATCTTTAGAGTACACAAATATATCATCAAGGAAGACTAAGATGAATTCATCTAGGTAATCGTGAAAAATATTATTCATCAAGCACATAAATGTGGCAGGAGCGTTTGTTAAACCAAAAGGTAGAACCGTAAACTCATAGTGACCATATCGTGTTTGAAAAGCCGTCTTAGGAATATCCTCTCTTTTGATCCTAATTTGGTGATATCCAGATCTTAAGTCAATCTTTGTGAATACGGTCGCTCCACTTAATTGACCTAATAAGTCATCTATGTGAGGGAGTGGATACTTATTCTTAATTGTTCTTTTATTCCACCCCCTATAGTCAATGCATAATTTGTAAGAGCCATCTTTCTTCTTCTGAAATAAAACAGGCGCACCCCAAGGTGAGACACTCGGTTTTATTAAGCCTTTCTTCAAAAGATCATCTAATTGAATCTTAAGCTCCTTTAGTTCATCAATGTTAAATCTATAGGGTGCTCTAGAATATGGTCCACTCCCTGGATATAGGTCAATGGCGTGGTCAATCTGCCTAGGTGGGGGTATACCACGCAAGTCTTTTGGAAATACATCGGCATATTCTTTCAAGAGATTTCCTACGTAATCTGGAATATCTTCGTCATTACCTTCCTGATGCAGATTGTTCACATACACTACAAAAGTTTTGCATCCATCATGTATACCTCTAATTATATGTATAGCAGAAATAAGAGTAGGCTTAGGATTAAAGACATCACCTAGAATATGAATAGATTCATCATTTAGCTTCACAGTGATCGTTCTTTGTTTACAATTAATTGTCGCAGAATTTTTAACTAAGCAATCCATACCTATGATTACCTCACTCTGTTTAATCCCAATTACATGGAAGCTTCTAGAAAATCGTCTATTAGAAAGAGTAAATTCAAGGTTTTCAACATATTCTTTCGTGTAGTGAAATCGTCCATTGGCCATCTCTACAGGTCTGGTTATCTGCATATTTAGGGCTATCCCTAGATTTGGTACCAATTTGAAAGATAGAAAACAATGGGTGCTACCTGAATCGATCAAAAATCTGGTTCTATGCGCAGAAATCATACCCGGAATCGTGATTACAAAAGCCTTTGGGAAAGAACTAACCACCATACAACGTAAAGTAGAGTTAGCGCACTTACTGCCATCATCTGCTTCCTCAATAATTGTACCCTCCTCAATGATGTTTATCGCTTTTGATTGTGCGGGTCGAAAGACTGCCTTGTTCGGGCACTCATATGTCCGATGCCCTTACTCCTCGCAAGGAAAACACAGACCAAGTCTTTTTGCCCTCTCAATAAAATTAGGGTCTTGTTGCCACTCAATTGGTTGACGCCTCCTTTGATTTTCCACCAGCCGAGCAAGGTTCTTACCTTGGTCGTTAGAAGATGGAGTTTTCTTTGAATTGTTCATGTTCATTGCAACACGTCTTTGTGGCCTATGTCCCGTTGCAATGAATCTGCTTCTATTTGCCTTCTGCAAATTGAAGTTCTCCATCTTCTCAAAGTTCTCAGCCATCGCAACAGCATCATGAAAATCAATGCATCCAGATCCCTTGACTTGATAGCGAAGTTCCTCACGAAGCCCTTCAATAAATTTACTCTTTAGAGCATTACCACTAACCTCTAATGCATATTTATGAAGATGAAGGAACTTCTCTTTGTACTCATCAACAGATAAGCTATGCTTATCACTTTCGTGTTGTCGGGAATTGTAGAACACCATCATCTTCTTCATATGGTAGTGTGGAGAACAATAGCGTTTATCAGCTTGTTCTCTAAATACCTTCCATAGAACAGGACCAGAATGCGTTCGAGTCTGCATATATGACTTCCACCATAGCTTCGCGATCCCACACAGATGTAGGATCCCAACTTTTGCCTTGGACTCTTCACTAAATTGTTGAAGATCAAAGAAATCCTCTAGTTCTTCAATCCATGCCTCAAGATCTTCGCCACTCTTCTTCTCGCCATCAAAATCATTTAACTTTGCGTGTTTGAAGACTTGGTTAAGGCAAAATCACCTGGTTCCATATCTTCAGAATTGCGTTTTTGTTTTTCGCGAGGTACGCTAGATGTTCCCGCACCTTCATCTATTTCATCGTTCAGCTCCACAAACAAATTTGTTGCTCCTTCTGGTTGCTTTCCCCCTCGTTCTTTGCGCAATTCACCAAGAAGCTTCTGAATAAGCTTCTCTTGTTCACAAACCTTTTGTGTTAGACCTTCCATTTTCCCGCGGATTGATTCTCCTCTGATACCACTTGTAGCATTTCCTCAATCACAATCTATCCCCAATCATAATCTTTCAATTACTCAGAAATAACAGTGGAGAGAAGAACGTAGAGATTGCACAAGGTAAAATAAAATCTGATGCGGAAGAGTAGAACAAATATGACGCAGAGAAGGTAGATTCTCATATTATAGATGTGAATCAATGGTTACAATAGCTTTGGATAATAGCTTCTTGACGAAGCCTCTACCTCCCGACCACCCCCGAGCTATCACAATCGCATTCTCACTCGCACTCTCAATCACACTCTCACTCTCACTCTCACTCTCAATCACACTCTCAATCACAAGGTAATTCTCAGATTTCTGTGTGTCCTCCGTGTTGATGTGCAAGCCTTCTTATCTTTTTCCGTTTGATCGCAGCCGTGCCCCCCAAAGAAGTGTGCGATCCACCAAATTTAGAAAAAGTCGAGTCTCTCCAAAACTTTCGCAAAAAGCCATGCGATTGTAGTGTACTTCCTTTTTTTTAGCATACCTGTCAAAAATAGTAGAAAAAAAACCAAGAACACATATCCGAAAACATACATAATTAGACATGGTGACACGTGAGCATGAGGATCACGGATTCGAATAGAATTAGACAAGCCCTCGTTTTTTTTTTAATAAAGTGTGGGAAAAAACGGCACTTTTCAAAGCCCTGTAACTCAAAAACAATGAGGAATTAGGTTAAGCTTGTGAGACACTTTTATTCAATTTTTTGATCTGCACAATATTGATAGAGACGTCCGAGGTCCAAATCCACCTCCAAATGCCACTTTAATCCCTGCAAGGTTTAAAATTCTAGAGAGAGAGTAAAATCAAGGCATTTTCTCACAATGAACTAAACTTAGGACCCTGAACGAGGTACTTAGAACATGATTCACAAAAATCTCACACAGGCACTTTTATTCTCTTATACTTGCTCTACCTTTCCCTCATATAGAGTTTTCCTTAATGCTTTCATCTTCACCTTCAAAATCCCACTGGAAAACATGATGCAATTAAGGTCTAGAGAGAGAATTTGAAACTTGTCAACCCAAAATTTTTCCTACATGCATATAATGACCTAATTATTCATTCTAATCATTATCCCCACAATGAAATTCAAAAAGTTCAAAATGGATTATTTCACTAGAAAAGAGGTGTATTACAATTCTTCCCCCCTTTAAGAACTCTGTCCTCAGAGTTGGAAAGAAGGATAATGTGTTAGAAAGTCATCTAAATTCACCCAACTCGAATCTTCTACTGGGTATGAATGCCATTTCACCAAAATTTCTACTATAGATCTATTTCTAAGAAATATTTCCTTCCTATCTAATATTATTTCCGGTTGAAGCTCAAAAGAGCCATCATCGTTCAGCTTATAATTGTCCTGCAAAACATGAGCAACATTAGACACATGTCTTTTAAGTAAGATGACATGAAATATAGGATGCAAATTTAGATATTTAGGTAATTCCAGCAAATAAGCAAGAGATCCGATCTTTTTCAAAACTTTAAAAGGGCCTGCATATCGAGGAGAAAGTCTATGATCCTTCCCTAGCAACAAGTTAGATCGGTGAGGATTAACTTTAAGAAATACCATATCATTAACTTGGAATTCAAGTGGTCTTCTCTTTAAATCATAGAACTTCTTTTGTCTTTTTTGAGCTTCTCTTATATGCTTCTTAATGTTTCCAAGTTCTTCATCCATCTTATCAAGCATTTCTTTGGATACTTCTACTTTATTTGGAGAACCCAAAAACAAAGGTGGAGTCAAACAATTATAACCATACATAGCTTCAAACAGAGTCATTTTTATAGATGCATGCCATGCACTATTGTATGCAAACTCAACCAAGGGTAAATATTCACTCCAATCATCCTGCTTTTCATTCACATACATACGCAACATATCCTCAACTACCCTGTTAACCCTCTCGGTTTCCCCATCAGTTTGTGGATGGAAAGCTGTACTCATACAAAGTTGAGTTCCAATGGATTCAAATTTCGCTTTCCAGAAGTTTGACGTAAATCTAGAATCTCTATCAGAAATTATGCTTTTAGGCATTCCATGCAATCGAAATATTTCTTTTACAAAGATTCTTGCAACATCCAAAGCAGTATCAGTCTTTTTCATAGGAAAGAAGTGTGCCATCTTGGTAAGCCGATCGACTACAAAAAATATGGTATCATGCTTACTTCTGGTCATAGGTAGCTTAGTGAAAAAGTCCATAGAAATAGACTTCCACTTTTGATTTGGAACATCCAAAGGTTGAAGCATTCCTGGCATCCTCTTAAACTCAGATTTACCTGTTGGCACTTCAAACATTCATTTACATATTTTCTAATATCCCGCTTCATACACGGCCAAAAGTAAGAATACTTTGTTTTAACATATGTCCTTGAATAACTTGGATGTGCAGAAAAAGGTGCATCATGACAATCATGCAGTATTTTAACTTTTAGTGGAGATTCAGAAGATAAGCATAGCCGATTGTTACAATACAGTGTTCCATCTTGCAAATGAAATTTTTCCTCATACGTCGATCCCTTGTTCGCATTCAAAGCATTCAAAATAGGTGCATAAAAAGGATCCTGTTTTATCTCTTCTTGAATTTGATTGAGAAAATTAGAATTTATTACAGAAACAAGATTACACAAAGGTCTCCGACTCAATGCATCAGCAACCTTATTTTCCTTACCAGCAAGATACTTAATGTCAAAATCATACTCGCTTAATAATTCAATCCAACGCTTCTACCTGTTGTTAAGCAATGGTTGAGTGAAGATGTATTTTAGACTTTGATGATCTGTTTTCAATTCAAACTTAACCCCTAACAATAGATGTCTCCAATGCTTGAGTGCATGCACAACAGCAGGCATTTCTAAACCATGAGTAGGATAGTTAAGTTCATGTTTTCTTAGTTTTCTGGACTCATATGCGACCACCCTGCCATCTTGTGAAATAACACATCCTATCTGACTACCACTTGCATCACATGCAACCACAAAAGGCTTTCCCATTTCTGGTGTTTTCAAAACACAATTCTCAACGACTTTTTGTTTCAATGTTTCAAATGATTTTTGACAGGCATCACTCCACGCAAATCCTACATTCTTTTTAGTTAATTCGGTGAGGGGAGTAGCTATCTTATAGAAATCCTTAATATGTGCTCTTTCATATTGTGCTAACCCAAGAAAACTTCTAACATCCCTTACAGTCTTAGGAATCGGCCAATCAACTATTGTTCTTACTTTATCTTTATCTATAAGGATTCCTTCTTTTGATATTACTCTTCCTAGATACACAAGTTTATCCTTAGCAAAGAAACACTTACTCTTTTTCCCATACAATTTGTGTTCTCTAAGAGTATGCAAAGTCTTGTTGAGATGTACTGCATGCTCCGAATCATCTTTAGAGTACACAAATATATCATCAAGGAAGACTAAGATGAATTCATCTAGGTAATCGTGAAAAATATTATTCATCAAGCACATAAATGTGGCAGGAGTGTTTGTTTAACCAAAAGGTAGAACCGTAAACTCATAGTGACCATATCGTGTTCGAAAAGCCGTCTTAGGAATATCCTTTGTTTTGATCCTAATTTGGTGATATCCAGATCTTAAGTCAATCTTTGTGAATACGGTCGCTCCACTTAATTGACCTAATAAGTCATCTATGTGAGGGAGTGGATACTTATTCTTAATTGTTCTTTTATTCAAGCCCCTATAGTCAATGCATAATCTGTAAGAGCCGTCTTTCTTCTTCTGAAATAAAACAGGCGCACCCCAAGGTGAGACACTCGGTTTTATTAAGCCTTTCTTCAAAAGATCATCTAATTGAATCTTAAGCTCCTTTAGTTCATCAATGTTAAATCTATAGGGTGCTCTAGAATATGGTTCACTCCCTGGATATAGGTCAATGGCGTGGTCAATCTGCCTAGGTGGGGGTATACCACGCAAGTCTTCTGGAAATACATCGGCATATTCTTTCAAGAGATTTCCTACGTAATCTGGAATATCTTCGTCATTACCTTCCTGATGCAGATTGTTCACATACACTACAAATGTTTTGCAGCCATCACGTATACCTCTAATTATCTGTATAGTAGAAATAAGAGTAGGCTTAGGATTAAAGACATCACCTAGAATATGAATAGATTCATCATTTAGCTTCACAGTGATCGTTCTTTGTTCACAATTAATTGTCGCAAAATTTTTAACTAACCAATCCAGCCCTATGATTACATCACTTTGTTTCATCTCAATTACATGGAAGCTTCCAGAAAAGCGTCTATTAGAAAGAGTAAATTCAAGGTTTTCAACATATCCTTTCGTGTAGTGAAATCGTCCATTGGCCATCTCTACAGGTCTCGTTATCTCCATATTTAGGGCTATCCCTAGATTCTGTACCAATTTGAAAGATAGAAAACAATGGGTGCTACCTGAATCGATCAAAAATCTGGTTTTATGCGCAGTAATCATACCCGGAATCGTGATTACAGAAGCCTTTGGGAAAGAACTAACCACCATGCAACGTAAAGTAGAGTTAGCGCACTTACCGCCATCATCTGCTTCAACAATAATTGTACCCTCCTTGATGATGTTTATCACTTTTGATTGTGCGGGTCGAAAGACTGCCTTGTTCGGGCACTCATATGTCCGATGCCTTTCCTCGCCGCAACGAAAACACAGACCAAGTCTTTTTGCCCTCTCAATAAAATTAGGGTCTTGTTGCCACTCAATTGGTTGACGCCTCCTGATTTTCCATCGGTCGAGCAGGGTTATTACCTTGGTCGTTAGAAGATGGAGTTTTCTTTGAATTGTTCATGTTCATTGCAACAGGTCTTTGTGGCCTATGTCCCGTTGCAATGAATCTGCTTCTATTTGCCTTCTGCAAATTGAACTTCTCCATCTTCTCAAAGTTCTCAGCCATCGCAACAGCATCAAGAAAATCAATGCATCCAGATGCCTTGACTTGATAGCGAAGTTCCTCACGAAGCCCTTCAATAAATTTACTCTTTAGAGCATTACCACTAACCTCTAATGCATATTTATGAAGACGTATGAACTTCTCTTTGTACTCATCAACAGATAAGCTATGCTTGTCACTTTCATTTTGTCGGAAATTGTAGAACTCCATCTTCTTCTCCATATGGTAGTGTGGAGAACAATAGCGTTTTTTAGCTTGTTCTCTAAATGCCTTCCATAGAACAGGACCATAATGCGTTCGAGTCTGCATATATGACTTCCACCATAGCTTCGCGATCCCACGCAGATGCAGGATCCCAACTTTTGCCTTGGACTCTTCACTAAATTGTCAAAGATCAAAGAAATCCTCTAGTTCTTCAAACCATGCCTCAAGATCTTCGCCACTCTTCTTCTCGCCATCAAAATCATTTAACTTTGCCTTCTTGAAGACTTGGTTAAGGGCAAACTCACCTGGTTCCATATCTTCAGAATTGCATTTTTGTTTTTCGCGAGGTACGCTAGATGTTCCCGCACCTTCATCTATTTCATCATTCAGCTCCACAAACAAATTTGTTGCTCCTTTTGGTTGCTTTCCCCCTCGTTCTTTGCGCAATTCACCAAGAAGCTTCTGAATAAGCTCCTCTTGTTCACGAACCTTTTGTGTTAGACCTTCCATCGTTCCCGCGGATTGATTCTGCTCTGATACCACTTGTAGCGTTTCCTCAATCACAATCTATCCCCAATCACAATCTTTTGATTACTCGGAAATAATAGTGGAGAGAAGAACGCAGAGATTGCACAAGGTAAAAGAAAATCTAATGTGGAAGCGTAGAACAAATATGAGGTAGAGAAGGAAGAATTCTGATATTTTAGATGTGAATCAATGGTTACAATAGCTTTGGACAATAGCTTCTTGACAAAGCCTCTACCTCCCAACCACCCCCGAGCTATCACAATCGCATTGTCACTCGCACTCTCAATCACACTCTAACTCTCACTCTCACTCTCAATCACACTCTCAATCACAAGGTAATTCTCAGATTTCTGTGTGTCCTCCGTGTTGATGCGCAGGCATTCTTATCTTTTTCCGTTTGATCGTAGTCGTGCCCCCCAAAGAAGTGTGCGATCCACCAAATTTAGAAAAAGTCGAGTTTCTCCAAAACTTTTGCAAAAAGCCATGCGACCGTAGTGTACTTCCTTTTTTTTAGCATACCTGTCAAAAATAGCAGAAAAAAAACCAAGAAGACATATCTGAAAACATACATAATTAGATTTGGTGACACGTGAGCATGAGAATCACGGATTCGAATAGAATTAGACAAGCTCTTGTTTTTTTTTTTTTAATAGTGTTGGAAAAAACGTCACTTTTCAAAGCCCTGTAACTCAAAAAGAATGAGGAATCAGGTTAAGCTTGTAAGAGAAACTTTTATTCAATTTTTCGATCTGCACAATATTGATAGAGACATTCGAGGTCCAAATCCACCTCCAAATGCCACTTTTGAGCCCTGCAAGGTTTAAAATTCTAGAGAGAGAGTAAAATCAAGGCATTTTCTTACAATGAACTAAACGTAGTACCCTGAACGAGGTACTTAGAACATGATTCACAAAAATCTCACACATGCACTTTTATTCTCTTATACTTGCTCTACCTTTCCCTCATACAGAGTTTTCCTTAATGCTTTCATCTTCACCTTCAAAATCCCACTCGAAAACATGATGCAATTAAGATCTAGAGAGAGAATATGAAACTTGTCAACCCAAAATTTTTCCTACATGCATAAAATGACCTAATTATTCGTTCTAAGCATTATCCCCACAATGAAATTCAGAAAGTTCAAAATGGA
The DNA here is from genome assembly GCA_020310875.1 of Ceratopteris richardii. Classification (NCBI taxonomy): domain Eukaryota; kingdom Viridiplantae; phylum Streptophyta; class Polypodiopsida; order Polypodiales; family Pteridaceae; genus Ceratopteris; species Ceratopteris richardii. The sequence goes on from CM035438.1 coordinate 142,811,757, forward strand.
TTATTTCACTAGAAAAGAGGCCTATTACAATTCTTCCCCCCTTTAAGAACTCTGTCCTCAAAGTTGGAAAGAAGGATAATGTGTTAGAAAGTCATTTAAATTCACCCAACTTGAATCTTCTACTGGGTATGAATGCCATTTCACCAAAATTTCTACTATAGATCTATTTCTAAGAAATCTTTCCTTCCTATCTAATATTATTTCCCGTTGAAGCTCAAAAGAGCCATCATTTTACAGCTTATAATTGTCCTGCAAAACATGAGCAACATTAGACACATATCTTTTAAGTAAGCTGACATGAAATACAAGATGCACATTTAGATATTTAGGTAATTCCAGCAAATAAGCAAGATATCCGATCTTTTTCAAAACTTTAAAAGGGCCTGCATATCGAGGAGAAAGTCTATGATCCTTCCCTAGCAACAAGTTAGATCGGTGAGGATTAAATTTAAGAAATACCATATCATTAACTTGGAATTCAAGTGGTCTTCTCTTTAAATCATAGAACTTCTTTTGTCTTTTCTGAGCTTCTCTTATATGTTTCTTAATTTTTCCAAGTTCTTCATCCATCTTATCAAGCATTTCTTTGGATACTTCTACTTTATTTGGAGAACCCAAAAACGAAGGTGGAGTCAAACAATTATAACCATACATAGCTTTAAATGGAGTCATTTTTATAGATGCATGCCATGCACTATTGTATGCAAACTCAACCAAGGGTAAATATTCACTCCAATTATCCTGCTTTTCATTCACATACATACGCAACATATCCTCAACTACCCTGTTAACCCTCTCGGTTTCCCCATCAGTTTGTGGATGGAAAGCTGTACTCATATGAAGTTGAGTTCCAATGGATTCAAATGTCGCTTTCCAGAAGTTTGACGTAAATCTAGAATCTCTATCAGAAATTATGCTTTTAGGCATTCCATGCAATCGAAATATTTCTTTTACAAAGATTCTTGCAACATTAAAAGCAGTATCAGTCTTTTTCATAGGAAAGAAGTGTGCCATCTTGGTAAGCCGATCGACTACAACAAATATGGTATCATGCTTACTTCTGTTCATAGGTAGCTTAGTGATAAAGTCCATAGAAATAGACTCCCACTTCTGATTTGGAACATCCAAAGGTTGAAGCATTCCTAGCATCCTCTTAAACTCAGATTTCACCTGTTGACACTTCAAACATTCATTTACATATTTTCTAATATCCCGCTTCATACACGGCCAAAAGTAAGAATACTTTGTTTTAACATATGTCCTTGAATAACCTGGATGTGCAAAAAAAGGTTCATCATGACAATCATGCAGTATCTTAACTTTTAGTGGAGATTCAGAAGATAAGCATAGTCGATTGTTACAATACAGTGTTCCATCCTGCAAATGAAATTTTTCCTCATACGTCGATCCCCTGTTCGCATTCAAAGCATTCAAAATAGGTGCATAAAAAGGATCGTGTTTTATCTCTTCTTGAAATTGACTGAGAAAATAAGAATTTATTACAGAAATAAGATTACACAAAGGTCTTCGACTCAATGCATCAGCAACCTTATTTTCCTTACCAGAAAGATACTTAATGTCAAAATCATACTCGCTTAATAATTCAATCCAACACTTCTGCTTGTTGTTAAGCAATGGTTGAGTGAAGATGTTTTTTAGACTTTGATGATCTGTTTTCAATTCAAACTTAACCCCTAACAATAGATGTCTCCAATCGGCCAATCAACTATTGTTTTTACTTTATCTTCATCTATAAGGATTCCTTCTTTTGATGTTACTCTTCCTAGATACACAAGTTTATCCTTAACAAAGAAACACTTACTCTTTTTCCCATACAATTTGTGTTCTCTAAGATTCTGCAAAGTCTTCTTGAGATGTATCGCATGCTCCGAATCATCTTTAGAGTACACAAATATATCATCAAGGAAGACTAAGATGAATTCATCTAGGTAATCGTGAAAAATATTATTCATCAAGCACATAAATGTGGCAGGAGGGTTTGTTAAACCAAAAGGTAGAACCGTAAACTCATAGTGACCATATCGTGTTTGAAAAGCCATCTTAGGAATATCCTTTGTTTTGATCCTAATTTGGTGATATCCAGATCTTAAGTCAATCTTTGTGAATACGGTTGCTCCACTTAATTGACCTAATAAGTCATCTATGTGAGGGAGTGGATACTTAATCTTAATTGTTCTTTTATTCAACCCCCTATAGTCAATGCATAATCTGTAAGAGCCGTCTTTCTTCTTCTGAAATAAAACAGGAACACCCTAAGGTGAGACACTCGGTTTTATTAAGCCTTTCTTCAAAAGATCATCTAATTGAATGTTAAGCTCCTTTAGTTCATCAATGTTAAATCTATAGGGTGATCTAGAATATGGTTCACTCCCTGGATATAGGTCAATGGCATGGTCAATCTGCCTAGGTGGGGGTATACCACGCAAGTCTTCTGGAAATACATCGGCATATTCTTTCAAGAGATTTCCTACGTAATCTGGAATATCTTCGTCATTACCTTCCTGATGCAGATTGTTCACATACACTACAAATGTTTTGCAGCCATCACGTATACCTCTAATTATGTGTATAGCAGAAAGAAGAGTAGGCTTAGGATTAAAGACATCACCTAGAATATGAATAGATTCATCATTTAGCTTCACAGTGATCGTTCTTTGTTCACAATTAATTGTCGTAGAATTTTTAACTAACCAATCCATACCTATGATTACATCACTCTGTTTCATCTCAATTACATGGAAGCTTCCAGAAAAGCGCCTATTGCAAAGAGTAAATTCAAGGTTTTCAACATATCCTTTTGTGTAGTGAAATCGTCCATTGGCCATCTCTACAGGTCTGGTTATCTGCATAATTAGGGCTATCCCTAGATTCTGTACCAATTTGAAAGATAGAAAACAATGGGTGCTACCTGAATCGTTCAAAAATTTGGTTTTATGCGCAGAAATCATACCCATAATCGTGATTAGAGAAGCCTTTGGGAAAGAACTAACCACCATGCAACGTAAAGTAGAGTTAGCGCACTTACCGCCATCATCTACTTCCTCATTAATTGTACCCTCCTCGATGATGTTTATCGCTTTTGATTGTGCGGGTCGAAAGACTGCATTGTTCGGGCATTTAGCTTCAGAGTGATCGTTCTTTGTTCACAATTAATTGTCGTAGAATTTTTAACTAACCAATCCATACCTATGATTACATCACTCTGTTTCATCTCAATTACATGGAAGCTTCCAGAAAAGATAATCTAATTAAACCTTAAGCTCCTTTAGTTCATCAATGTTAAATCTATAGGGTGCTCTAGAATATGGTTCACTCCCTGGATATAGGTCAATGGTGTGGTCAATCTTCCTAGGTGGGGGTATACCACGCAAGTCTTCTGGAAATACATCGGCATATTCTTTCAAGAGATTTCCTATGTAATCTGGAATATCTTTGTCATTACCTTCCTGATGCAGATTGTTCACATACACTACAAATGTTTTGTAGCCATCACGTATACCTCTAATTATCTGTATAGCAGAAATAAGAGTAGGCTTAGGATTAAAGACATCACCTAGAATATGAATAGATTCATCATTTAGCTTCACAGTGATCGTTCTTTCTTCACAATTAATTGTCGTAGAATTTTTAACTAACCAATCCATACCTATGATTACATCACTCTAATTCATCTCAATTACATGGAGGCTTCCAGAAAAGCGTCTATTAGAAAGAGTAAATTCAAGGTTTTCAACATATCCTTTCGTGTACTGAAATTGTCCATTGGCCATCTCTACAGATCTGGTTATCTGCATATTTAGGACTATCCCAAGATTCTGTACCAATTTGAAAGATAGAAAACAATGGGTACTACCTGAATCGATCAAAAATCTTGTTTTATGCGCAGAAATCATACCCGGAATCATGATTACAGAAGCCTTTGGGAAAGAACTTACCACCATGCAACGTAAAGTAGAGTTAGCGCACTTACCGCCATCATCTGCTTCCTCAATAATTGTACCCTCCTCGATGATGTTTATCGCTTTTGATTGTGCGGGTCGAAAGACTGCCTTGTTCGGACACTCATATGTCCGATGCCCTTGCTCCCCGCAACGAAAACACAGACCAAGTCTTTTTGCCCTCTCAATAAAATTAGGGTCTTGTTGCCACTCAATTGGTTGACGCCTCCTTTGATTTTCCACCGGCCGAGCAGGGTTCTTACCTTGGTAGTTAGAAGATGGAGTTTTCTTTGAATTGTTCAAAATTCATTGCAACAGGTCTTTGTGGCTTATGTCCCGTTGCAATGAATCTGCTTCTATTTGCCTTCTGCAAATTGAACTTCTCCATCTTCTCAAAGTTCTCAACCATCGCAACAGCATCAAGAAAATCAATGCATCCAGATCCCTTGACTTGATAGCGAAGTTCCTCACGAAGCGCTTCAATAAATTTACTCTTTAGAGCATTACCACTAACCTCTAATGCATATTTATGAAGACGTAGGAACTTCTCTTTGTACTCATCAAGAGATAAGCTATGCTTGTCACTTTCGTGTTGTCCGAAATTGTAGAACTCCATCTTCTTCTCGATATGGTAGTGTGGAGAACAATAGCATTTTTCAGCTTGTTCTCTAAATGCCTTCCATAGAACAGGACCAGAACGTGTTCGAGTCTGCATATATGACTTCCATCATAGCTTCGCGATCCCACGCAGATGCAGGATCCCAACTTTTGCCTTGGACTCTTCACTAAATTGTCGAAGATCAAAGAAATCGTCTAGTTCTTCAATCCATGCCTCAAGATCTTCGCCACTCTTCTTCTCGCCATCAAAATCATTTAACTTTGCCTTCTTGAAGACTTGGTTAAGTGCAAACTCACCTGGTTCCATATCTTCACAATTGCATTTTTGTTTCTCGCGAGGTACGCTAGATGTTCCCGCACCTTCATCTATTGCATCGTTCAGCTCCACAAACAAATTTGTTGCTCCTTCTGGTTCCTTTCCCCCTCGTTCTTTGCGCAATTCACCAAGAAGCTTCTAAATAAGCTCCTCTTGTTCACGAACCTTTTGTGTTAGACCTTCCATCATTCCCGAAGATTGATTATGCTCTGATACCACTTGTAGCGTTTCCTCAATCACAATCTATCCCCAATAACAATATTTCGATTACTCAGAAATAACAGTCGAGAGAAGAACGCAGAGATTGCACAAGGTAAAAGAAAATTTGATGCGGAAGAGTAGAACAAATATGACGCAGAGAAGGAAGAATTCTGATATTATAGATGTGAATCAATGGTTACAATAGCTTTGGAAAATAGCTTCTTGACGAAGCCTCTACCTCCCGACCACCCCCGAGCTATCACAATTGCATTCTCACTCGCACTCTCAATCACACTCTCACTCTCACTCTCACTCTCACTCTCAATCACATTCTCAATCACAAGGTAATTCTCAGATTTCTGTGTGTCCTCCGTGTTGATGCGCAGGCCTTCTTATCTTTTTCCGTTTGATCGCAGCTGTGCCCCCCAAAGAAGTGTGCGATCCACCAAAATTAGAAAAAGTCGAGTTTCTCCAAAACTTTCGCAAAAAGCCATGCGATCGTAGTGTACTTCCTTTTTTTTAGCATACCTGTCAAAAATAGTAGGAAAAAAACCAAGAAGACATATCCGAAAACATACATAATTAGACATGGTGACACGTGAGCATGAGAATCACGGATTCGAATAGAATTAGACAAGCCCTAGTTTTTTTTTTGTTGGAAAAAACGGCACTTTTCAAAGCCCTGTAACTCAAAAACAGTGAGGAATTAGGTTAAGCTTGTAAGAGACACTTTTATTCAATTTTTTGATCTGCACAATATTGATAGAGACGTCCGAGGTCCAAATCCACCTCGAAATGCCACTTTTGAGCCCTGCAAGGTTTAAAATCCTAGAGAGAGTAAAATCAAGGCATTTTCTTACAATGAACTAAACGTAGGACCCTGAACGAGGTACTTAGAACATGATTCACAAAAATCTCACACATGCACTTTTATTCTCTTATACTTGCTCTACCTTTCCCTCATTCAGAGTTTTCCTTAATGCTTTCATCTTCACCTTCAAAATCCCACTGGAAAACATGATGCAATTAAGGTCTAGAGAGAGAATATGAGACTTGTCAACCCAGAATTTTTCCTACATGCATAAAATGACCTAATTATTCGTTCTAAGCATTATCCCCACAATGAAATTCAGAAAGTTCAAAATGGATTATTTCACTAGAAAAGAGGCCTATTACATAGATCGTCTCTATGATATAATTTTTACAATCTTTATCTTATTCGCTCCATTTCAACATGATAGAGTGTCCAAATTGTATGGAGCAAAGCTGTCATATACACTGACACATGGCCTTTTTGGCCACGTCCATCACTGGAGCTCCATCATATATATTATACATCTTCGAGTCGTCATGGTCATGACCACCCCAAGTTGTAGGTGATGTACCACATGGCGTACCTACATCTGAGGTACTCACTCGAGGAGTAGAAGTGGGAGACACAATGTCCATCGTACTACTACCACAACATCTTCCTCCTCTAGAGCCATCTATAGATCCACTTGTGGAACCTCCTCCTCTACAGCATGACCTTGACAGATGAGATGGGCCTACACCTATATCGTGCTGAGGTGTTGAATGCATACATCTACTACTAGAACCACTAGGGGATGGCTGAGAAGGCAATCATGGTGGAGTCATAAAGCAAAGAGACGTACGTTTGATGAGAGTAGCATCACCCATAGGAGTGATGCCAATGGGAGTGACGTAGATAGGAGTGACACTGACGGGAGTGATGCCGATGGGAGTAGGAGTGATGCTAGAAAGAGTGAGTCCGGTAGGAGTGAGGCCCGGAGGAGTGCTATTGGGAGCGATCTAGTACTGTGACGCATATATGAGAGAGGTACCTGAGATATAAACACCAAGAACTAATCCTCTATCAAGGAATGTCGACTGACCAAAGGACTCTCTCCCATCGTGCTATGCAACAAAAAAAATCAAATATTTAGCATACAATAATAATAGCAATATAGAGAAATAGTAGTGTACAAAAGAACATTGCAAAAAAAACTTAACAAAAATTAGTACATACAAGTGTTTGCTTCAGAAATCCTCTATTCTAGCATCCTCTTGGAGATTTGATGCAGAGAGGATATTTATCTCTACATTGGCGACTTCTAGATCTCTTGGTATGCTAGCTCCTTCTTGATCATTGTTCTCCTACAATATGTTGTTTGTTACTTCATTGTGTATCTTGTCTTCTTCAAAGACCTCTTCATCTCAGGCAATGATCTCTTCCTCCTCGACTACGGAATGAATCTCAAAGTCCACTATAGATGGAATTTCTTCTACATCTATGTTCTCACCATTTTTTTTGCTATGTGGGGAGACTTGTAAAACAAATAGCCACTCTGGTTCTTTCAAATTGGCATAAAAACAACTTGCTCATAGTGTTCGGGAAGTACAAATGTATCTCTTTCATTTGTTCATAGCTTTGTGGAGTCTACTTGAAGCAAACCACGTATCCCACCTCACTTTTGTGTTTCTTCCAAAGATGACTTCTTTGAACCATTTCACATAAAAAAGAAAGTAATATTTTCTTTATGTTTGTCTCCTTGGCAAGCTCATACCTCTCTAACCACTTCTACATAGGCTCAAAGTTAGCGATGCAAAACTTCATTGCCTTCTCTCTGAAGGCTGCATCCATTTTTTGTCACATCCCTTAACCTTGAGGTTCATCGCCTACGAGACAAACATCTTCATTATCGCTCCATAAGCAAGGCATTTCTGGGTCCGACATGCATAGAAACTTGGTTATGAATACAAGAGACTCTTGTACGAGCCATGTTGCCCTCTAGACGTGCTCTTTGTCGAACAACCCCTTTTAATGTCTTCATGAAGCGCTCTAAGAAGAACATCCATCCACTATGGATAGTTCCTACTATTGCAACTTCATCAGCCATATGAACTAGTAAATGACGCTGAATTGTGACAATACTTGTGGGAAAGTATTTCTCTACCATACAGAGAGCCTCTCCACCATCCTGATCTTCATCCATCTCATTAAACGCTTTGAGCATATCTTCCATTGTTCATTCTATGTAATGCTACTAGTACTTTGTAGTTCTACCTCCCTCTTTGTTCTCTTCTGTCCACGAGAGTTTACCGGTGCAATGCCGCTTGGGTCAAGCTACTCACTAGGGGGACCATGAGAATGGTAGCATAGGTTTTGTAGTATTTATATCAAAGAATCCATATTCTCCAACATGTGTGATACAAATCCGTTGTTTTCGATAAATTTGATACTTGCACTGAGTGCAAGGACATGCCATTCTCTCCTCTAGATCTAAAGATGCCATCTGATACCATGTGGACATGTTAGAACATTTAATTCTAAAAACCTTATTTTTCTTATTTAACCTAAAAACCCTAATCCTAAAGACCTAGACCTAAAACATGTATATGTGTGTATCCATGGGTATGTATATGATTATATATATGTTAATATTAAACCTAAAACCCTATTTTTTATATATATTTAACTATATATATTTAATTTAATAAAAAACCCCAAAATCTTATTTCTATATATTTAAATTTATATATATTTAATTTATATATTTAAAACACTCCCTTTTCTTATTTCTTAATTTTTTTCCTATATATAGTTCTTTCTTTTTTTTCTTTTTTTCTTATTTTTATAAACTGATTTTATATGTTAATATTAAACCTTGAACTCATTTTTTTATATATTTAATTTAATAAAAAATGCTAAAGTCCTATTTATATATATATATTATAAATATTTAATATTTGATTTATATATTTAAAACACTAACTCTTTTCGTTTTTTCTAAATTATTATATATATATATATATTTTCTTTTTTTCTTATTTTTATAAATATATGACTATATATGTTAATATTAAACCTAATACTCTATTTTTTATATATTTAATTTAATAAAAACCCTAGAATCCTATTTTATATATTTAGTTATATATATTTAATTTATATATTTAAAACATTATATCTTTTTATCTTTATTTATCTATACTAAAATAATATTTTTTAGATATATTAATTAATATATTCCAATTTTTTTTAATGTTTTTTCCTTCAATATATTTAATTCAATTAGAAAATCCTAAAATCCTATTTTTTTTATATTTGATTATATATATGTAAAAAACCTAAAAATTTTAAAGACCTTTTTTCTATATATTTAATTATATATATTTAGTTTTATTTGTATGTATGTATAAAACCTAACAGCCTAATCCCAAAGATCTAGACCTAAAACATGTATATGTGTGTATGCATGTTTATATACATGTGTATGTGTATATGTGTATATGTGTATATATGTGTATGCATGTGTCAAAGCCCTAAAACCCTAATCCTAAGGACCTAGACCTTAACATGTATATGTGTGTGTGCATGTGTATATATATGTGTATGTGTATATGTATTATGTGTGTATATGTGTGTATATGTGTGTATGTGTATATATATGTATGCATGTGTAAAAACCCTAAACCCCTGATGCTAACAACCTAGACCTAAAACATGTATATGTGTGTATGCATGTTTATATACATGTGTATCTCTATATGTATTATGTGTGTATATGTGTATATGTGTGTATGCATGTGTAAAAAACCTAAAATCCTAATGCTAGAGACCTAGACCTAAAACATGTATATTTGTGTATGCACGTGTATATATATGTGTATGTGTATATGTATTATGTGTATATGTGTATATATGTATATGTGTGTATGCATGTGTAAACAACCTAAAAACCCTAATCCTGTTTTCTATATATATCTGATTATATATTGTACTTTTTTTACTAATTTTTATAAATATATGATTATATATGTTAATATTAAACCTAAAACTCTATCTTTTATATATTTAATTTAACAAAAAACCCTAAAATCCTATTTTTATATATTTAATTTATATATATTTAAAACACTAGCTCTTTCATATTTACTTATCTATACAAAAATCCTATTTTATATATATTTTTATTTATATATTCTATATTTTTCTTAAATTTTTTCTTATATATATTTAATTTTATTAAAAACCCTAAAACCTATTTTTTATGTATTTGATTATATATATGTAGAAAACCTAAAAATCCTAAAGACCTATTTTTATATATTTAATTATATATATTTATTTTTATTGTATGTATATATAAAACCAAAATGCATAATCTTAAAAACCTAGACCTAAAACATCTATATGTGTGTATGCATGTGTATGTACATGTGTATATACATGTGTATGTGTAAATAGCCTAAAAACCCTAATCCTAAAGACCTATAGCTAAGACATGTATATGTGTGTATGCATGTGTATATACATGTGTATGTGTATATGTGCATATATGTGTATGCATGGGTGAAAACCCTAATCCTAACAACCTAGACCTAAAACATGTATATGTGTGTATGCATGTGAATATATATGTGTATGTGTATATGTATTATGTGTGTATATGTGTATATGTATGCATGCATATGTAAATAGCTTAAAAACCCTATCCTAAAGACCTATACCTAAAACATTATTGCTATCAAAGGATAAAACTGTAAGGGAAGCCCCCCTCACAGATTATAAGAAATCACATCTAATAGTCATTATTAGAGGACATGAGTTACAAGGAGCTATTGTGGATGGAGGTTCTAACATTAACTTGATGCTTGAACATACCATGATAAAGCTTGGACTCCAACTTCAAGACCTACCAACTTCATTGTAACATTGGCAGATCAAAGCATAGTAAGACCTATGGGAGTGGTTGTGGGAGTCTGAGTTGAGATACAAGGTAACATCTTTAACTTGGATTTTGTTGTTTAAAGGCTGCCACAAGTAGATGGAAGTTTCCCACATGTCAATGTTCTACAAGATTGGGATAAGGACAATATGTGGATAAAACAAGAGGGAAAAGAGATTCAACATATATTTTTAGAAGAAGGACCACACAATCAAAGACATACCAGCACGATGCAGAAAATTGGTATTTTTATGGAAAAAGATATACTGAAAAACCTAGAGGTAGATTTATATAAAAAAGAGAACATGTTAGCTTGGCTACATGGAGAAGACTCATCTTCTTGCTATGTAATTTCTCCAAACAAATCAAGGAGAGAGGAAGTCTATGAAGGAAAAGAGGAGATCATTCAGGTTACTGATTTAGGCAAACTAGTCAAAAACCATAGAAGTGAAAAGAAGAAAAAAACCCTTAAATACAACATTCATGAAGCTAATTCAAATCCTATATCGATAGTCACTAGGTTATGGATACTGGTATGGATATCATTTCTTATGATAATTTTTATGGCAGTAAGTGCAGGGATTTACAAGTATGTGGAAGGAGTACCAGTAGGTCTTTGGAAACACAAGATTCCATCTGCTCAAGAAGTTGGAACAAGAAGATGGAAATATTATGATTTAAATAAAAATTGCTAAAATAGAGATACAAAAGATGGAGTTTGCTAGAGATATTATTTCAATGAAGGATTCAATGATGGAGAATGTTAATCTCCAAAGAATAAGCTATGCTTGATGTAAGACCATCTCCATATCAAGAATAACTTCAAAATCCAACCTATTTTGGAAGACAAATACCAAACTATCAAGATTTTAGCTAACTGTGAAGAAAGTCATTTCACACAAAAGTTTGCTGCACTTTACTCACTCATTGATTATCATTTGTGTAAAGTTTCTGATGAAACTTTGTAGAATGTGTTGCCTAGAGTTTGCGCACCTCCTCCAAGTTAAAATACTTCAAAATCTTAAGTAGATTATGATAAATGATCCAAGCAATCTACCTATGTCTAAAACTGCCTTCTTGTAGAGTCGACTTTGACACCTGCAACTTCTAACACATAGTTCTCCCAAACTAGAGCAAAGTCTGCACCAGCCATTTTGGCATAATTTTTGCCTGATCAATATCAGTTCTCTCATCAACAAGTGCATCATGTAAATCTGCATCAAAAATGGAATGATCTGCATCATCATATGAAGCCTGCAAAGGCTGAGAAGTTGCTTCATTAGGACCAGCACTAGATTGTCCACCTATAAAAAGAGGCATCAAAGTATCATACATGTCTTTAGAGCTAACAGATGTCTCCTTAGTACATGAAAGCAATGGCTGAATAGCATCTTCCACAAAGACAACATCACGGCTAACCAGAATGCGTTTAGTCTGTGGATGATACAGACGATAGCCTTTACTTTCAGAACTGTACCCAACAAAAATACATTTTACTGCCTTATCATTTGCGATGTTGTTTAGGCACTAGTGCATATGCCAAACAACCAAAAACCCGCAGATGAGCAACATATGGCTTGCGATCATGCCAAGCCTCATATGGAGTGATAGACTGTAGCGCTTTAGTGGGACACCTGTTAAGTACATATGCTGCACACATGACAGCCTCAAGCCAGAAATTATGTGGTAAAGCGTGACTCTTGACCATACACCTTGCCATCTCCATGAGTGACCTGTTCTTCCGTTTAGCAACTCCATTATGTTGAGGTGCATACGGCACTGTACACTGGTGTTTTATCCCACGTTCAGCCAGAAATGCATTAAAATCAGAAGACATATATTCCCCCCCTCGATCAGAGCGGAGGGTGCCCATTTTACATGCTGACAGATTTTCAGCCAAAACCAAAAACTGTTTGAAGCACAAAAACACTTAATTTCCAAAAGAGGGTGTCTGCATAGGACCACAGACATCACTGTGTACAAACTGCAATTTTTGTGTAGCCCGAACTGAACCATCTTTTGGAAAGGATGAACGCTGCATTTTTCCCAAAATAAAGCCTTCACAAACATGTTTTCCAGGTGCCTCAAGTTTGGGCAAAGAGGACACCATTTCAGATTTCTGTAGGCGTAGCAAACTAGCAAAATTCAGATGACCAAAGCGTGCATGCCAAAGCTTTGCATCTGACATAGCCTGAGAATCATGAACTACACATGCCGAATCATTCACAGATCTTTCATAGTCTATGAGCTTATACAACCCACGACATAAAATGCCAGAAGCAATAATAACATCGTCATTTGACAGATCATGAACTGTACATCTGTCATCAACAAATTTCACAACCAAGCCAATCTTGGCTAATGCAGAAACTGATAACAGATTCTTCTTGATCCCTGGCACAAATAAAGCATCTGACAAGGTGAAAGAACTACCATCAGCAGTAGTTAGAATGATCTTACCAACTCCCATAACAGGATAAGAGGAGTTGTTGGTGCATGTGACAGTATTCCCTGTAGGGGCAGGCTCCAATGAAGAGAAGAAACTGCGCTGCGAGGTAATATGTTTGGTCGCCCCACTATCAAAGTACCAAACATCTGAGTCCACTGCAGACATCCACTGCTCATGAGAAGATGGGTCAAAACTGTAAACAGTAGTAAACACCCATTCTTCTTCCTGCACAAGATTTGTAGACTCTGTTTTTGGTGTAGAGGCCTCTGCAACAACCATTCAAGCCTCTTTCTTCTCTGCCTCTTTTGCAGCCAGTTTTGGGCAGTTCTTTATGATATGATCATTCCCTTTACAGTACTTGCAAAACAATTTTTGCTTTTCTGATTTCTTCTCATCTTTATCCTGGTTCTTCGAATGTGCAGCATTTGTAGATTTCTGCTTACTAGTAGAAGAGCTCCATTTTCCTTTGCCCTTCTGACTAGCCAGGAAAGCTTGATCTGCAACACACATAATGGACCTGTTCTGCCTGGACTGATCTTCCTACAACAGAACAGAAACTAAATCCTCAAATGATAAGGCATTCGGATTGCCTTTCATCATCAACGGAAGAGTAGAAGCAAAACTCTGATATGAATCAGGAAGACCATTCAGAACGGTCTGCACAAGTGAGCTATCTGGTATAACCTCATCAGCAGAAATCAACTGTTCCTTCAAATCTTTGATCTTTGTTAGGAAACTGTCCATAGAATCACCTTCATTCATGTGCTCACTCTCCAACTATTTTCAAAGGTAAGCAACACGAGCCTCATTCCTAGCTTGGTACAATGTGGTTAGTGTATCCCAAGCATCCCTAGCTGTTCTGCAAGAGCGAATATGAGGAATAATGGCACGTTTGACAGACAAAGCTATCAATGCATGTGCCTGGGCATCTCTGCCATCCCAACAAATTTGCTCTACAGTAGGTGCAAGAGAAAGAGCAGCACGAACAGGAATCTGCGGAATATCATCTTCGACACCATCTTCATTAGCTCCAGCACCTGTATTTGTAGTACCTGTAGTTGCAGGTGTAACAGGACGTCTTTCAACACCCTGCACAATGTTCCACAGTCCTTTTGCAACCAATACATGTCGCATCATATAAGCCCATAATGGGTAGTTGGTACCATCCAACTTATCCTCAACAGCCAACATACGGAATACATCACTGCTTTCAGCCATGGCCGGTGACTAAAATACCTTGATGCAGAAAATTGACTGTATCTCAAAAAGTTGAACACAACTGCCCAGACGAGTTCTGCTAGACCTGTAGCAGACTTTGAGATGCTTAAACTGGCAAACAGAAACTGGTATATACCTTTGGCACAAAAAGACAAAATAGCCTACACAAGCGCTGTGATAGTGCGTTCGAAGGCCGAAACGAGCTCAGATCGTGATTTCGGCACCACAGAATGAAGCTGTTTTGATCTCGAAAACACGCTGAGTATGCTCACCAAAATTCGTGGGATTCTGAGACTGCAAACGGAGGAGTGTCGATGGCACCCTAGATGAAGCAATGACCTGCTCTGATACCAAATGTTGGAGATAGATGTCTGCGGAAGCAAAGCTTGGAGCACAAACACACAATAGTGAGTGTATTACTAGAGAATGTACAAAGATTAGTAGCCCATTAGGGCAATAGGCGTATATACAAGCCGGGGGAAAAAAACCTCCTAAAGAGGGAAAAAAGTGCCCTGACGGTCCTAGTGTGTTCACACACATCACTACCTAAATATATCAACACTCCACAACCTATAACCCATCTGCTTGTCATCATAGCCAATGAATACATACTTCTCTGCTTTAGGTTCCAATTTATGCCTCAATTGAGATGGCACATATGAATATGCCAAGCATCTAAATATTTTACAATGATCCAAGGTAGGTCTCTTACCCCACCAAGCTTCATATGGTGTCATACCCTGCAAAGCTTTACATGGTAACCTATTGACCAAATATGTGGCTCTATTTACAGCCTCAGCCCACAAATAATTAGGACAATTTTTCTCCTTTATCATTGATCTTGCAAACTCAACAAGAGTTCTATTTCTTCTCTCTGCTACCCCATTTTGTTGAGGAGAGTACCTGCAAGTAACCTCTCTCTTTATACCTCCATTACACAAATAATCACTGAACTCATTAGAGAAATACTCTCCCCCTCCATCTGACCTTAACCTCTTCAATTTTTGACCTGTAATTCTTTCTGCATATGCATGATAGTGTTTAAATGTATTAAACACTATCATGCATATGCAGAAAGAATTACAGGTCAAAAATTGAAGAGGTTAAATGTATTAAACACTTCTCACTTGTCTTTGATCACATAGATTGTGATCCACCTAGTAGCATCATCAATATATATGACATATTATCTTAAACCATTTATACTGAAGTCCTTTGAAGGACCCCACACATCTGTACGTACCAATTCAAGTCTTTCTGAATACATAAAACCATGCTTATTATATGATTGCTTATGAGCCTTAGCTAACTAACATCACATCTGTATGTCATGTGTTGACCTGCAACATTAGGCAATCCAAGCACTGAACCATTGTTAACCATATCTTTGATACCTCTTTCATTAAAGTGTCCAAGTCTTTTATGCCAAAGATCCAATTCAGACACCTTTTGCTCTCCATATGTGAACATAGCATGTCCAATATTACCTTGTATCTTTAATGTGAAGAGCCTTCCTCCCTTCTTTCCTATAACAATTTGTTTATACCCTTGACCAGGATATTCAATATAAACTCCATCATTAGTGAATCTTACCTCATATCCTTTTTCCACAATTTGTCCTACACTAATCAAGTTCTTTGGAATTGTAAGAACATACAGAACCTTACTCAAGAGAGTACTTCCATCTTTGGCTTTAACTGAACCAATTGACTTTACTTTATGCTTTGTATTATCACCTGTTTGAACTGTATGATTGATTGCCTTATGATCTAGATCAGTCATCAAAGCAATGTTTCCACTTAGATGATTGCTACATCCTGAGTCAATATAAAATAATCTCATGTCTTCATGTGAGGCTTCACATGCTGCATTCATAATAAGAGTTGAATCTTCTTTCTGATCTGATGCATAATTGTAGTAGGTAATAATATAGGATTGATTTTGGAAGTTTCTTCCTCCACTTCTTCCAAAAGAATTCCTACCACCTCTACCTCTGAATTTTCCTCTCTGATATCTGCCACCTCTTCCTCTTTGATTAAAATTCTGATTAAAATTACCATTGCTTTGATTATTATGCCAACAATCATGAGATAGATGATTGGTCTTACCACATATCCAACAAGCTCTGATATTATCTTTGTTATTTCTGCCTCTTCCTCTACTTCTGCCACTTCCTCTTCCTCTTAGGAAGTTTGCTTGACTTGAAGTACCTTCATCTTCAACTAATTGTTGCTTTCCTTTGCTAGCTTTCTTCTTGTCTTTAGAATACATTGCATGACCTGCACTCTTATCAACATCTCCTTTGATATCATTCTCAAAAGTTAGCATATGTCCTAACAATTGATTCAAATGAGGAGTGAAATGTCTAATGAAAGTTTTGTAGAAAAAATAAAAGGCTTCCACTTCTCATCTCCTCTTAGCCCTGTGAGAAGTTGTCTTACCAACTTATCTTCTTCAATATCTTCATCAACTGCACCTAAAGAATCAGCAATGTCTTTCATCTTTGTCACATAATTAGATATTGATTCTGAATCCTTCTTCTTAAATGTAGTAAACTCTGCCCATAATGAAGCTTTCCTTCATTTGGTTGTATTCTGAAAGTGCTCTTCCAAAGCATTCCATATGTCACTTGCACTTTCAAGTCCTCTGATATGAGGAAGCAAATAATCATTCACTGCCATGTAGATTATGCTCCTTGCTTGAGCAACCTTCTTCATCCAAATCTTTATATTTGCAAGCTCCTCCCTAGTTGGAACACTAGGATCTTTGAACTCTGGCTTTTCTTCCTCTCCTGTGATGTATCCCATCAGATCTTTGCTCATAAGATGAGCTTCCATTCTCATAGACCAAGCTGGATAGTTCTCTCTATCCAACTTCTCAATTTGGAGACTATCTCCCATCCTTTCTTCACCTGTACTATTAAATCTTTAATCCTTATAAGGAATGAATGTACATTAGCTTCGAATATTGCTCCTTCTGATCCTTTTGATAGCCTTCATGTGTCTCTCTTCAGTATTTCTTCCAAACTTTATCCTTTTGAATCATCAAGATGTGAGATTTGTATATCTCCAGCAATCGGGGTCTTCCTTTCCTCAATCTAATAAATCCTACTCTGATACCACTGATGGAGAATGTTAATCTCCAAAAGAATAAGCTATCCTTGATGTTAGACCATCTCTATATCAAGAATAACTTGCAAACTCCAACCAATTTTGGAAGACAAATACCAAACTGTCAAGATTTTAGCTAACTGTGAAGAAGTCATTTCACAGAAAAGTATGTTGCACTTTACTCACTCATTGATTGATCATTTGTGTAACGTTTATGATGAAACTTTGCAGAATGTGTCGTCTAGATTTTGTGCACCTCCTCCAAGTTAAAATACTTCAAAAGCTTAAGTAGATTATGCGAAATGATCCAAACAATCTACCTATGTCTAAAATTGCCTTCTTGTAGAGTCGACTTTGACACCTGCAACTTCTAACACGTAGTTCTCCCAAACTAGAACCCACTTAAGCAAATGCTTTTAGCCATAGATGGCTTACGTTCCAACTTACATTTTGACTCCTCATTTGTGTAAAACTTTACACTGTGCACTGAGAACTGACCATTTCTTTGACCATCAGGATTGCGCCTATTTCAGAAGACACTCAATACTTTCTCACATATAGATGTT